>PITA01000369.1:17788-141604 GCA_004023965.1 Spilogale gracilis | reverse complement strand
AACAGGCACTAAAAATGATAGAGCCAAAAGATCAGGTTGCTGTTGGGGAATAAAGAGTTGAGATAGCCACTGTGTGCTGGGGTAAACTGTCCGAGTGGGTAGCTGAGAGTGAGTATAAGAGATAGTAGAATGCAAGATGTCTTGTTTTTATGATCTCTGCATTCTTATTTCATTATGTAAAAAATATTTTCTATAGAAACCTTGTGCTTTTGTTAGTACCTTTTCATGCCTTCCCCAAGGAGGATATGTAATTTGTCTGCTCTGGAAAGTCTAACATCTTGCCTCCCCCTGTTACGTTGGGATGATGTGTTCAGTGCTGCTGCTCTCATCGTTCTTTCTGAGCATCCGCATGTTTGGAAGTTCTCCAAGTTCTCCAAGGCACAGTTCTCCAAGTAACTCCCCAAGTGACTGCTTGGTAGACCCCCAATGGTAACCAGTTTGGGGCCCTGTTCTAAGTCTTATTCACCTGTCAAAAGGGAAAAAGAAAAGCCTGGTCCATTTCTCAACTAATTCAGAGTATATCTTTCTTAGCAGTGTGCTTATCTGTTCATTTGTGGTTCACGTGTGTCCAAAACTTTCCCTTATGACTCGTGTTTTTGTCATTCCCTTCTTGTGATCAGAGTTAAATGACAACATATATTGATCAGTTTCCAATAGGTTGATCAACACCTAGGCTACTAAAATTTATAATATATCATTACATAATTACATATATCATTTAAAAGCATATGTGTGTATATATATATATCATATATACACATACACACAAATACATATGTGTATCATCTACATATATATATGCATATAGTGTATATTCATAAGTATAATTTCTGTAATGTCCACACAGGTCTTTGTTGGTTGTAAAGATCTTTGAACCAATTGAAAAGATTTCATCTGATATGCATTTATTCATATAGAAATATTTTTTGCCTTTATAAAGCAAAAAGGAATGCTGTCTCTATCATATAATTCTTACATATCATCTTTAGTATATTTCTTATAGTATGTATTTTCCTCAGGTTCTTTTAATGGTGATAGGAACACATTATCTACCAAGAAGGTTTGGTGATTTGAAGAGCATTTGTTACAGAGCTCTTAAATTAAATTAAGAAAAGATCTTTCAGTGGTAATGAAGGTATAATAAAACTCTAATGAGTTCTCTTTTACTACTTAACTGTATTGAAAGAAATAGCATCTGAATAAAACTGATATGCACTTTAATTTACATTTAAAGGCAAAGTCATAATTGAGCTTGAATCAATGAGTTAGATAATAAATGTACGCCATGGTGTATCAAATAAGATAAACATTTATTAAGTGCCTATTATATGGACTGTGCTAAGTAAGAATAAGAAATGCCTGCAAAGAGTTTAAAATGTGATTGAAGAAAACAACAACATAAAAAGTTAAATAACATTTTACAGCTATAACAAAAGTGATGTTATAAAGAAGCACATGAGTAAAGGCCAAATGGATTATTCAACAATAATTGCATGTAGGGGGGGCACCTGGGTGGCTCAGTTGGTTAAGCGACTGCCTTTGGCTCAGGTCATGATCCTGGAGTCTCAGGATCAAGCCCTGCATCAGGCTTCCTGCTCTGCGGGAAGCCTGCTTCTCCCTCTCTCACTCTCCCTGCTTGTGTTCCCTCTCTCACTGTGTTTCTCTCTGTCACAAATAAATAAAATCTTTAAAAAAAATAATTGCATGTAGGGGATGAAGGAGAGAATGATTACATTGCTGGGTGTGGTCTGGGGCTGCTTTATGGGCAGGGTAGACATAAAGACAAATTATCTTTGTATTGCTTTTGGAACTGATTTTATAAAACCCACAAAGCAGGTAGAATAGCATTGAATTCCATCTTCACCATAGAAAGGATAATAGTATACTTGCGAGTAATTGCCATTAACATTATAAGTTCTTGCCAACTGTCCCAGTTCTCCTACAAAGGTAACAAATGAAATGAAAACAAACTACCTATAATTTCTAATGAATAGTTAAAAAGTATCATTATATTTTAGCATTCATTCTTTTATTTGCTCTTTTAATGACTATCAACATGAACAATAGAAAACAAATCCTTTGCATGTGAACTTAGCTTCTGAGGAGGGATAGATGCATTGGAAAAACAGAATTTGGATTGTCAGTGATGAGAAAAACAAGAGTGTGCACTAGAGGATGAAGAAGAAGGCCAGTACAGATGCTGTGGACAGCGTATCTGTGAGGATCCAGCATTAGAAAACTCTCAGTCTCCACTCTCCGAAAGTTTAGATAATAAATTCCCTGCTTAAAATTGTTAGCCCTTACAATTTGCACAGAGTTCATAATTCAACTTGTAATAATTTTGTTATGTGCACGTGCACATGAATGCACTTCAGTAGACTTCTAGCATGTTTAAATATTACAGAGAAAAGGATAAGAAGGAATAAGGGAGAGAAGAGGCTCCTTTTTATGAACTCCAACTTTGTACACATACTTATTCCAGGACTCGTCACAGTTTACTTCAGTTGTTGGTCTATTCATCACCAAGAGATATTGCTCACAGGTAGGGTGAGGCTGATCATCCCAAGCCTTCTGTCCTGGTGCCGTGCTCTTTGTTCGGGCATGTATTCTTAACTTTCATCACAAAATGCATGAGAGAGGAGGAAGATGCTGCCAAGAAAAGGTGGCTTTAAAACAGCCTTAAATAGCCCCCATTCCAAATCTACAGTGGCACATCCTCTACTAGACTTTCTTAACCTGAACTGTAAAGCCTAAGGAGCCACTGGAAATGCATCCCCCAGAGTCCCATGTAACCCTCTTTGTTGACCCAGGAATATTAAGAGGTGGGATGGGCAAGTGTCCGGCCCTTACCAAATTAGGATATAGCTTCAAGAGAATATAGAAGAATAAAAATATTTTCTTCTAAAGGTGGCATTAAATTTTTATTATGGCAGCTGTCTGAGGCCTTGTATAAACCATTTCTTTTCAAAACAACAACAATGAACACCTTCAACAAAAAACATAGTTTCAAAATGAATGTTCAAAAAAAAAAAAAACACTGTTGGAGTCTGTAATCAACCTTTGATTATTTACAGTGACAAATGATGACTCATGATATGGATAATTTCAAAAATATAACCTCTAAGAAATTGCTTTTTAGTTTTGAAATATCTTTTTGTTTTTTCATTTGAATATGATTCAAAATGTATCTAGTGGAATTCAAAATCTCTAACCAAAATAGTATAGGTGCAATGCTAAGAAAAAAAGAGAAAATGAGCTGAAAAACTGCAAATTTTCACTTCAGATTAATTTAGGATTTTAAGCCTATAAGGGACAAATAATATAATGGGGTTCAACCTCTCATTTTACCAGTGAGAGCAACGGAATGGAAATGTTAAATTACAGGTCCAGGTTTTCATACACAGTATTTCTTTCTCTGTCTCTCTCTCTCCATTGTTTCTCTCTTTCTTCTCCCTTCCCTCTTCTTTCCTTCCATTCTTCCTTCTTCTTTGTCCTTTTTTTCTTTCTTCTGTTCTTTTTAATAATGGAGCAATACCATTTCCTGACTGTCAGACCCAGTGTTTTGCCATGCTGTCTCTTAACAAGGAGTAAAACTACTTCTTTAGTCCTTCATTTATTATTTATTTCACCAAAACATATTGACTAGATATTAGGCACTGCTTTGGTAAGAGGATGACAGTGGTATTTTATACCCTCAAGGAATTCACTGTCCAGGAATAGAGATGGACAGTGACAGGTATTGGGAAAGTGCATTTGGAAGCACTGAGGAATTAATACTTAACAACAAGCCACTGTCAGGGAATAGGGACGAGGAATAATGCCTAAGCTGAGTCCTTAAGCAGGAGTAAAGGAAGGGAAGGGGAATGTTGGATGAAGCATAAAGGAGATACTGTGTGCTGTGTGGAGAAACACTCATTACATCTGAGGTTAAGTATGGTGAGAAGTGAAGTAGGAAAGGAGTCAAACATTTGTTTTAAAAATATATTCAAAGGAATTGTTGAGGATTGCAGGCAAGAGCCTCAGTCACCATGGCCTGAAGAATACATGATGACGGCGTAAACCAGAACTAAAGATTATGGAGAACAGATCCAAGAACCACGTTGGGTATGGAATCATCAGGATTTGATGTCTAACCGATGGCATGAGGGCTGGTAAGGAGAGGAGGGGTGCTACCAAATACCTAAATGTGGTTTTTAGAAAATCTAAAACCAAGATTAGAACCATTTGCCAAAAATAAATGTGTTTGGTTTTAAATATATTGAGATTAAGAACCTCAAATTTAGAGAAGAAATTTGGCCCAAAGCTACAGACCTTAATAGTCATTAGCACCTGAAAACCTTGAGAGGAGGTATATGATCAACCAAGCAAAGAGTGTTGAGAGTATGGAAGCCTGGGGAATTCATTCATTCACAAGTAAACTGTGCCAGATGCTAAGGTTTTTATTTATTTTTTTTTTCTTTAGTGAGCACAATTTTCAAAAACTCAGTTGGGAAAAGTAAGTGAATCCCATAGATGTCAGAAGGTGAAAAATGATATGTTAGAGAATGGCAATATTTAAGGAGGGAATTTAGCTCATGGAAAAAAATGCTGGAGACAAGGAACAGTCACAGAAACCAAATGAATGGCAACTTTGAAAAGGAGAGTGACCAGACAGACAAACTTCCCCCAAGAAGTCCAGTAAAAATTGGCCTTACAAAACCATCTGCCTAATCCTGGCAGCAGCTGGAGAATTTAAGAATGGAAACAAAAGTCCAAAGGAATGATAGTGCATCCACATACTAGAAGTTATTGAGAAGAGAGGTGCAAAAGAAAGGAAGGAATGTGCATTTTGGACGTTACTTTTCTTTCTTTCTTTTTAAAGATTTTATTTATTTATTTGACAGAGAGAGAAATCACAGGTAGGCAGAGAGGCAGGCAGAGAGAGAGGAAGAAGCAGGCTCCCTGCTGAGCAGCGAGCCCCATGCAGGCCTCAGTCCCAGGATCCTGAGATCATGACCTGGGCTGAAGGCAGAGGCTTAACCCACTGAGCCACCCAGGCACCCATGGACATTACTTTTCTAGTTACTGATTGGCAGTGATTTTCCGATCTACTTCCATTCTAATTCTATGTATTTAATGGCCAGTTAAAAAGCAGTCTCTGCCCTCCAGTAACTTAGAATAATACATACAAACTGTTGCAAGAAATCTACAAATATTCTCTAGCAATTTTTAAAATAAAATGCTTCCATATATAGTTAGCATATTAGTTGATAAATGATTACTGAGTATATAGTAAGTGCAAGACAGTCTTCTAAGTCCTAAAAAAAACCAAAAAGACCTCCAAAACATAATTCCTGTGGAGAGATTGTCAGCTTAGCTTTCTCCTTTATGAAGGTATATTTCATTACTTTGGGAAGCCCGCGTTATTGGAAAAGTGATAAGAGCACTTATAGCTTATTAATGAAGTTTAAATATGTTCCTCTTTATAGTAGGAACAAAATATTAGTCTTCTCTAAAGTATTCTATGGTTATGCCTAAATTATCATAAAATATCTTCCTAAATTAATACAGAGTTGTAACCGATGTGCCAACAGAACTTTAGCTCTATGCCAACAAAAGAAAGAAAAATATTATGCAGTTTTTATGATATTTCACATTGATTATAACTATAAAGAAAACAATCACCATTACTTCTGCCAACTACTAAAATAAGCCTCAAGAAATGTTAGCAATTAATGGGCTTCTTAAAATATGCTTCCAAAATGCCCCTTTGATTCAAAACAGGGTCATGCCCATAGTAAGGAATTAATAAAATCTGAATTAATATAGATTAATGAATAATATCTCCTCATATGACTTGTGCTGGAATGGATTAATGTTAAGGATTTTTTCTATATTGACAAATAGGGCCTACACACGAACTTATCATTAAGTCCACTTTATTATAATTCCTAATTGCAGAACTCTTTGTTACCTGCCTGTGCTTAAATGGCTTTGGGCTCCAAACTGTGCGTCTCTCAGGACATAATGACTCCTGTCCAACCCATGTATTCTCAGTCTTGACCAAATCCTAGGATGACTCCAGCCTCTTTGGAATGCTGTCCTGAGAAACCTCAGTGCTGTCAGAATTTACTTTTTGTTCCAGCCCAAACCCAGCTGATAGGCCCCTGAAGCCCTTCTTAGGGCAGTCACTTTAGGAAGCTGGCACTTAAAAAAATCTTTCCTCTGACCTTTGAAATGTAAAATACCACCCAAACTGTTTCTTCAAGGATCCAAAAGGCAATCACTTTGAAATGCACTCCAGGAGGTAGACTCCCTCTAGGTCTCAGTCCCTGTAGGAGGATAATGGCCTAACTTCAGAGGGCACCTTGCAACCCAACCACTGCCTCCTGCCATATAAATAGAAGATTGTTTCTCCTCCAGATCTGCACCAGTGCACCTGTTAACAAATCCTGGTGGGCTAGTCACATGGATCACCCCCCACCCCAACATCCTTCAATGTCTTTAGCACCCCCTAGTCTTTAAAAGGTCTCCTGCCTTTTGTTTTGAGGATTTGAGTTCAGTTAGAGCTTGGCTCTTTTCCCTGTTGCAGTAAGTGCTGAATGGCACCTATCCTCATCACTTTAGCATTCAGTTTGGTTTATATGATGCACTCTTCTCCTAGAAACCTCATGTCTTTATAACTTCCTCGTTTCCCTCATCCCCTAAGGTGGTATGGCCTGAGGTCCTCTGTCTTTCAATGTGGATTTCCCATTTACGGGTCATTTTGACTATGTTGTCCTTGCTATGGACTCTTAATTTCTAGAACAAGGAAGCCAAAGAAATTTTTGTACACAAAGGTGGAAAGTATGAATAATGCAACAGTTTAATTCTTTCTTCTTGATATGTTAAAAGAGAAAGAATAATATGGACCCTTAGCATTTTTTTTAATCACTAAGTGTCATTAAGGAAACCACCAGATATTCTCTCTACCTTTGATCTTTGCATTTTTTAGGGGTCAACACTCCTTTCATCACAGATGCTTTGCCAAATGGTTCTTCACCTACTCCTGTTGTTCCTCTGGGCCATGTACTATTTGATACTCTTGATATTATGCAAGCTTTCTGGTCTTCTAGGAAGAGTAGAAAGAGAATGTACTTCTTAGGAAGGGTTTGCATAATGTTATGGGGGGTGAAGGATGGGTCTGTCCAACTGCCACCTGTCTTCAGTACTTCTAGACATGTTTTCTTCTGCTTCATGACACACCATCAAAGTTCCATCCAGACTGGTTCCTGAACAGAGCATTCACTTTCTTCACCTACCCTCTCTGCCTTTTCTCTTTTTCATAATTCTTATGTCAAAATTCAGTCTATTCAGAGAGAGTCATTTTAAGTGTCTTTGTTATTACCCTAGGAAAACTTTCCAGCAGAATGAAACAGGTAAATGCTCCTTTTTCCCAACCTCTATTACATTAAAAAAAAAAAAAAAATTCTCCTAGTACCTAATTTCATTAGTTGTTTTATTTTCCATTCTCTCCCTTTAAGAGAAGGAATTTTGTCAGAGAGGTCTGCACATAGGTGGGAGTCACTAATTACTGTATCAGTGTAAAAGAATGGCAGAAACATGAGTAGCAAATCATATTCCCATAAAAAGACCAGCTTAAAAGTTTTGCAAGTATATCCTGATACTAGCTTTATTTTAACTTCAATTCAGTTTTCCATACAGCTATTGTGGTAAAAAAAATCTCATTAGAAGTCATATCTTTTTTTTAAAGATTTTATTTATTTATTTGACACAGAGAGAGAGAGATATCTTGAGTAGGCGGAGAGGCAGGCAGAGAAAGAGGAGGAAGCAGGCTCCCCACTGAGCAGAGAGCCCAATCCCAGGACCCTGAGATCTTGACCTGAGCCAAAGGCAGAGGCTTAACCCTCTGAGCCACACAGGCACCCTAGAAGTCATATCTTTTAATTTAAACAATAAGAATGTATGATTTTAAATTCTCTGTAGGAGACAAGTATAGAAAAAATAAGACGCTCAGTAGAAGTACTTTGTTGAAATTTTTATTTCTGTTATTGTAAAGACAGTGTGTTCAAAACTCACAT
The DNA here is from genome assembly GCA_004023965.1 of Spilogale gracilis. NCBI lineage: Eukaryota > Metazoa > Chordata > Mammalia > Carnivora > Mephitidae > Spilogale > Spilogale gracilis. Next base: position 133,544 of record PITA01000369.1, on the reverse strand, counting down.
GTGGATCCCTGGACATGTCAATCATATAATGGTTATGGTTATAGATTTTCATCATTCACCCAGCATCATTAAATTGAGCTTTTATTAAATTATATATGTTTAAAGTATGAATCACTGTTTAATATTTTGATCTAGCTCAAGATACCCATGAAATCATGTGAAATCCACTATGCATTATCAAAGAAACTCACTATATGTCCAAAACCGAAGAGGAATTGATTTTGCAAACTTCTAGAGAGTGTAAAGATTGAAGAGCACTTAATCATTTCCCACAGAGTCCATCATCTCTGAAATAGAACACACACACACACAAATGCTAGCTTCATGAAGGTAAAAAGAATTTTAAGTAGCATAATAGTTTATTTTGATTAATAGTTAAAATAAGTTATAAATTCAATTTATTCTATATATTTGGAAGATAATAGATGAGTAGCATAAAGTCTGAAGAATAAAGGACAAATCTACATTAAGACAAACACATTCATCTATTTTTTTTTTTTTTTGCATTGCAAACTTTCTCATAGATGAGAAGTAGAATTTCCAGAAACCGACTATCAAATGAACCAGGTTCACATCCTCAAAATAGTTCTATGCTATGTCAACAACACAAAACCATAGCCACCTCCTGGGTAAAGCTCAAAATCACAGAGATGATATTTATTAAACTAAAACATCACCTGGACAAATACAGAAGAGAGTTGATTAAATCTTTTCATGTGTGTTACCCAGTTTCTGTAGGTACCCCCAAACCCATAAAAATCTTTACTCCATGAAAGGGCATTTCTGACCCAGAACATACATCTCCAGTAGCTAGGAAATAGATGAAACGGAGGAGGCAAGCACTATCTTCTTTCTGGGCTTTAACCTCAGTTTTTAGGAAACGAGGTTGATTCTCACTGGAGTGAAAGGGCAGAGAAAGAAGGAAGGGAGCCAGGATGGGGAATAAGACATTTCCTTGGAGTTCTGCATGGGTTGGAGGAACAAGAGCACACGTTTCCATTAACCTTTCCCGGTAACTTCTTGTTTGGTATGGTGAGCTCTGGGTGTCAATGCAGCTGTCAATACTGCTGCACTGGGGAGTTGAACTCTTATGGGGAAAATGTAGAGAAGCACCGGCATCTCAACAGCCTTTGTCTTTTAATTCATCATACTGGCACGCAGCTCACAGGAACATGCCTATACTGCCCCAATCCTCACTCTATCATATTTATGGCTCGACTTTTTGCCATACCCCGAATTATCCCACGAGTAGTAAGTAGTTCCCTCTGTGCCTCAGTCCCCGATATTCCTTTCACTTTATAAAAGATCAGGAGCCGACTTAGCATGTAGATTGCCCACCTCTTCCGGAAGCAGCGCATCTCGGATGCCCGGGAAAGTGTTGGAGACCCCAGCTCCCGCAACCTCTACTGATAGGAGGGTGGGGGAGATAGAGCCGAGAGGGAGAAAATCTGTGAAATGTTAGTAGAGTGTGGAACCAGTATTCCCCCACAGAGGAGCGGCGTAGCAGTATCTCCGAGGTGAACTGAGAGATCCTCTGCAGCCAAGCTCCCGCATATCCTCTGAGATCAGCCCTCCGGTGCCCTTCCCATCCGTACTGCCCAGCGCGCTCAGTGCCGCCTCTCAGGGGCTAAGCTTTCTTTTTAGATGAGCCGCCTTGTGTTGCTTGTGGTGGCTGCTAGTGTGCAATTGGACTGCAGGATGTCACTTGTCCTTCCCACTTACTAGCAGGGCAAAGACAAAAACCAGCCAATCGCCAGGCTGATGGGGTGGAGGCTGCTGTTTCCTCAAGCTGCTGGTTCCACCCCCATCCTTACAGTGCGGAAGGCGAGGAAGCTCCCTCCCTCTTTCCCTTTCCCCTCCCGTTCCTCTTTCTCCTCTTCTTATTCTCTTTCTCTCCCTCCCTCTGTCTCTCTCTCCTTCCCTCCCTCACTTTTTCATTTACTCTCCTGGGCGCGCATGCAAGCACACAGTAACACAGGACACACACCAGCACTCCCCACACACCCCAGGGAAAATGCCACGCACCAGAAGAAAGTCAGCTCTTGCTCTCCAGAAACCCAAGCATCAGCTCCCTGGACAGAGGAGTGTGCAGATAGTCACTCCTTATCAACATAGAGAGGACACCTCAGCTGGGGATGCTTCCTTTAGAATGGGGAGTGCGTTGCAAGAGGGGTAGCTTCTTCCAGGTGCCTTGCCTTTGCTAAACATACACATGTGGATACACACATGAACACGCTTACACAAGCCCTCCCAAGTAGAGTGAATTTGGCGGCGGGGGTGGAGGGGTGTATTTCCTGCATGACTCAATCTGGAAAGTACAAAGATACACGTGAACCATTTAGCCAAGCATCTACTTGGGGTGGGTGGTAGATGACCACCCCAATTCAGGAGCTTGCAGGAAATGAGATGACAGAGGTGTCATTAGGAGATTTATGGATATTTATGTGAGTTTCTCATTGCCTTTGTGTAAATTTCCCACATAATTTTCAAAAAAAACTTCAATCAGACAAACTTCACTGTGGAAAAACAGGATTCTGAGAAACAGCAGCCACCCAGGACCTCTATTTTAAACACAGGCTAACCACCCACATCCACCACTCAAAGAAGAGAAAGAAAGAGAGAAAGATAGAGAATGAGTGGAAATTAATATTCTCGAAAGGTCTCAGCTATCATTCTGCTTCCTTTCTTTGTAATATGGTACTAGAAGCTGCAACAGCCTTAACCTCACTATTTTTCCCAGGGTCCGCTTCTATCTTTTCCCTGGGCATCCAGAGTGGTGATATGGAGAGAGGCTTCCAGAGGTTCCTTGAGGTCCCCCAGCCACCTCTACCTTACAGTCCTACCTGGACTCCCTGGTCTTTTCAAACTGGGCAGCGGCTGCAACTGTCAGCAACCTGAGCCTCTGGGGTTTACACATTTTCTTTCTCAAAAAAACAAAAAAGCAAGTAAGCAAACAAACAAACAAAAACCAAAAAGGTGTGGTACAAGATCAACAATTCTCTGCCTTAGAAAAAAGGACTACAAACACCTCCACTCACCCTCTCTCACCCCTCAGGATTTAGGAAGATAAGAACCCCTGAGTCTAGAGCCCATCATCACTAAGAGTAGGCTAAGGAATTAGATCAAAAACGCTCTAAGGATCAGTAGTATGAACACTAATACTTCTAGTGGATGGCTAGGAGAATTCATGATTATTTATACTTCTGCAATTCTGTCACTGTGACTGTTCCTCAATGAACAAAAACTACAAAAATAACATGGGACAGAAGTTGGCATTAATGTGATGATGTTTAGGATCTCAAATTTTCTACATTATTTTTATAGTTTTTTAAATGTCCAATGAGTGTATCTCCTATTAAAAATAAAACCAAAAGAAGGCATCTATGAGGAAATATTCAGCACCTAATTAAATTCATCTAGACTTGACCTACTACCAGTGGGGCAGACTGGATGTGAGAGTATGAGAACAGAGACATGAATAAAATACAGTCCCACTCCAGACAAGGAGCTCATTAGCTCAGAGGGAAATCAGACTTTAAATTGCCATGTTGAACAGCTCAGTGACAGTAGCATTGAAAGTATATACCTGTTACTTGGGTAAGCTTCTGGAGTGGTTACAATTTCAGGGGCAAGGAGGTTGGGAGAAAGAAGGACAGCTTCTTGGAGGAGGAACCTTCTAGGCTATGTTTTCAAGGATGACTAGAGAGTTAGGCAGGCAGACAAAAGATAGACCATCTCAGGCAGAGCACAGCATATACAGAGCTGGGGGCATAAAAGGGATAGTGCTTCAGAGAATGTCAGGCTCTTCCCCTAAGCTAGAGAACTAAGTGGTGGTGGGAAGGGGAGCAGGGTCCTCTTGAGAAATAAGGTGAAACACTGGAGTGGAAATCTTTCATGATAGACTTGCTAATAAACAGAACTGTAGCAGCAACTCATTCAATAGAACAGTTAGTTAATAAAACCATTGAATAATAAGTTTCATAAAAGGTAAAAATAAAAGCAGAAGTAAGACACAAACTCCTCATCAGGATAAATGGGCACACCAAGCAAGAAGTTGTTATAGGAAACTCTCAGACAAATTATAGTTATGAAGAGAAAAAATAAAATTTTGTCATTTTATATTGCTGTTCCTTCTGAAAATTTTACAGAATATCGTGTTTTATATGTACCTAATTGCGCCATATCATTGAGCGTTCAGGAATTCTGTATTCCATATTGGGATAGTTTAGTGATTAGAAAGAGTCTGTACATTTGATTAATAGTTCCATGTTAATATGCATTTACCTCAATTTCCCCAAAACAAAACAAAACAAAAAACAAAGACAAAATAAAATGTGAGGTATAACACTTAGGCCACATTAAGGACAGTTTGGTCATAATTCAATAAGTTATAAGATTTAAGAACTATGCATATTGGGCAAACATTATTAACTACAAAATGCACTTTCGCCTATCTCTTCCAAAAAGAACTGTTTAAATAATTTTTTTTGTAACAGATAATAGTTTTAAATATTCCTTGAGAACTTACTATTCAAAAAAGTTTTATAATGCAGAGGTCTTCACGCACTCGCAGCCTGAGAAGTATTGTGCTTTCCTGTTAAATAGATTAAAAGTTTAAAAATGGGGGTGCTTGGGTGGCTCAGTCGTTGGGCGTCTGCCTTCCGCTCAGGTCATGATCCCAGAGTCCAAGGATCGAGTCCTACATTGGGCTCCCTGCTTGGTGGGAAGCCTGTTACTCCCTCTCTTACTCCTGCTTGTGTTCCCTCTCTGTCAAATAAATAAATACAATCTTTTAAAAAAAAAAGTTTAAAAATGAGTTGCAAAGATTCAAAACCATGAAATTTCACATAAAACATTTGAGAATTGAAGATTCTCTGTAAAAAGAAGATCAGACTTCGTGAAACTGTAGTAACCTTCACACATACTAGCAATAGTCTATAGCTGAAGAGAAGCCATTCTTTTAATGGGGACCTTTCTGTACTTTGCCCCTATTACATTTTTGACACTAAATCTTGGAATATTTTTATTTAGTATCTTACTTTCTATGCGATTTTTCTTACACATGCTCTGCTTTATTTGTATATTTAGCTACTAGGTCTTTCTCTACTTTGCAATGTACAGCTTTCTTGCTCAGGAGTTCTCCTAATCTGAACCAGTATATAAGAAAACAATATAAAAGCGGTGATTTTTCTCACTTATTCTGAGGATGCCTTAGAACTAGGACCACTTCAGATGCATAAGAGAGAAGTGAATTCATTTCATACAATGAATGCCTCAGAGCATTAGGGCTTAGTTCTCTAATGGACCTTAGTTCGGAAAGTCTTAGGATAAGCATTCTTTGATTTACTCGTTTTGTGGATATGTTTTTTCATACACTGGACTTACTTAAGGTAACAGTTGAGCAAATAAATAAATGAAGCACTTGTGACTTGAAAATGTGTATGCAACATTTAGGGGAAGTCACACATACTGAGAAGGAATCAATGAGTACTTATTGGTGGGACCCTGAGGGAATAAGGGAAAATAATGAGTCTAATTCACATCTGACCTGCTTCTGCCCAAAGTAATATAAATAATTGATCTCGAGTCTGCATTACCACAATTATCTTTCTACACATTCCTCTCAAAAGCTTTATGTCAATACATATGGAAAACCTGAAGAAAATTGTGCTCTCAGAATAGGACCATTTAACCAAATTGTATATTAGTTACTATTGTGACCTATAATTAGAAAAGTCAGGAAAATGCATTTTAAAAATCTTTCAGGAAAACTCAAAATGTATCTTCTCATTATCTCCAGTGACACCTAAAGTATACACTATTCACCTTTTAGCAATGTGCCTAGATAACTATGAAGGGCATGGCAGTGGAGGCCCAGGGCTGGAGGTAGGGTGAATCCAATTGTTTATGATAGATGGATATAGACAGAGGCATAGAAATAGCAAAGAGAGCAAATGCACAGAGAAAAGAGTTCTCAAGGGGTGAGTGCATTAGTGAAAAGCATCCAAGAGGTAGAATTTCTGTGGAGAGGCTCCCTGAATTCATGGGACGCTTGGTTGCTCATTTAGTCTGCTGGAGGCATTCATCACATTTCTCGTGAGGCAACTTCTTCCACAAAGAGGGTGCTTGAATGGCTGATTGCTTCTTGCCTTTTGGTGGATAGGCTTCTTTTTTGGTGTTAAAGCAAATACAAAAATAAACTATTTAAAAAAATAGCAAAGAGATGTAGCAGCTTCAAAATTCAGCCTTGTAGCCTCTTATCTCTGAGGAAATAGTCAAGTGAGCTTAAAACTGTGCATCAGGGCACCAACAGACTCAATCACATCAAACCAAGTGAAGGAACTGGAGATGTGACTAGAATGATAGGAGAGACTTTGAATATCATGTAGTACAACCATCTTATTTTTTTCAAGATTTTATATATTTGAGAGAGAACATGATAGAGCAGAGGAGGGGCAGAAAGGAGAAGAAGAAGCAGGCTCCTCAATGAGCAGGGAGTCAGCACAGAGCTGGATGCCGGATCCTGGGATCATGACCTGAGCTAAAGGTGGACACTTAATGGACTGAGCCACCCAGGCACCCCAGACAACCATCTTATTTTACATTGTGACACCTGAAACAAAGTAATTTCAAGTAATTTGCTCAATTTATCATTTGTTCATTCACTCATTCTTTCATTCAATAAATATTTATTGTATGCTTCTTGTATGCTAGGTATATCAGGTCTGGAGATAAAATAGAGAACAAAGAATCATATTCCCCCTTTCTTTCTGTCTAGAATGGAGATAAAAATACAGATAAAAATACTTGAGATAATTATTTTAATAAGCACAGAGAAGAAAACATTTGGGAAGGAGGGTATAGTAGGTAGTCATTTTTAGATAAGAGAGTAAGAGAGGGCCTCTTTGAAAAGATAACACTGATTTAATGCCTAAAGAATAAGAAGAAGCTGACTTTAAAAAATGAGTGGTGAGAACAGCAAATTTAAGACTAGAAAGCACAAAATGGCTTGGCGAAAATGTCTGGAAAGGAACATAAAGGAGATCATTATGGCTAGTGAAGAAAATTGGATGGCAGTGAGAGATGATTTTTGGGATATTTGAAAAATAAACATCTCATAGTTATATCAGAATCTGGAGCATTGGATTACTGAAGGAATTATTTCCATATAGCATTTAGTTTGAGGGGGGTCAAATTAAGAAACATCTTTCAAATCATATATTCAGTCTTTAGGTTTAGGCACAAAGACATGATTCAACTCTACAGAGCTTGGGATTTTACAAGTAATGTGACACAGAAAGAAAAAGAACAACTGTTAAAGGTGATTTATGGGATGCCTGGATGACTCAGTGGGTTAAAGCCTCTGCCTTTGGCTCAGGTCATGATCTCAGGGTCTTGGGATCTAGGCCCGCATTGTGCTCTCTGTTCAGCAGGGAGCCTGCTTCCTCCTTTCTCTCTGCCTGCCTCTCTGCCTACCTGTGATCTCTCTATCTGTGAAATAAATAAAATCTTTAAAAAAGATAAATAAATAAAGGTGATTTATGTATCATGATTATAATTGATAAATAATGGTCAAAGTTAAGATTGGTAAAGATAGAGGAAATGGAAGGGTCAGTAACTCAGCTCAATGAAAACTTTGATGATACAAAGAGTTATTATCACAGGAGTAACAGAAAAATTGGGCAGGTGATAGGGCAGATAGCAATCGGAGAATGGCATATTTGAAACTGGGATTTTGGAGATTGCGCAGTACTGTAGAATTCAGGATGCATCTCCTGGGGTAAGACACCAGAATATAAGGAAAACATTAGGGAGAGGTCATGAAGTCCAGAAGCAGAGAGAGGCAGAGATTTGGGTAGGAACTTGATGTATTTGAAGTCAGTGAGAATGATGAGAAGATGAAGAGTGAAGCGTGAAGAGGTCAGGCACATGGAGCAGTGGGTTGGTGCCTGCAAGTGAATGGATACACGGCTAGAAGTTGGCAGCAAGAGGAGAAGCAGGGGCAGACACCATTGAAAACACGAGAAAATATATTCTTGGCTTGAGAGACCTTCCATGGAAGGAGAAAGAGTTTTGTCCTTGAATGCTCAGGACTGATCATGAAATGATCAGATTTATTTCTTTATCTTAAATTATTTCCACCAATAGGCAAAGAACACATCTATATTTAGCAATTATAGATTGCTTGGTGATATCTTCCTGGTTTGTTTTAATATGTTTTTTAAATAAATTGAAGTATTTCTAATATTTTAAGCAGTATTTTTGCTACTTTACATTGATATGTCAACTAAAATGGATTCAACTTAACCAACTGCCAAAATATTTCCTCTTAATCAACATTTCTTAGACAAGTGTATTGTTTATTAGTTAGTCTAATTAGTAACAACTCAAAATCTCAATAGCTTTTAATGCACATTCTTTCTTGTTATTTGTTGCTTGTAAATGACTGTGTATCAACCAACAGTTGTGCTTTTTCCCCATGTTTCTTTGCATTCCATGTTCTAGAATGAAAGAGCAGGCCTTATCTGGAACATAAAGAAAATATTTGGCAGAAATATCCAATGCTTTTTAGAGCTTCTACTCAGGCTTGATGTTACATTTACTCAAATTTCACTGGCTGAACTTTGTCACACAGTCAACTTAATTACAGTGGGGGAAGAGGACAGCCATCACATCCCTTTCTGCATTGGTGCTCTGCAGGTCCTATGGCTGTGGACAACATTACGTCATAGGCTTCAGGGAAGAAGAAAATGGAAATATCCGAGACAATAAAACAATCTAACACAGAAAGCACTGAAAACTTAGGATAGATACTTCATGTATTAAACCCAAACTCAGCTCAGAGACATGTGTCTGCATGTCTGTAGTAGCTAAAGGGGTAAGAGATTTAGTAAAAAAGTAGTCAAGATATCTTTCCTTCTATGCCATACAAAATAAATGCAGGTAAAGGAATCTGGTAATGCTGGTTTACTGGAAAAGGAAGATGGGCTAATGTATCTCCCTAAAATCCTCATTAAGTAGTAATCGTTCTTTGGTAAAATTTTTCATGCTTCAGTGTCTTGCCACAAAATATATCAGCCCAGATACATGGTTAGAGCATTACTCTGAATTATATTCTAGACACTGGGATAAGCAGCATTTGACTTATAAGAGAGTGTGTGAACTGGCCACATGGTTGAGACGTTCTTTGGGAAGAATGTTCCAGATCAAGTCAGTCCTGCTCTACCAATTAGCTTCCTTCATACAGATATCTCAATTTTATATGAATAAGCAGTTTAGCGCTCCATTCTTATTTTTCACCCTCAGAGTGCCTGGGAGAATAAAGTGAGCTGACTCAAGAGTACGCTGCTGTTTATTCTCCACTGTCAACTATGCTGACACTGAGACCAGCAATTTGGGACGAACCATACCGTGCTGGATTCCAGTGAGGATTAAAAAATGTTTATTTAAAGAAAACCTGAGCTACATAATGAATTATCAGTTCTAATCTGAGGCCCTTCCCATAGGTTACCTCACCTTAAAAACCTAATAGTTTTTAAGGCCAGGCGAAAACTGAGCTACTGAATTAATTTTTGGAAACTTGTAAGGAAGATGGAAAGATGTAAAGGAAAAAAGATGTAAATGTGAATTCTGTTCATCTTGCTGTTTGAAGCATGCCATTCTTAACCTTGGAATATCTTATCATTGGGCCCTTAAACTTTCAGGTCAAATTTAATGTCACTGAGATTTACAGTTTTACTTCAATAAGGCTGTGACAAGGATCTCAGTGCTATTCTTTCTCTGTAGTGAGACACTAATGCTCAGAACTGCTGAGCCGGGCATCACCATGTAATAACACCTGGTGGCTCATAACATAACATCCCAAGGATATGTGCAAACTCATACCCTAATGCTATCTTAAAAACCTCACAGTAAGTCATTGCCAAATTACGGTTAAGTGAAAGTGTTTCCTGGTGTGAGACATTGCACATTCAAACATACTAAATGTTCAATGTGGCATTTACTTGGAAGGATGATGGAAGAGTTAAACAAATACTCGTGAATGATCACACAATTGCACATTAGGTTCAGGAACACTTACCTGAATGTTTTTGCATTTCTATGAGCTATGGTAATGCACAAAGCTATAAGCATGTATATTAAGAGGCAGAATTAATAAAAAATAAATCTACTGTATATTATGCTAGGCATCATCTCTTCATATAACAACGTGTTGAGGGGTCCTTGGTGGCTTTCAAATATAAGAAGAAATATGGAATTCATCTTACAAAAATGTTTATCAGTCTATCCCAAAGAATAAAGAAAAAATGGAGATATAACACATGCCATTATATTACAGATTAAAGGAACATAACAGAGAAAACTTACACAATGAGTGCTTTGGAAGCATGTTATAAATGGAGATATCCTGATTTCTATTTGAGAACTTAAAAGGGGACCAGTCATGTGCTGCCATTGATCCAAAAAGGACAAATTTCTATTCTCTGTTCTATTTTTCCAGGTTAGAATGCTTGGCTGAAACAAACAAAAAATGTCCAGTCATTAGTCAGTGCACCTTGTCATGTAAGGCAGAAGGAACCTGTAGTGCACAGTTGGTGCACTCTACATATATTAGGGGAAGAGAAAGAAAAAAAAAGTCCTGCTGGCAAGGCAAGAGTGCCATATGAAACTGTTCAGGAAACCAGTGTCTGACTTGTCTTGGGACCTAAAGTGATACACACACAATTTTTAAGTAAATCACCTACTTCCTATGGGTTGAAATGAGAGTTAAGTACATGAAGATGGGAAGCAATCTTTCATGTTCTAGAAAGAAGCAGTGCAACTGATACTCTGTTTGCTCTTTGGAATTTGTATGACCATAAGAGTGTGTAACACTTCTTATCCCTAATTTGGAAAAAGGAAAGGATGTTAATGAGGTGCCTCACCTGGACCAGGACATCGGTGGAATTTAAACAAGAAAAATGTAAAAACCAAAGTAAACAAGAAAATAATTTATGAGTACTAGGAAGGACAAAGCAATCTCACATTTATTTAAAAATTACTTACTGTCTTGGGTCGCCTAGGTGGCTCAATCGTTAAGCCTCTGCCTTCGCTCAGGTCATGATCTCGGAGTCCTAGGATCAAGCCCTGCATCAGGCTCCCTGCTCAGCGGGAAGCCTGCTTCTCCCTCTCTCACTCTCCTTGCTTGTGTTCCCTCTATAGCTGTGTTTCTGTCAAATAAACAGATAAAATCTTAAAAAAAAAAAAAAAAGACAGTGTTTTGAGGTAACTCTACTTAATATCAAATATTTCATTAACAGGTTTAAAATCTTAGGAAAACCCCTTGATGGGCAAGAGATTTTGTTTTGGTTTTGGTTTGATTTGGTTTGATTTGGGTTGGGTTGAGACCTTTTGCCATAGCATTGGCGAAGGAAACAGAGAGAGTGATGAAATGAGTCTAATGAAAACTTCAAAGGACATAAAGAAAGAATTTTGAATAAATGTTAATTAGCCATATTTCTGTTTTAGAGATATACAAGTACATATTTGGTTTGTCAGCATATATTATAAGTGTTTATTGTACGAGTCTAAATACTACTTCAGTTGAGAAAATTTAATTAAATATATAGAGAGACTGTATAAATAAAACACTTAAATATTTGGAGATATATTACATAATAACTAAGATGTAAAATCAATTACACTTTTCATATGCAAAACTTTATTTAAAAATATGAGCTACATTTAATAAAAATAATGATTTAATATTACAGAATATATATAGTATATGTATACATATTTACATATAGAATATATATATAAAATGTGTTGTCACATTTTAAACACACAAGAAATTACAATATTTTTAATCATTCCAAACTACTTTTCCTAAAAACTGACATTAGCTTTGACTTAAAATTATCATTTTTCTTCCTTTTCTTCAAGTTTGTAAAAGATTCCTTCTAATCGCCAGAAGTTAAAAACATTTAATAAATTGGGGGATATAAAGGGAAAAGGAAAGTTATGGGAAATGGTCTGAAATAGGAATTACTCAGCTGAAAGATGTTAGAAAGGACTCATGTCATATTTTTATTCCTTTGCTAACTCCCTCAAGTATGTCCTGCTATCACAAGGGTCTCGCCTGCTAAGGAACCAAAAGGACATTCATAAAGACTCATCAACATGACTTATTTCAGGAACTGCACCATATCAATATACTAACATGCACTACATTAATACTATAAGTAATTAACACTTCTAAAAAATTAGAAATTTGTCTATCTGAAGTTTTAATCAGATAAAGGAAGCATCATACACAATGCATATTTTGAGCATGATAAAGAATTAAAGACTTGAAGTGATGAGTGGCTCTACACCTATGGTTCATAGTAAGTTTTTCCCTCCATTCTGTGAAATCAAAAGCATCTGCTATGCTTTTTCATTCTCACAGTTTCTCATTCTAATATTATGTTCCAGAGCCATCACAGGGAAATGGGACTGAATTTTTCTGTCTGGGTACAAAAAACAGACAGCCAATATGTCCTTCTCCCTAGGTGATATCTATGAACAGTTGGATTAGTTCACTGTCTCCTGCTTTTTTGCCTAGTTAGGGAAAAGGGCTCCCTTTAGACTAAACCTTTCAGTCCCATTTGCAAATGAACAACTAAAGGTCAAGTATCCTATTTCAGGATTCCTGGAAGTAGTGACCCTGGATTGATCTATACGTGGTCACCTTGCTCCGAAAACTGAGGATTTAGAAATACCTAAATATTTGTAAAAAGATAAATATGGGAGGTGAGGGATGTTACTTAACTGGATGGTGAGAATCCTTTCACCATTTAAAAAAGAGAAAAATATAAATATCTACAGTCATGTCTGTTCTGTTCTTTTTCATCAGATGTTTGGAACATTCTTGTGGTACGTCCTTTCTATCTCACCATTCCCAACACATACATCACTGCATTGTTTTTAAGACTGAACAATTTATTATAGGTCAATAAGTCTTTGAAAGCAGTAACATACATTATTTATCTTCTATATTCAACCCATTGCAGGGTACCTGAATCTGGTAGAATTATAAGTGGTTATTGAATGATACATAGGATAAACAAAGTACAGGACCATCCCTCTGACAAGCCATATCTTATCTTTCTTTTCCAAAATCTGTCTTAATTCATCCACACTATTTTTTTGTGTGTGGACAATTCTGACACATTTAGGAGCTTCGATTCACCTACTACTGAGTCTATAGACACCTATGTGCATTTGGATTTTAGCAGTTCACAAACCTCAGTCTCAATCTTATAACTGCTCTCTGAATCCTCTAGTTTGGGTGAAGTACTTTATTATTCTGACACATTATCCATGGACTCTACCACTCTTCCCAGCCTCTTTTGATTTGTTTTTTCTGGTTACTGTATCTTGGATGACCCTCCTATCATACTCATGTTGATCTACTTCTAATAGCTATTTTGGACAGTGGCAAACCAGTTTTTTTTTTAATATATCCATTTTTTAGAGTTTAGTATGTTTTATTAATTGAAATTTGATAGTGTATTCTCTTCTTAAAAAGACTTTTATTCAAACTGTAGTTCACTGAAGACACTTTGTACGTGATTTTTTTTAAAGATTTTATTTATTTGACAGAGAGATCACAGGTAGGCAGAGAGGCAGGTAGAGAGAGAGGAGGAATCAGGCTCCCTGCTGAGCAGAGGGCCCAATGTGGGGATCAATCCCAGGACCCTTAGGTCATGACCTGAGCTGAAGGTAGAGGCTCAACTCACTGAGCCACCCAGGTACCCTTTGTATGTGATTTTTAAATGAAGCATACAGTTTGAAATTTGATAAGTAGAAAACAAATGAATTATTTGAATCTTTTTTTAAATATACATTTTAAAAATTCATATATTTAGAGAGAGAGAAAGAGCAGTAGGGAGTGGCAGAGGGAGAAGGAGAGAGAATCTCGAGCAGACCTGGTGCTGAGAGCAGGAGCCTAAACCAGAGCTTGATCTCACAACCCTGAGTTCATGACCCGAGCTGAAATCAAGAATTTGTCACTTAAATGACAGAGCTAACCTAGGTGCCTCCAAATCTTTTTTTTACAAATAAATTCACAACACATAATTGCATATTTTTGCCTAATTAGAAATGTGCACATGAAAACATGTTTCAGAAAAAGAATAATTTCAAAACCATTTATTTTTTATGTATAAAGTCCCTTTTGAGTCAGTAATACACATCATGTTGAGCCAGACAAGCTATTCTTTTAAGAGACTATGGGACAACAATGAATTTTAGTTAAAAAGAAAAAAAAAAGGAAACAAATTGCAATATCTTTATAAGCTAGTCTTCTCCAAAGACCGAGGAGACAAGTCTTCCATTCTACCACCAGATACTCTCCTAGAATATAACAACCCATTTACACATATTCACCCATGCCTAACAGTGAAGGGGTGGCTAAATTTGAAAGAGTTTTCTTCTGGTTACTCTCTGGAATCATAATTATAGCTCTCCAATATGTGTCCACATTCATACACAAGACTAGGTGATCCCGGTCACCCCCATCCCTTTTCCCATCTCTATTCCCCTGTGCCACAAACACAGATATTTATACCTGGTGTGCATGGTGACAGTTTCCTTTGTTGAAGCTTGGTATCGTCCCATTTAAATTCATGTAGACTGTGAGAAGAGTTAATATAGGAGAAGATAGTGTATAAAAACAGTGTCTCCATTTAGTGTTTAATGTTTGCCCTGAGACAGTCAGTTGACAGTTTGAGAGCCCCAAATAACTGTCTTCCTCAGACAAGTGTCAAAGGACCTTTGTGATTCATAATTAGTGACAAAACAAAAACACACAGTTCCAAATGCTAATCTCAACTTTTTTTAAATTAACATATAATGCATTACTTGTTTCAGGGATACAGATCTGTGAATCATCAGTCTTACACAATTCACAGTGCTTACCATAGCACGTACACTCGCCAGTGTCCATAATCCAGCCACCCTATCCCTCTCACCCTTCTCCTCTCTGGCAACCCTCCGTTTGTTTCCTGACATTAAGAGTCTCATGGTTTGTCTGTCTCTCTGGTTTCATCTTGTTTCATTTTTCCCTCCTTTCCCCTATGATCCTCTGTCTTGTTTCTCAAATTCTTCATATCAGTGAGATCATATGAAAATTTTCTTCCTCTGATTGACTTATTTCCCTTAGCATAATACCCTCTCATCTTAAACTCATTTTTCCTTTGGCTTCAACTGCCAATTTCATTTTCACTATATTGTTTTTCAAGTATTTGTTTCCTTCTCTACCAAATGTCATTGCCTGAGCACTTCAACTTTGTGCCTCTCTGACCATGTCATTCTCCATAAATATGCTTCATCTATTTACCTCGGCAGAAACAGCAAAGTGATAATAAACCTTCAGATACGTTATTGAAATGAACTGCTTCAAACAGGCCATAATATCACAGCTAGTTTGATGCAGTGGGTTACACAACAGTTTTCACAGGTGGTTAAGTACATCTGTGGGCAAATGGAAAATTATTTGGAATGCATAGTTTTTCAGTTATTATTCTCACCAAAAATCAATGTAAATCCCTGGAAAATAAAATAATGTTTGAATAATTGAAATATTCTTGCACTCAAGTTTTGGTAACTCTAAATTTTTTATGGTGTGTATTAAAGGAGACCCAAACTTTCTCAGTTGGGAAGCACATGGAAGAGTCAGAATAAGAGAATGAGGACCAGGGTCACCTGGGTGGCTCAGTTGGCTAAGCAACTGCCTTCAGCTCACATTGGGCTCCTTGCTCGGCAGGAAGCCTGCTTCTCCCTCTCTCACTCACCCTGCTTGTGTTCCCTCTCTGGCTGTGTTTCTCTCTGTCAAATAAATAAAATCTTAAAAAAAAAAAAAAAAAGAGAGAGAATGAGGACCAAAGCTATAAACCATATATTTGGATCTTAATTCTGATACAGTTGTGCAGCAATTTTATCTAACACATTTAATCTCCCTGAACTTGAGTTTCACCATATTAAAAGGAGATGCTACTAGTACTTGCTTTGATCCCATCAAGATCCTGTAGGAGAATGGTTGCATAATTCATGTTCGGAGGCTTGGTTACTTGTTGGTTAATAAACCAAGCATTGGGTCCTTCAGAATCCTTTCAGCTCTACCAGCGCACTAGGCAGGACTAGATAGCAGCATGCTCTGATAGAGTAAGGTATTTAAATATGCATCTTTCTGGGCACCAAGACAATTGATCACCCAGAAGTTATGACTTCTGCTTGCCCTATTTTTCATCTGTGAACAATTTGCTTTAGCATATGTCCATCTTTGTTTCATAAACTTACTCATGAGAAATTACTAATATTGACAAATTAATAAAGCATAGTGAAATCAGTCCTTGGTGTCCCATGTGCCATTCTAGAATAGTGTCCAAGACAGTGTCAAAGTCTCCATGGTGCATATTTGCTCTCTGAAAGGGCTGCTGCAAGAATAACTGATTAATTCCAAGCTTCCTGCCTACAACCCTCAGACATAAGTTGAGATACCATCGCAGTCTTTATATGGAAAAGATAAATCACAAAGCTGTGTTCCAGTGTGCAGCAGAATTTGCCTTAAAATTTTCAATATCTCTGTTTCTGAAGCATGACGTGTGTGGGGCTTCCCTGATCACCCTTCTCCCCCAGAGACTGAAGCACACAACTGCTGATAAGGAACTGAAACTTATCAAATTGAGACACCTAATTATCTCACTTATCAAATTACTCATTGTATGGTTACCAGTTTTTTTCGATTTTATTCAATATGATGTGTTTCTTATTCTTTCTTTAATGTGTGTGCAGATTTTGTGACTGCAATATGACATCTTTTAGTATATGGGTATTAGAGGAGTCTTTAAATGTATAATATATTTAGAATGTTATTCAACAGACATTTTCTTAGAAAGAGCATGTCAGTGCCTCTGAATATAAACTGAAAGCTGCAATGTTATTTTTATCAGCATGAAATGTCAAAGTCCTACAACAATGTTTCTTGTTCACTGGTTTTTAAAAAGCAAGATTTTCTTAAAAGTCTCTGAACTAAAATTGTGAAAGTGAAAAATGTTCCCCACGGAACTGAGAATATACAGAAAAAAATAGATTTCTTGATATCAAATGAGTTTTCACTGGAGACTTAAGCATAAGCATAAATCTTGAAAATTTTGTCTTTAGGCCACCTGTTTTATAAGTAACTTTCTTTTTTAAAAAAGATTTTATCTGAAAAAGTAAAGTAAAAAAAAAATATTTATTTGAGAGAGGGACAGAGAATGGCAGTGGCGAGGTACAGAGGAAGAAAGAGAAGCAGACTCCCTACTGAGCAGGGAACCAGATACATGGTTCAGTCCCAGGACCCCAAGATCACAACCTGAGCTGAAGGCAGACAACTAACTGAGCCACCCAGGCTCCCCTATAAGCTATTTTTTTATGTCAGTTTGCCATTTGTGTTTACAATGTTATTGTATTATCATTCTATTTATTTTATTTTATTTTATTTTTTCAGTGTTCCAAGATTCATTGTTTATGCCCTACACCCAGTGCTCCATGCAATATGTGCCCTCAGTACCCACCACTAGGCTCTCCCATCCCACCACCCCCTTCCCTCCAAGTCCCTCAGTTTGTTTCTGAGTTCAAAGTCTCTCACGTTTTGTTTCCCTCCCTGAATTACCCTACTTCCCATTTCCTTTCCTTCTCCTACTGTCCTCTGTATTACCCTTTATGCACCACAAGTAAGTGAAACCATGTGATACTTGACTTTCTCTACCTAGCTTATTTCACTCAGCATAATCTCTTCCAATCCTGTCTATATTGCTACAAAAGTTGGATATTCATCCTTTCTGATGGAGGCGTAGTATTCCATTGTACATATATACCACATCTTCTTTATCCATTCATCTGTTGAAGGGCACCTTGGCTCTTTCCACAGTTTGGCGATTGTGGCCATCGCTGCTATGAACATTGGGGTATATATGGCCCTTCTTTTCACTACATCTGTATCTTTGGGGTAAAAACCCACTAGTGCAATTTCAGGGTCATAGGGTAGCTCTATTTTTAATTGTTAAAGGGATCTCCACACTGTTTTCCAAAGCAGCTACAACAACTTGCATTCCCACCAACAGTGTAAGAGGGTTCCCCTTTCTCCACAGCCTCTCCAACACTTGTTGTTCCCTGACTTGTTAATTTTGGCCATTCTGACTGGTGTAAGGTGGTATCTCAGTGTGGTTTTGATTTGAATTTCCCTGATACCTAGTGATGATGAACATTCTACTATTTTTATAGAGGGTGAGGGAGGAAAAAAGAAAAGATAAATTTGTTGATTTTTGAAAATAAATATTATACAAGCGATACATAATTAGAGAAATTATTTCTTCTCATTAGTTTTTGATAAAAGCTTTTTCATACTAAGAATTTAGTATTACAATGTCCAATCTTTTATTGTCTTATTTTGCTAAATTTTCAGTTAAATTCAAGGGCAATAAGGAGTTATTAAAATAGTAAAAACTTTTTTCCTATTATGCTAGAAAGAAACAACATAATGTGCTTCCCAAAAGAAAAAAGCTATGAGTTGCAAAGGTATCATTTATGTTAATGTTGATGAAATGAACATTCTGGAGTACCTGGGTGGCTCAGTCAGTTAAGCATGTGTCTTAGGCTTAAGTCATAATCCCAGGGTCCTGGGGTGAACCCCATATCAGGTTCCCTGGGGAACCTGCTTCTCTCTCTCCTCCTCACTCATGAACTTTCTCTCGCTATCTCTCAAATAAATAAATTAAATGTTTTTTTTTTTTTAAAAAAGGACATTCTGTCCTCCCAATGCTGTGTATTCTGTCACAAGTATGATGTTATCCCTAGAAGTACTTTTACTTTTCAAAGTAATAGGAAGCATGTAATTATTTAAAGTAGTAAAAAACTTGAAAAGGATAGTTCTGATATTGAGCAAACAAGCCACATTATATTATTATATTATGTTACTGTGATTAAAATATCACTGGAATATATCTGACATCAATTGTTTAAAAGTAAGAATATTTTCCTATATCTTCTGTGGGAAAAAAGTCCAATAGAAATATAAACGTTTATTAGTGAGGACATACCTGAAATTCAGTTTTGTCACTTTCTATCAGGTTCCTTATAATTTTCTTGCTTCAGTGTTAAATTAATACAATTAAATCTCTATTTTTTAAAAAAATCATACAGTTAGTAATTTAAATGCACACAGCTTTATTTCTAGGTCACCTTTAGTCTTTATTTACTTATAATTTTTAATTTTTAATTTTAATTTGTTTTTCATCAGTCTGCTTTAAGAAATCTACCCAAAATTTATATATGTATATAATATATATGTAATATCTATTTGAAACTTACAGGTCTAGTTATAATGATTTCTCAAGTTTAACCATTTAAACTCATTTTGTTCACAAAAATTTTAAGTATATATGCTAATTATGGCTGGAAATGCAGTTTTTACCATACAAAAAATATTCATAAAAATTTAATTGGCAGAATGAGTTTGGGAGAAATCAGTAAGGAGCATAAAAGATGAAAAGTTTTAGGCACTGCATGTGCCAAAGAAGTTTGATAAGGCACTCAGAGAACCAGATTTATTAAACAGCAGGTAAGCAAGATTGCTTTTTCTTGAATTATATATCAATATACTAAAATTTTCACATCTTTTCTAAGATGTTAATGCTTCTCTTAAAAAAATAGCATTCCATGTCTGTTCTCACAGACATATTATTATTATGGAAGAAATATGATATAGCAAGGATATTCTTAGCCTTTATATTCTATTATTGCAGTATCAAATATATGGAAATTATATGAAAATCAATGTGAGTATGTGTATTACAAATCCTGTTCTCACTATTGTCATTCATTTGAAAAGAAATTGCATCTTGGGCACCTGGGTGGCTCAGTGGGTTAAAGCCTCTGCCTTCGGCTCAGGTCATGATCCCAGGGTCCTGGGATGGAGGCCCACATCAGGCTCTCTGCTCAGCAGGAAGCCTGCTTCTTCCTCTCTCTCTGCCTGCCTCTCTGCCTACTTGTGATCTCTCTCTCTGTCAAATAAATAAATAAAAATTAAAAAAATAAAAGAAATTGCATCCAATTGAAAACTAGCTGTAGTGTACTAATCATTTAAAAATATTTTAATGACAAATTTTAGGTAAAAACCAAAAAATACATTTAAAAATAGAGTGGTTGTTGATAATCCTTATCTAAAATATAACCTGTTTTTCATCTAATAATTTCTCCAATAAATGCATCTTTTATAATGTTTCATAAAAGAGTTATCTGAAGATAAATTGGGATAGATAGTTTAGGACCATGCTTTTCTAGAAAAAGGAAAGTCATTAACATGTTTGCATGTAAGAATAATAGCTAATAATAGATTTTTAAAATTTTTAGTGTGGCTTCTAAGACAAACTGGAGAAAAAGCAGATAGAAACAAAATAAGATAACATCAAAATTTCACAGGGATGATCACAGTGAAATAAACTTGGGTTGACAGTGATAACTAAAAAACAGCAATAGTAAATTATGATACTAAATCTCAAAAGGTATCAATAGGAGTCAATGATGTTTTTGATATAAGGTGAACTAAAGAAAGGAGAATCTGAAATTACTCTAGATTTTGAACCTCAGTGGTCCAGAGAATGGTGATTTAATAAGTGGGGAGATAAACTGCATATTCAGAATGTTGGGTTCAATGCACTAGTAGTTTTTATTTTGCACTAAACTTCATAGAGATGTCTAGCAAGTAGTTGGAAATTAAGGACTCACACTGAGGAAATTTATAAGGAGTGCAGGTGTAAATTATGAGACTGGTTCTCATTCAAAATAGTATTAGTGAGTATTACTGTGACAGAAGACAGAAGGAAGATAACAGCCAGACCATCTTAAAACAAATCATGCCAAACAAATTAAAATATATCTTTTCTGGAAAAAAATAAAAAAAATACATTTATAGTATGTGAACAATTTTGAAAGTGAGAGGGAAATTTGGAAGGTCTTACTAAGGGAAATAAAATCAAGGGGAATCTAGCTCTGTCACAATTCCTTGGGGAAATTTGGCATTAACACTGCAACAGATAGAGAGATCCTTCACCAGAAGACAGTATCCTCCCCCATGGCCTCTTTGGCCCTTGCTAACTTCTATAGAACACTGATTTTGGTCACCTTATACCTTCCTGTCAAGCCATGAGAATAAATGTGTAAACTGCAGCATTTCTGGTCAAAGGAGGCCGTGTGATTACCTAACTTCTAATCTGTTCTTTCAGTGAAAATGTTATTACAGATCAAGTTCTGATTAATAGAAGTCACTCACGTTGGCTTATGCTGAGTTTAAATTGATAGTTCATGACATTTATACTTTATGTTTTAATTTTTTAGGAGTAAATTTAAAGAAATGAAAGATCTGTACACTAAAAACTTCCTGTAAAACCCTGACATTTATACTTTAGGTTTTAAAATAGTTTCCTTGAGAAAAAGTAACTATTCTTACCTTACAAGTCATTAGTAAAATCCTTTGAATTCTGCCCTGATCACTTTGCAGTCATCTGTTCCATCACATGGCGAATCAGCGTGCTGAGTCCCTCTTATTTGCTAAGTGGTATGTATCCATGTACCCACATCACAGGGCTTGTAATTAGACCAGGTCTATTGACTGCATCTTGTTTTAACAATGCTCTGGCCTTGAAGCAAAGAATCAGAACATTTACACGTGCTTAGAAAACATTCAATTCTAAATATTTCTACATGAATTCCTATTTGGTTTGGGTAAAAGGTGTTCAAAAATAAAGAAGACTGAAAATATCCTTCAGGATTGCACATCAAGAGATTCTTTCCATATCTGCTATCTATGAATATAACTGGACCTTGATCAGCAGTCTAAAATTAGGTGCTCATGAATAATTTGGCATATTTCATCTATTCTGCAGGTTATATTGTTACATAGTGGCTATGGTTTTAAAAAGATTCCATCAGAAGTTTTTCTACCCATTAAAAACTCCTCAGGGATGAATTTACATAAAAGAAAAAGATACAGAATGTTACTAAGTGCACACAATCACCTTCACATATACTCATTTTTCTAAATATCTTAATTTGTAAGTGGGACAGTTCCTTCAATTCTTATTAACTATTCACATGGAGACCATTAACCATACTATACTAATTCATTCTCCCTCCTGTGGAGCTAATTATAACTAATTATAAAGGTTTCAGACTTGGTAGGGTTTACTTGTAAGTGGAAATTGACAAAGCTCTTTGTTCCAAGGAAGAAGCAGGCAGAAAAGATAAGCAAAGGACAGTGAAAATGCCCTATTTATGTTGTTCAGCTAAACCTAAATTGTAGGTGAACATATGACTTTTAAATCCCTAAATTGTAGATGAATATATCACTTTTAAACACCTTTTGCAGTAGTTTGAAAAATATCCATTAAAAATCACTGGAACAGTAAACCCTCACAAAATCCTAAAGAGAAAACAATTAGTTCTAATTGAAAGTTTTGAGAACAAATGCATGTAGGTGGTTTTTAATAACATATTTATAAAGAAATGAATGACATAAATGTGCCCAAGCACTCCAGTAACATAAAAATCATGCTTAATTTTAAGGACATAGTGGTAATTGATCATTTTGCTATGGACAGAAGGTATATTGTCTTGTTTTTCTAATCTTTTTTTAAAAAAGATGGCTTTTATTTATTTGAGAGGAAAAGAGGTAGCGAGAGACCACACAAAGAGGGGGAAAGGAGAAGAAGCCTCCCCACTGAGGAGGCAGCCAGGTAGATGATATGGGGCTCAATCCCATGACCCTGGGATCATGACCTGAGCCAAAGGACGCTGAACCCTCTCAGTGCCCCTTGTTTTTCTAATCTTAATCTGATGGAAGACATTCCAGACCTTTTCAGTTATTATGAACAAAATCAGTGGTTCAGATTATTATAAGTCCAAAGTCAAGGCCATTTTTATTTTAATAATTCAGTTCTTTTATTTATAGAATGAATTTTATACGTAAGGCATGATGAAGTATATACTGTTATGCAATGTGTGAGAATAATTATAAACATAATCTATACTCCATGATATACCTGATAAGAAATATTAGACTTAACATAATCCTGATTTTTACTTTATATTACACAAGAGTAAATTAAAATACATTTAAAATTGATGTATATTACAGGGAAGTCAATACAAACATCTAACTAATTTTAAATTTAGACTTTCAAAAAAATGTCTACAGTCATTTTTATCTAAAATATAACATTCCAAAAGAACCAACTGAAGTAGAAATCTGGGCATTATTCCCTATATTTATTCGGAGCATGTAACCTCCACTTGTTAACTACACACCCCAGAAGGTACCCTGGTAGTCTTTTACATTTATCAAATACAGTCATTTGTGGCAAAATATGTTTTTTCAAAACACTTAAACCTTCTTTTCACTGTCGGACTAAATTCCAAAAAAAGTTCGCAGAGAGGGCAAGATTCTTTGACATCCTACATTTCAAATCTACCCTTGCACTGCTTCCTCAATCCCACACCTTGGCTATTCGAGGTATAGTACAACCTCTTACACTGTGCTTTTCCTTATTACCTCTTTCATACCCCATTCCTCTGATATTCCGCTCAGCTATCACCTCAACTTCGTAGACGAATCAATAGTCAGTCCTTTGTGTCTTGAGAACACTTTCTATAAAATTTCTATGGCCCTATTACCTTGCACTTCAATTATTGTTTATAGTCTGCCTGCTCTGAAAATATTCTCAAAAGCTACATTTAAGCTTATTCCATCTAAGTGTGCCAAAATTTTGACTTTCTTATATCTAGAGGTATATACGACAAGTAAAGCCAGAATAAAAGGGAGAAAAATGGGGGACGGGAATTAAGAAAAATACTTAGGATAAAAATAAGAGAAGAAAAAGTCAATTAACTGGCTATCTTGGTTTAAAATAAAATAAAATAGATATATGAAATACAGACATTCAGATAGTCTCCCCAGAAAGGCAGGTGGTATTTCAACTTCTCTGTACTTCATTTTTCTCAAATGGACATTAAAGAGATTAGCTTATTTGATATCTGAAGTTTTTTCCAGGTTGTAATATTAGTTAATTTCATCAGACTAGCTGTGTTTTAAGCCTCTATAGCTTAACATTTTAAAAATATGTATCATAAAACTATGGCACCCATCATGTTTAATGGATCTCTTTTCTTTTCTTTTCTTTTCTTTTTTAAGATTTTATTTTTTGTTTGACAGAGAGAAACACAGCTCAAGAGGGAACACAAGCAGGGGGAGTGAGAGAGGGAGAAGCAGGCTTCCCGCGGAGCAGGCAGCCCAATGCTGGGCTCGATCCCAGGATTCTGGGATCATGACCTGAGCTGAAGGCAGTCCTTTAACCAACTGAGCCACCCAGGCGCCCCGGATCTCTTTTCTTCTACCCATCAAGCACACTACCTGCCCCTTCTCCCTAAATGATTAAATGAAAAGAACTTAGACATCCTTCTTCAATCTTAGGCCCTAAGCATGTGGACAAGCCTTAACTTCTGGCCTGTTTTTTCCCCCTCTCTTTTTTTCTCTAGCCTTTTGAGATATGATTGATAAGTAATATTATGTAAGTTTACAGTGTACAACTTGATGATACATATATATGTTACAAACTGATTGCCACAACAATGGTAGTTAACACATCCAGCACCTTATATAATTACTTTTGTAAGTTGTGTGTATATATTTTTTACGTATGTACATATTATAAGTTAAGTAGGATTTTATAAGTTATGTAGAGTTTTGACTCAGTCCAAATTAGAACCCTGGAGAGTAATATGGTTAAATTTCATATGTGACCTAAATGCAAAAGAAGACCAGTAACAGGTGGACCATGCCTGTGTTATCCTGTTAAGGTTGTTAGTCTTTTTAAAGACCACACTGGGGTGATACTTGATAGGGGATTTATGGATTAATTAGGTTATCTCCATAACTCAAAGAAATTAATCTCTTGAGCTGAAGCAACAATTACACATGGATAGCATAATATATTTTGACAGAAATTCTCCTGGGAGACTATAAAACTATTTGATGTGAGGAGTTAGGTTTTTTTCTCTTCTATGAGGTCAACCCCACAGACCCTATATAATAAACTTCTTTTTAATATCTCTGGCTTTCCTATTTTCTGTTCCATGATATAGGTAAATGTTTCTCAAACTTCAAAGAACAGGACATTTACTTGGGAGGTTTGTTTAAAACAGAAACAGTAGGTTTTCATTTGATCTTTACCCTCCACCAAACCTTAAGAATCAATGAACTAGAATGGGAGACAAACTCTGTGGTCAAATGTGTTTTGTAAATATGGGATTTAAAACTTTTCTTTCTTTACTATGGGAGTTCTCAAGCACTTTCCTATTACAATGGCTCTGGAACTTCTAATCTAGGAGTAGAGAATATAGCATCTCTCTCCCTCTTTCTCTCTTTTTATAAGATATCTATCAATGTATTTCAAATTGAAAACTTCTGATTATTTTATGGCTATCAATATTTAAAGGGTTTTTTCTTCAAATGGGATTAAATTATTATAACAAGTCACAAAGCTTTAGTGTTCAGATGAATTTCCATTTCATATCTCATATTCTGCTAAGGAATTATTCTCAAAATTCCAAAGTATGTTTGGGAATGCTCATGACTCATGAATATTTTCATTTTTTTAAAACATTTTCTTCAAATATATGTGTTCTTTTGTTTAACTGCAGTTTAATGGATTGGCTAATT
The DNA here is from genome assembly GCA_004023965.1 of Spilogale gracilis. Classification (NCBI taxonomy): domain Eukaryota; kingdom Metazoa; phylum Chordata; class Mammalia; order Carnivora; family Mephitidae; genus Spilogale; species Spilogale gracilis. Next base: position 107,764 of record PITA01000369.1, on the reverse strand, counting down.
ATAAATATTAAGACAATTAAAATAAACGTAAATTACCAACATGTTTAACAACTGGTACTTAGGTACTTAGGCATAAACAGATGGCTCAAGTGCAGATGTTTTCATGTACTTGGCTACTATTCCCCTGTGGATCATAAATCATGGTTATAACCAAAGGCTTCTCAGCTAAATTAATTAATTAACCAGCTCACTGAATAAACAAACAATAATGTGGTATAAAGTTTTCTTAAAATTTAGAGAGTGATTTTTTTTTTATTAAAAATAAAGTGCATTAATTATCCATTTAACTTTATCCCCAGTTTTTGTTTTGTTTTGTTTTGTTTTCCCCATGCCATTTATACCTTCTACTAAGGTCATAAAGTGGTAAGGGTAGGAAAACAAGTTATCACATATCATATTCTGGTGATGCAAAGTTATCCCTACATAGGATTCTGAACATACTCATCACAGTAATAGCTAATGTTTACTAATAATGTCTACACACCAGGTACTGCTCTAGAATTAATAAATATTAACAAATTTACATTAACATTTTCACAGTCAGAAACTCCTCATGGTATAAGTTACCCTGTTATTATTCTATTTTCAAGACAAAATTGTGAAACAGTGTCTTATAAGTTCAACTTCACATACATGTGGAATTCAGACTCAGTTCAACAAAGTCTGTCTCCAGAATGTGGGGCCTGAATACCTGCCGTTAATTTTACAGATCCACATGCCAAAGCTCTATCACCCAGTTATTTAAACAAACACTAATCTAGGTGATGTTCTGGAAGTATTTTATTGATATGCTTAACATCTACATTGACCTTACTTTTTTTAAAAGATTTTATTTATTTGACAGAGAGAAACATAGCCAGAGAGGGAACACAAGCAGGGTGAGTGAGAGTGGGAGAAGCAGGCTTCCCGCTGAGCAGGGCACCCAATGTGGGACTCGAACCCGGGTCTCCAGGATCATGACCTGAGCCGAAGGCAGTCGCTTAACCAACTGAGCCACCCAGGCGCCCCGACCTTACTTTAAGTAAAGGCGATAACCTTTTCTAATGTGGTTGTCCTCATCCAATCAGCTGAAACGTCTTAAGAGGGAAAACATTTTTCCTGGAAAAATTCAGCATCAGCTCCTGACTGAAGTTTCAGCCTACTGACTCACCCTAAAGATTTTGGACTTGATTGCTTTAAATTTGCTTCAAACTTGGAAGCCCCCAAAATTGCAAAGTCAATTCCTTGAAATGCACATATATATGCACATATATTCCATTGATTCTCTTTGTTTAAGCAACCCCAAATGATACATACACTGTATAATAAAATGCCAGGATATATCATTTTTTCTCCACTATCAAAAGTGTGCCCTATGGGCATGTGCCAATTTCTAAATGCTCAAAAATAGCTGTCCTTATCATTTGGTAGCTCAGTATCCAAGAAAACCTGTGATTTGTGTAGATGTAAATTAATGCCTGAATGATGTTCTTTTTTTTTTTTTTTTAAGATTTTATTTATTTATTTGACAGAGAGAAACACAACCAGAGAGGGAACACAAGGAGCGGGAGCGGGAGCGAGAGAGGGAGAAGCAGGCTTCCCACCGAGCAGGGAGCCTGATGTGGAACTCAATCCCAGGTCTCCGGGATCATGACCTGAGCTGAAGGCAGTCGCTTAACCAACTGAGTCACCCAGGCGCCCCTGAATGATGTTCTAAGAACAAATTCTCTTTAAATAAGAGCCTGGTATTTGTCCCATGGGATAGAGAATAGACTAACTTTATTGATGGCTCTTTCCGCTTTTTTTTTTTTTTAAAGATTTTATTTATTTATTTGACAGAGAGAAACACAGCTAAAGAGGGAACACAAGCAGAGGGACTGAGAGAGGGAGAAGCAGGCCTCCTGTGGAGCAGGAAGCCCAATGTGGGACTTGATCCCCTGTCTCCAGGATCATGACCTGAGCGGAAAGCAGTCCTTAACCAACTGAGCCATCCAGGCGCCCCTCTTTCTGCTTCTTTCTACTCACTGCGGTTCTGCTCATCTTCTAAAACTTGACTTAGTCGTATGCGCTCCATGAAGGCCCAGCTGATTATTCAAGTCAAATGTATCTTTTCTCCTCTTGAAACAAGTGAATGCTCACTCTATACTAAATGTCTCATCCTCAAATTGTTCTCTTGGGTCTACAATTAGATTCCAAGCTCCCAAACCCCATTTCACTGATAGCCAGCATGGAATTGAGCAGGCTGTCTAACAAACAAGTATTCAAAGGTACCTCTTAGTTTTTCAATTTGATTTATAAGAACCTGGAATAAGACTCTTTTCAGAAATATCACCCTTGGATCATATGATCTGTCCTATGACAATACTGCTGTACCCAACTGACCACAAAAGCCCAAAAGAGAATACAGCATATATATAGGGACAGAACAGTAGAAGATCCTAGACCAGATCCTAAATAATAGCCTAAGAATGTCCTGAAGTTCCACTAAGATTGTCAGTTACATACATGATTCACATGTTCTACATTAGTAAAATCATTTTAAGTGAATGGGTGTTGCCAGTAATCTTGACATTGCTCTTCTTTCACACACATTTAACCACCATAAATTTTTATTATCCTGATGACATTTTAGGTAATCTTATCTTTTAGACTAGTGACTTTCATGATGTATATATTCAGAGCCATTCATAAATACAAAAATCACAAATTTCATTCTTATATGTATTTTTTTCCATAAATTTTCGTTGTTAGCTGGGAGTCATCACTGGTAGTTGAATTTATTTCAGAACATTTTACATGCAGAACAAAAGTTCAGTAACATCCAGGGAGTTTTTCTACATGTTTCAACAATTAGAGATAAAAATAGTTCATTGCTGTATACATGGTTTAATTTTCTGCTGATGGATTTACTCTCCAAACAGATTTTCAGTATATGTCTTTCAAATTTGCACCCCAGAAAATTATTGCTCTACTTCCTCTCAGGAATCTTTGAAAGTATATTATTGGTGAAAAAATATATAAATTTTATTTGGAAAATTAAAAATCTAGGACACTAACCAGATCAGAGATGGAAAAATTGAAGCTTGGAATCCAAAACTTGGCAAGAATAATTTTTTTCTTCTTTTCTTCCTTCCTTCCTTCCTCCCTTCCTTCCTCTATTCAATTCCTTCCTTCCTTCCTTCCTTCCTTCCTTCCTTCCTTCCTTCCTTCCTTCCTTCCTTCCTTTTTCTTTCAGCTCCATTATAAATACCTTAGTTAGGAGAACATTGCATCAAGTTACATATTTGTGATTTATTTAGAAAAATCAGAGATCTAGCAATACAGATGTTTCTTATGTGCCTATCACTGAGCAATAGTTTCCACTTAAGAAGTATTATTCTTCCATCAACCAGTCCTCATCTGTTAAATTAAAATTAAGAACAATCATTTAAGGAAATTTATATAGGGTTCAGAGAATAATGACAAACTTTATTTACATTTTTATTCAGTACTCAACCTTTAGAGATTATATCCTGATTCATGGCCAAATATAGGTGAGATTCTCATTATAAATTCATTTTTTGTCCCACCCTCTCAATTACCATCCTATGTATAATTGCTCTCTATAAGATAATACAAATGAGATCCCCATGCTGCTTCAGTAAAGAACATCTTCAGAATCATACATTTGAGCACCCCTGATCACCTGACCCTGGTAATTATAAATTACTACTTGCTTCTGCTTTTTTTTTTTTAATTCATATCACCAACAATTTCTGTTAAGGAAGAATGGACAGAGTGGTTTCAGAGTATCAAGGTAATAGGTTAGTTGGCATTTATTTTGCTTCAGTGAATAGAAATCCTTGTGTTTTCATCAGCAAGAAATCTCCACATGAATCTGTGGTTTCACTGATAATGAGGAAATTGAGAGGAAGAAATGGAAAAGTGACATCTAGCTGAGAGGACTGGTTCTAACATAAGCTTATGATGCTGCATGATATAACTTGTCCGTGGTGGAAGAGGACTTACTTAATTCATTAACACAGCAGGCTAGTGAAAAACCTGTTGTGTTCATTATCCTCATAAATGAGAACCAATGCCACCTTCACCTCTACCACACCACGGTACCCAGGCACTTCATATCTGACAGAATAATAAGTGAGTTCCCATGCAGTGCTGGACACCACACACACAACAATATTTTCATCTCTTATTACTTCAAACCACACTGAAATCTTCCTGCACTGTGGAACATGAGTCATCTTTCAGAAAAGTAAAACAAATACCCAACATTTGAAAATGAAAATGGGAGAAGATCATGTATGTCAAATATTTTGAGTAAGAAGTCATTGATTTCCTTTTCCTCATATTCTGTTGTCTTGATCTTAATATACTCTCTAGCCTGCCATTTCCAGTCCCCTGCTTACGTGCCGATTTTACCACCTATTTACCTATTTACCATTCTGTTGCAGACAAAGGAGTAATAGAACAAAGTGAAGTGTTGGAAAATTATGGTTTTCTAAATAAAATGGGTTCATCTTTTATACGTCACACAAAACACACAAGAAAAATGTTTAAGGAGATTATTTTCCCTCCAAGAAGACAGATGACCAAAAAGATAGGTGCTGCTTCTTGGGACAGAAGACCCAGCTCCATTTTTCACTAGTTAAGGAATTTTACCTAAGTCATATGATTTGTCTGAGCTTCATTTGGCTCTCCTGTAAACAGAAGATACTGATACTAGTAGTAGTAATGATAATGATAATAATAATAATAAATTACATAATTATAAGAAATGTAGAAATACAGATAAAGGTTACAGATATCTATTGAAATTATAGTATAAATGATAAAAATTACTATGCTGTTAGTACTACTCCATCTGATCTCCTTTTTTACAGTATCCATTCCCACTCCCACGTAGGCCTGTCATGTTGAATTCAGGCTGACTGTGACCCCGTCCACAAGGCAGGAAATCCAAATCAAAAGCTTCTTCTTCTTCAACTCAGTCTGCACATTAATTGGATAAGGCCACAACCCATTAAATCAAGGTCGTCTTAGCATATTATTTAGTTCATCAAGTCCTTTATTGCTAAAGTATTGCTAGATCAGGGATTAATTAAAAACAAGCAAAAATAATAACAATAGTAACAATAATATGAGGGGAAATACAATATCAGTGTTTTTGAAATCGACAGAGACCAATATCCATGTATCTATCTCATATAAACCCTGTGTATGTAGACATGATTTACATATATTATCTCACGTATCTCATAAATACAACATATAAATGTATACATATTTGTATATAAATATGGAAATATATACTTATCTCCTATCATCCACTTTACGTAAGGTCAGTAACTAAGGTCACACCACAACTAAGTACCAGATCTGTTACCAGATATGATTTTCTCTTCCCCAAAGCTACAAGACTACCCTAATCTGAAACAAAAGCAAGGAAATCACACACAATGATGGTTCGCAAAATGCTTTTAGAAGTTTCTTCTGGCCCAGCAGCAAAATGATTATCTGTTGAGACTACACAAAGGGTAGAATAACATTCAGGCTGGTTCAAACATGCAATAAAGGGGGAATATGTGGGAAAAAAATCATGGATGAATCTAGAAGTTAATAAACACCATCACCTTGAATATTAAAGTGATCTACTCTAGCTGCCCTAACAGACAAACAAATCTCTATGGCTTAGCTGTAAGTTTATTTTACAGTCTATTTCTCACTTTTTATAGTCTGATGCAGACCAGGTATCCTTGCTAAGTCTTACATCTGGTTAAACCAACTGTAAAACACAGTCCCATGATTGAATAACAGAGTAAAGTGAGGTACGGGAGAGACATGCCAGCTACTAGTGCTTAGATCTCAAAGTCACCCAAGTCACTTCTTTTCAAATTTAACCTCATGCAGCAATCTTATTGCAAGGGAAGCTGAAAATTAGCAAGTAAGCTATTGTTATTGTTCCACAGAAGAGAGATGGGCCGCCCGACCCAAAATTTGATTCAGATATTCAGACTTAGGACACCACATATACATCAAGAGGGTATGAAAAGTTTAATACTCCTATAATGAGGCTTTTGGGGGAGAGTGCAAGGAAGTCTACCAAATAGCCCCCCAAAATGTGCAAACAGGTTCAGTTGGTGTCCAGAGTACCTAGGCAGGGTGATGACTTGGGTTTTACGGTGGTTAGCAGCTGGGGTAAGAGTTTCCTTACCCATAACGGCCAGAGCTTGCATGCTGTAGAGTTTCCACCAGCTTCACTAAATGGCTTGTTCAAAAGCACTATAAATTTTGAGACATGAAATGAATGCTTCGGTCACTATCAGTTTGTCTGAAATGAATAAGAAATGCCTTGGTTAGGACTTAAGGATTTAGTCTGTGTGGAGACATGTATGCCTTTGATTTATATTTTCAAAATCTGGGAGGCAAGAGACTCCAGAATTCTTTACCCTAAAGGAGGTAACCTTGGATATAAAAAATTGCAGTTGCTTCCATTGGCTGGATCTTTTGTGCAGACCAATGATAATGGTCAGAGAGTCTGTAAAACTATTCAGAGGAGACTTACTGTTTTCCAGGACATCCTGTGCTAAGATAGATGCTTGAAGTTTAGGCAACTGTGCTAACCTTTGGGCTCCATTCTTTACCAGGAATATCCCAGTTAAGAAGCAAAAAGCAGCAGCTCTCCAAGAAGGTCCATGACATGCAATGGCTGCATTGCCATTCATAGACATTTCACTTTGCTGTTCATAGAGGGCTCCCCAGATAGGCAAGTGGTGTAAAGAAGGGTGACCTCCTCCAACAGCACATTTGTCAAGGGGCTGAGGATAGGAAAGGCTACCTTCTGCTGTGGGTATGATACACCAGAAGGACTAGGTTTCACTGTCTTGTAGACACACTTTTCTTTAGGCAAGAAGTCCTCTGTGATTTTGCCGAGCTTGAAAGTTTCTGCCTCCATAAACCAAGACATAATAGACATCTGGGTGTAGAGGGTTACAGGCTCGGAGCCTGTGAGAGACTCTATTTCTAGGAGATTGGAGCATATGATCAACACTTGTCATTCTAATGTCATACAGTGTGAGGTTGAAGAAGGCAGATTCTTGCTTCAGAAGCCAATGAACCACATATGGTCACCATGGTTACCCAGAAACTCCAAAAGGCAGGGATGTTACCAAATCCCTTACAGGGAAAAAAGTTTCTTATACACATTAATGAAAGTGTCTGCTGTATTGCAACTTGGACAAATTCTATAGGCTTTTTTATAAAAGTCCCATTCAACATGGGCTGAGTGAGTTGTGAGTAACAGTGTAAATGGGCATAAGTAAAATTGTAAAATGAAGTATTTTTGCCTTCAGAGCACAAAAAGTCCTAGACGTTATTGGATTTATTTTAACACTGTGAGTTTTGAGAGGGTAAATCTATGTCTTGACAGCACCAGAAAAGGAGTGGTCCTCAGGTTACCAAGTAATTTTCAGGAATTAATTGAGGCTTTGTAGTATATGTGGGGCAGTGGCCCATTCCTTTTCCTCTAGCTGCTCTGTGACTATTGTATGCCCTGAATGAGTATGACAAATGAATCTTGGAGGAGGAGATCATCATCACTGGTTCTTCTGGGAAAAGAATGGGTGTATTTGAGATTTCATACAATTTCATTATTTTCAGTGGTTTCACTTGAAAATCTGCCAGCTGAAAAAATACTAGTTGTTCATCAATTTATATACCTCTTTTAAATAGCCAATCACCTTTTCCCCCAGAAAAACTCTGGTGACAATCTCACTTGACCTTCAAGGTCCTGTATCTGTCTCCCGATGTTAGTGCTCCGACCCACGCCCCACTTCTCACAACTTCCTGTATGAGCTAATCCTCAGTAGAGGTGGCGTTTATATTTATCTAAATAAACTTCTCCCAACCCATCTTTTTTCACCTGTTTCTGTCCTTGTGACAGAATCTAGCAGATTCCTCTCCCCTCAATGAGGTTATAGCCCATCTCATCATTCAAAGCACACTTCACCCAGGGAAAAATTTTCCCTCTGGCACAATAGCCTCTTAGCTATAGCCCTTCATAAGTGCTGTGTCGGTTTTTGTGTTTTGTTCTTTTTTTTTTTTTTTTAATGATTGGATATATATTTTTGCTATTACCTAAAGGAAAAAACACAATTGTATTTACACTTTTCTATAAATTTATAGTGAGCTTTCAGATATACTCCTTCATTTGATTACTATAACAGAAGTAAAGATTTATCTTATCTTGTAAAAGTAGAAGAAACAGAATGGACTGCTGAAGGACTGTCTTAGTTCAGGCTGTTGTAACAAAGTCCCAGAGATGGGGAAGCTGATCCACAAAAGATTATTTCTCATGTTCTGGAGACTGGAGGTCTGAGATCAGGATGTCTGCACCATGCCCAGGTTCTGGCAAGAGCCCTCCTCCAGCCTGGCGACCTCTAACTTCTCAGGGTCTCCTCCCATGGCAGGAAGATGGTGAGCTAGTGCTCTGGCCTGTTATGAGGGCACTCATCCCATGTGTGAGGACTAAACCTTCATGACCTGATCTCCCAAAAGGCTTCTCCTGCAGATATGATCATATTGGGATTAGGATTTCAACATAATTTCATAAGACACAAACATTCAGTTCATCGCAGGTACACACAGCTGGTAAGAAGGAGAGACAACACAAGCCCAGCCAGACTCTTTTGCCCTATTCTAATCTCTTATTCTTGTGGTTGAACTCAAACCCCATGGAGTTATGCCTGCACCTTTCAAATGTCAAAAACATTAGAACTTGCCTTAACTGTAGGTAGAGAGAAGGATGTTTTCATGGTCTGTTTAATGAGGAACATTAAAAGCCTTTTTTTCCTACCAACTATTCTTATGACCTCACTCCATTAACAGTATATCAACCTGGGTTAAGTCATGGTTTATTTAGGAATCCCTTGCAAAATGCTGTTGTAAAAGGTAACTTCTTCATATGATTGTTATAATTGATGATTATGAATAATTTCTCCTATTATTTAATACTGGTGTAAGCAGTAGAACAGATATTCTTTTGGTGGACAGGAAAAAATAAAAGGTTTAAAGATTTAGAGGTCCTACTTCCAGTAAGTATATCTAAATGAGGTTTCATAAAATGATTCCTGAATAACACAAGGTCCTGGCTTCATGGAGAAAACCAAGTAAAAATACAGGAAAGCTGATGAGATTATATACACCGGCCTTAAATTTTTGTACAGGTTTATTAACTTCAGAGATAGCAATCATATCTTAGCAACATTTTAGGGACAGGGTTTTGAGCCAAGCAAACTTTTTTTTTTTTTTTAATCCAAAGGATCACAAATAATTGGATTCAGAAAAAATGTTTAAAAAGATGTTAAATCCAGAGCTTAGTTTAGTTATGTCTTTACACTTTTCTCTCCCCTCTGTCCCTGCCCTCAACTACACTGAGCTCATGTGGTCTCTACTTGCCCTGAAAGCTCAGTTCAGGAGACCCCTGTTGCTTCAGTCTTGGTCAGGGCCTTTTTCAGTGTGTCTTCTTAGCTATATGAGCCTAATGTTATCTAGTACGTAACACACAGAGGATACTTAACTGTTAACTTACCTATTCTTCATGTACTTTTTATACATACATCCTTATGTCCCACTTTACTTTGCATCTCCAGTGCTAATAATGATCTCTAATCCCTCAGTGGCTGACACAAAGTAGGTGTTACATAAATGCTGTATTCAAAGATCAATGGGTACCTGCCAGAATATATAATTTCTCTCCTTACTTCTAGCTAATTGTAAGGTTAAACCCCCTTCTGTGCAATGCGAAACTGAAAATAGACTGATCCATGGGCGCCTGGTAAGCCTCTGCCTTCCACTCAGGTCATGATCCCAGGGTCCTGGGATGGAGCCCTGCATCGGGCTCTCTGCTCAGCAGGGAATCTGCTTCCTCCTCTCTCTCTGCCTGCCCCTCTGCCTACTTGTGATCTCTCTCTCTCTCTCTCTCTCTCTCTCTCTCTCTCTCTGTCAAATAAATAAATAAAAATCTTAAAAAAGAAAAAAAGAAAATAGACTGATTCATTTGCCCTCTGCCAGCCATAATTTCCAATATCATAATGAATATTAGTATTTATCTTTTCAAATCTAATATTCTTTCTCTTTGCCATATGTTATTGAATTCATTTCATAACTTAAATTCATATCATTTCCCAAACTTACTGTAGCCTTGCCATTTCCATTCCCCAGTAAATTTTCCTAAACAGAATCAATCTGTTAAGAAGGGTGAGTCATAAATTTCAATTGTCATAGTTCCATTCATTTATCCTACACATCCAACAGGCATTTCCCTCTCTATTTTGACAGCTTCAGTTCCACTGAAGCATTCATCACGTTCCCAGCCTCGAGCTGTATTTTTCTAGAAGCCTCTATAAATTCAAAACAGATCAGAGGATAAAGGATTTCAGGTATTTTAACTATTTTGCATTAAACACAGCACATTTATCAAATTAAAGGAACTTTGTCAGAAGCACAATAGAGCAATGGAACTCTGCAGAAAACAAAAACTATTACTTTATATGTGGCGGAACATTTCTTGAAAGATTTATCCTCACTTCCCAATTCCGAAAGAAAAGGTAGACATTTTATCCAAGTGCATGACAATTTTTCTGACCTTTTCTGATCTCAACTTCTGTTATGGGGGAAATTTCTTTTGGCTTCTATAATTTTATTTTAATTGAGATATGCTTATTGGAATATGCTTAACAAGTACAGTAGAAATTGTGTATATGACACTCTCTCAACAATGCATTCTATGAAACCATTACCTAATTTAAATTAGCTATCTTCATTATTTTCAGAGGGCATGATATTCAGTTTTTTATTATTATTCCAGGAATTTAGCTCAAATATATCAATAGCATAAAATGGCATGCTGTGTTCAGTTATAAAACTATAAAGTATAGAACATACCAAGAATTGTGAAACATTTGAGCTATTTACACTATTTTCAAACTAACAAGTTAAGCTTGCAGAATGTCATGGATGCTGGAAGAATGCAAGAGATCCTTGTGTCGGAGACAAAGCAAGTTCATTGCTTATAGAAATAGCAATAGAGTACCGTTAGCTTCTTGCTCTGGTTTGCTGAGTCTTTGTTTCCACAGGATGATATGATGCTCCTGTAATCATCAAGTGAATACTGTGCATGGAGTGGAGTGTGTTACAGGAGAGGAAACCTGAGTCTTTTGTATATGTCTGCAAATGAACATGCTCTTTACCCTGTAGCTAGGCAAACTATCTTTATTGTACTGGAGCAACTATATTATACTAGACAGTAAATAAATCTGCCCTCCGCTCTTCCAGATGGAGGCACTAACTATATTTTACCACTATTTGTAATCCTTAAAAAAAGAACTCAATAAAAACTGTCACCGTTTCTGCTTAGAAAACATGCAGTAATACATGAGGCCCACGGTATTAGGATTCTCCAAAAAAAGAGAATCAGTAAGAGACTGACATGATTAACAAATTGGCATGTGAATTAGCCATCACAGACTTTATTAGTTATAACAGTTTTACTGTGGAATTTCTAGGGATTTCCACATATAGGATCATGTCCTCTACAAAAAGGGATAATTTTATTGCTTTCTTTGCAAGAACAAGGTCTGGTGAGGTCCTTGTCATGATGATTGGGTTCTTTTAAGGATACAGTTTCTAATGCATTAATATAGGAGAAGTAATAATAATAGCAGCTAAAGGTTCTCTATGGTCAGTGATCTTAAAGCCATTAAGCCTATGAAGGAGCATTAAAGATGTCCTTTCCTCAACATTTCTGTAAGGTACATTTTGTTCTCTTTCTTTCAGAACTGCAATGTGTTTCACAAATACTCCAGTTTGCTAAGTAATTATTCAACTTACATAGACATATAAATATATGTACGAGGTGTGTGTGTATACACATACACACACATATATACATCTCTTTGGTGGGCAGTTTAGGACAAGCATACAATGAGAGGGTGACATTACTTTGGCATAGTTCGGCATATTACATCTGTTAATATTTCTTTACTTAGTTCCTATGTTTTTAACTTAATCCAAGGTCCTGCGAACTACAACTCAGAGGCCAAATTTATCTCCTGTTTTTGTAAATAAAATTTTAGTGGAGCACACACATGGGTGTATATTTACATATTGTCCACTGTCCGTGGCAGAATTAAGTAGCTACAGCAGATACCACAGGGTCCAGGAAGGCAGAAATGTTTGCTATCTAGCTTTTAACAAAACAAGTTTGTCAATCTTTTATTTAATTGAATCATAAACCTGGCCAAAAATCAAAGAATGACAGAAATCTCAAAATAAAACAGACACTGCGAGAAATGGCACTATAAGGTTATGTCCTAAGAAGTTCTGAATTAGGAACAGTCTCCTATACTATGAAAGTACCATGGGTATTATGAATTTACTTAAAATTATTAAAATCTTTTAATACACTCTGTAACCAAGGTCTGGCTAAACTATTGCAATCATACAACTATATGGATTCCCCAATTTTTTACTAGGTATTCAAAAAAAAGTTTGCTGTTTAACAGTGAATTGAGAAAACTGATTATTTAATCCTATTATTTGTGTTTCCATATTTTTAGGCATCATTTAACTTGTATTCTCTTGTCATCATCTTGCTCTAATAAGAGAAGAGACAGAAGAATGCAATAGACTATAAACATAAAGTATCAGAATTACATTAATTTATTAACTTTTGACACCAAATGAATTTTTCCCTTTAATTTTTGAAGATCACCCAAACAAAAATTTCCTTACATGATCATTTATCTTTGGGATAACTTGCTTGAAACTCTAGAATTGTCTACCTGATATTTTCTATACCAGTGACTTTTTAAAATAAATTTTACCAGACACTAATAAATGTAAGTTTTAATATTCAAAATTTCATTGTTCTATATTTAAAATGAAAAAATCTAGTGATTTTTCATCTGGAGAGTAAAGTTAGCTAAGAGGTTGGGAACAAAATTTTCCATTAAATTAATAGCATTACCTAGTTCTTCTACCTAATAAAAGGCAGGTAAATTTTACACCTTTCCCCCTTTTTTACAGCTTTATTGAAGTGTAAAATTCACAAAATTCACCCATTTCAAGTGCATCATTCCAGGATTTTTTAGTAAATGTCTAGGGTTGTGCAACCATTACCTCAATGCAGTTTTAGAATATTTTCATCACCTCAAAAGGCCCATTTGCAGTCACTCTCATCTCCCTAAACTAACAATGCTATGCCTTCTGTCTTTATGAACTGGCATGGTCGGGCCTTTACATGTAAATGAAATGATAACATGTCTCCTTTTTCATCTTTCTTCATCCATTCAACATAATATTTTTGAAGTTCATCCATGTTGTGTATGTTATATGTAATATGCTTTACTACCTTTTTTTTTTCCCTTTTTATTACTGACCGCATACATATGTTGTATGGATATTTTGTTTAACCACTCATTAGTTGATGAACATTTGGATTGTTTCCACTTTTTGGCCATTCCAAAAAAAAAAAGAAAAAGAAAAAAAATCACTACTCTAAAAGTTCTATCGCAAATCTTTGCATAGATATTTGTTCTTGTTTTTCTTGGAGAATGTGTAGAAATTAAATTGTTGGGTTGTATGATCAATTTACATTTAACCTTTAAGAAACTGCCAACCAACTTCCAGATTACTTTCTAGAGTGCCGAAACCATTTTATATCTTTACTAGCAATGTTGATCACATTTTTCCATATTCTAGCAAATGTGATATTTTCTTTCTATTTTCACTCTAATGTTTGTGTAGTAGTATTTCACTGTGATTTTAATTTGCATTTCTCTAATGACTAAATTGAGCATCATTTCATGTGCTTATCAGTAATTCCCATATCCTTTGTGAAATTTCTATTCAAATATTTTGCCCAAATTTTAATTAGGTTGCTGTGTTGTTATTGTTGTTGTTTGTTTTTGTTTTTGTTTTAATTATTGAGTTGTAAATATCCTCTATATATTCTGGATAAAAGTCCCTTTTCAGACATAATTTATAACATTCTTCCCAGTCTGTGACATGTACTCAATTTTCTTAAATTTGTTTTTTGAAGTACAAAATTTTGAAATTTTTATTCAACCCAGTTTATGGATTGGGCATTTGGTGTTGTTTCTTTATCTTTGTCCAATCCTAGATCATAAAGATATTTTTCTGTCATGGTCTAAAAGATTTATGGTTTTGGTTCTTGACTTTAGGTCTAGGTCTAGGATCCATTTTTAGTTAACTTTTTAGTATAAACCTAAGATTTTCTTTTCTTTCTTTTACTTTTCATGAGATAAATCCCTCATGAACATGATGTCTGACTCTTTTTACATATTGCTGGGATTAATTTGCTCTTTGCTCTGTGTGTGTGTGTGTGTGTGTGTGTGTGTGTGAATTTTATATCTATGTGCACGAGGGCTATAAATATATAGTTTTCTTGTGATGTTTTCTCTGGCTCTGGTATCAATGAAATCTTGGCTTCAGTGAATGAATGGAGAAGTGTACTCTATTTTCTAAAAAAATTATCTTTTAACTATTTAATGGAATTTCCCAGTAAAGCTATTTAATTTTAGGCTTTCCTTTACTTTAAATTACTAATTCAGGGGCACCTGATGACTCAGTCATTAAGCGTCTGCCTTCGGCTCACCTCATGATCCCAGAGTCCCAGGATACAGCCCCACATCAGGCTCCCTGTTTAGCCTGCTTCTTCCTCTCTCACTGTCCCTGCTTGTGTTCCCTCTCTAGCTGTGTTTCCTATGTCAAATAAATAAATAAAATATTTTTTTAAAAAATCACTAAATCAATATTTACTTACTAATTTCAATTGTTTAGAGGATTTTAGATTTTTAAGAATTTTTTTTTCTTGTGTAACTTTTGGTAGTTTCTGCCTCACAGGAGACATCTGTCCATTTTTATCTAAGTTATCTAGGTCATTAGCATAAAATTGTTTATAATAATCTCATAATCCTTTTGGTTTCAATAGGATAAAAAAATGATATTTTCTCATTCTTGATTTGGTGATTTGTGTCCTCACTCTTTTGTTGATCAGTCTTAGCTAAAGATGTACGAATTTTATTGATTTTTTTTGAAGGACCAAATTTCATTACACAGATTTTTTTAATGTTTTTTTCTAATTTCCATTGCATTCTCAAATCTTTAGTATTTCTTTTCTTCTTTCTTTGGTTTTTAGCTCGCTCTTCTTTTTCTAGTTTGTCAAGAAGGGAGTTGAGGTAATGATTTTGGACATATTTTTCTGATATATTCATTTAAAACTATAAATTTTTCTTTGTTGCTCTAGTTGCATCCCATAAATGTTTTTGTTTACTTTCAGTTTGAACTTTTTCTAATTCTCCTTGATTTTTTTTTTCCATTTAAAAATTTTTATTTATTTATTTGACAGCTAGAGAGGGAACACAAGCAGGGGGAGTGAGAAAGGGAGAAGCAGGCTTCCTGCCAAGCAGAGAGCTCAATGCAGGGCTCAATCCCAGGACTCTGGGATCATGACCTGAGCCAAAGGCAGACACTTAAGAACTGAGCCACCCAGGCACCCCTCCTCCTTAAATTTCTTCTTTGACTGTTTTATTCCCAACTTAATTTGGGGAGTTCAAGACATTTCTTTGTATTATTTTAATCCAATTTAATTTATTGAGGCTTGTTTTATGGAGTGTAGTATCTCTCCTGTAGAACATTCTATATGTGCTCATGAAGGCTGTATATACAGTTGTTAGGTTAAGTATTCTATACTTAGGTCAGTGGAGTTGATACTTTATTGATGACCACTGTATTCTTGTTGATTTCTCTAATTGTTCTATCAATTATTAAAAATCATGTACTGACTGACATTTCTATTATCTTTTAATTATCTATTCATTCAATTCTCTCATTTTCTACTTCATTATATTTTAGGACTCTGTGTTATATGTGTCTGCTCTTCCACTTTCAAAGATTTAACTAATCAATATGTATCTAAATATTTAGTAGTGTTTTGTAAATTTGTCCAAAATATTTTTATAATAATTTATTTTTTCAGTGTTCCAAGATTCATTGTTTATGTACCACACTGTCCAATATATTTTTAATCTTGTTATAAAAATAAGCATAATGAAATTAATATAATCATTATGATTATATTTCATCTAATAAACTTTAAGCATGCATGTAGATTCTCCACTTATGTGACAGTTAAATCTCTAGTATATTATGTTCTGTGACTGGTTTACTGTGTCTTAAAATTCCATATACATTCACCTCTATGCCCCAAAGTATTTTTCTGTTGGAAACTTCTCAATAATCATCTGACAAGTTAATTAATGTATTAGTTTTTTATATTTTAAACAGCATTTTATATATGTGCATAATACATACCAATTTCTTCAAATTTTTCTGTTAGTCATATATTCTTTTTCTATCACAAAGGCAACATAGCACAATTCAGATTGGGAACCATATAAAAAGTAAAATTAATGTTGCTTTACATTTATTGGTACTAGTAAGTCTATGCAAAAGACGTATTATCTCTATAAACAAGTTGAATTGAAGACAAAGGATAGCATACTAAAAATATTTGCAAAAGGATGATGAAAATATACTTATTCCTTACTTGAGGAAAAATATTATAACCCAGTCCTGCAAAACAAGACCCATTGTAAGTTCACATGAGTTTGTAAAACAACAGAATGATGTAACTACATATTTCTTATTAGATGGCTAACCTAAACTGGCTAACCTATGACAATGAACATATGACATAGAAGATAACCAGTGGTCCTTTTATTTCCATAGTCAACATAGCTAGTTCAGTATTTCTTCCTTTCACACACAGAAAAAATACCCATACAGAAAAATGTTATGAGAATGAGTAGAAGCTTCTTATTATTAGTTTTCTGTTAGTAAATAAATTATAACTATTCAGCACTTCCTGTTATGTGAATTTCTTTTTCATTAACATGAATAAGGTTTATATTCTTGTTAGAATGCACACTTTGTTCCTATACATACTCTCATATTTCTAAAATGTAATAAACACAGCATATAAAAACGGCTAAAAATAATTAAAAACAGCAAATGAGAACAGGATTCTCTCACAGCATCTTTTCACCTACAAGATTTTTCCTACCAGTGTATTTGTTACACACTTTTTCCATAATAAATCTGATAAACATTTTATTTTAATATCCTTGTGCTTTTATATTAGTCATTCAGATAAGTAAAATAGCCCAGTATGTTCTCATATGCAAAATAAGGAAAATAACTTCCCTTAGTGGAGGAATGAGATTGACTAAAAATTTTACACTTTGAGCAGTAAGAAGCAACGCTCGGCTGCCTTAAACAGCATCATGAATTTACTGACTCATAGGACTTAAAATTCAGCAGTGTTTAGGCTTCAGGTCAGTTAAATCAGGGAACTAGATCAATAGTTTGTAATTTTCTCAACTCTGCCCTTTTTCGTGTATTGATTTTATTGTACTTTCATGGTCACAAGATGGCTGCTGGTAATAAATAGCAAGAGCTACATCTTCCTTGAGCATGCCTATTGGAGAGAACACTTCCTCCTACATTCTTAAAATGAATGTTCTCAGCTTCACCTTGATTGCACTAGTAATATATACATTTTTGTCACTGGGAGGTCAGTGGGATGTCATCTCAGCCTGGCTAGGCCTGGGTCAGTGATTCTTTTTTTTTTTTTTTTTTTTTTTTTTTTTTTTTTTTAAGATGTTTTATTGATTTATTTGAGAGAGAAAGAGAATGAGACAGAGATTTGAATGAGACAGAGAGAGCATGAGAGGGCAGCGGGTTGAGCTGAACAGGGACCCCAATGTGGAACTGGATCCTGGGACTCCAGGAAATTGAACTAAGCTAAAGGCAGTTGCTTAACCCACTGAGTCACCCAAGTGCCCCTGGGTCAGTCAGTGATCATTATTAAAACATTTATAATCAGAGAAGACTCCTGATACCTGAGGTTAGTCCCCTAACACCACAACACCATTGCTGCTAACTAAAAGGGGACCATGATTTTCTGGGAAAACACTTGGCTATTATTTGGAAGAGAAGGGAATAGATACAGAGACACTAGGAAATAGTTTCCCTTCATCTTCAAATATGTCTTATGAAGACCACACTGCCTTCTCCACTTATTCTACTTCCTCCACTCTCACAGCAAGAATGATATACCACAACTGTATTCCTCTACTCTGTGACCTGTTTCAGTTTTTTAACTACTATTCTCTTATTGAAATCCCCAAAACTAGAAATGTAAGAATCAACTTTTAATTTTGCCTTATCCTTCCTGACCGCTTGGTCACAAAGTACACTTACCTGCTAAATATTCCTGAAGGGGCACTTCCAATCTAAATTCATTTCTTCCTTTTGACAGGGACAGTTTCTTTATGCAATGCCTAAATTAGTACAATGGCACCATAAATATTTATCCTCTATATTTTCTGAGTCATGAACTGTCTTTGTTAATCTAATTCCTTTTGTAAGTTCCCTTTCCATTTCTATTAAACCTATTAGACTGAAATTTTCATAGTATCACTTCCTATTAATTACTACTGAACTTATAGTTATATCCCAAATTATATTCCTTACACTGTTCCTTTGTATACTCTTTTGATCATTGTTGCCAGAGCTGGCCCAATTTATAAAAGCCTAAAATAATTTTGTTCTTTGATTTCTTCCTTTTGCCTTAATATCCAACTTTTGTAGCAACATGGACTGGATTGGAAGAGATTATGCTGAGTGAAATAAGCCAAGTAGAAAAAGTCAAGTATCACATGGTTTCACTTACTTGTGGTGCATAAGGGGTAATATAGAAGACAGTAGGGGAAGGAAAGTAAATGGGAAGTATGGTAATTCAGGGAGAGAAAAGAAACATGAGAGACTTGGGACACAGAAACAAACTGAGGGACTTAGAGGGAGGGGGTGGGAGGATAGGAGAGCCTTGTGGTGGGTACTGAGGGCACCTATTGCATGGAGCACTGGGTGTGGGGCATGGGCAATGAATCTTGGAACACTGAAAAAGTAAAATAAATTTAAAGTAAAAAAAAAAAAAAGATTTTTATTTATTTATTTGACAGAAAGATCACAAGTAGGCAGAGACCACGCAGAGAGAGGAGAAAACAGGCGCCCTGCTAAACAGGGAGCCCAATGCGGGCCTGGATCCCAGGACCCTGAGAACATGACCTGAGCTGAAGGCAGAGGCTTTAACACACTGAGCCACCCAGGCGCCCTCACTGACACATCTTAAGCTTAAATATGTTTTAAGCACAAAAATAGTTCTTGCTAAGGGAAAGATAGAACTTGCTGAAGTTCAAATAAAGGTTAAGAAAAGAAGTAGTTCTTAAGAAATACATAATTTCCTTCTCAGGTGTAGTCAAATAACATTTAAGGCAGATTATCTTGATTTACATGAAACCAATCCCTGAGTATACTGCACAAAGCATGAATGTGCATCTTGTTGTAAATATATAGTAGAGAAATCTATAGTTTGCAGCAATAGTGTATCTGCCTGAAAATTATGTTTAAAATACATTTATTGTTTGTAGTATAGGTTATAATGAGAAAGCCATTTCAAAGGTAAAAATCTTTTTTTATTGTACAATATGTAGAAGAGAATCCCTCCATAGTAATCTTCCAGCACTGAGCATGTTGACTGGCCCTGGGGTTTCAAGACTTCTTGGTTTCATTTCACATTTTGTCATATTTGGAACCACAAAATTCAACTTCTTCAATACAAACACATGTGAAGGAACAGAGGAGAATGAAGAGGAAGAGGCAGAAGTTGAAGGGCAAAAAGGAGAAAGCTCCAGCCTGTATGATTACAAATTATTCCAAATCACAGCAACACGGCAAAGCTCCCAAACGCTATGGTTGTATGTCTGCGCTTCTACACCCCTGTCCACTCTTCACATTCAAGTAGACAATCACACAACAAGATTTCCTCTCTTATTAATTATAAAACAGAGTATAATTTTGTCTCATGCTCTTAAACCCCCCTGAGCTCAAGATGATAAGTGACATACATTTTATTCTGTTTTTTTCCATGTATCATAATTATAATCTCAAAGCATTGATTCTTGTAGATGCCCTTTTGCTCCTTTTCTGGAATTCACTGGTGCACCCTTACCCACATATAATCTTCTCTCATCCAAGACATGGACCTTGAACTCTACTTTCCCTAATATGATCCAGATGAGCATCTTTTGCCGTTAGCTTATGAATATAACAAGATAAGATTAATATGTAAATTATCTCAATATCTCTTAGAAAAATTTATGCCATTTGATAACATAGAAGCATTGCTCTAACTTCAATTTTACAGAGAAATAATAAATACTTCCTCCCTAAAAAGGAAAACATGTTATATATTCAACCTTAGGGTCCCCATTATAGTAAAATAAACTCAAGCCTTCTTCAAATCCATTAACTTATGGGAAATCAAATTAGAAATGCCATGATCATGTAGGAATTTAACTAAGAGGAGAAAGGTCAAGTTTTGTAAATAAGCAATTTCACCAAATAATATTCCCTGAATTTTTATTATAAAGAACATAAAAAATCTTTTAGAGATTAAAAAGAAAATGAAACTCTGTTAGTGTGCAGGAAATAGAAATGAGGGAATGTTCTGGAGAAAATGTTAGTGAAATAGTTACATAAGTGTGACACAAAAACAGAGATATTTATATTAAGATTTATTACCACAATCTGTCTCTGGCTGGTTTATATAATATATAAACGCATCTGTGTAGGTGGGAACTATTACCTTCCAGCACTCTTCATTGTTCCATTCTTCTGGGAAAGAAACAACATACAGACAGATCTAAAGCCCTGTTTATCTCTAATATACATAATGCCATAGTCTTGTTTTAATTCACAGATGCTTCAGGAATATGCGCAAAGGGGTCATAATGCACTTTCATATCAAATAAAAGAATGAAATTCAAGTCAAAATACATGTTTTGAAAGGATAGTTCTCTGATTTTAATAAAATTGGTTGAGTTTTTATGTTTTCTGGAGTTTAATTTTTAAAGTTTAGGCTCTCTGTTTGTAGTAGAGGGGTGATAGAAACTAAAAATCAGCCCATTTTCCTTTACACCAGCACTAGGCTTCCAGGTAAAGTTCATAAAATAAATATAGGGTCAGGACAGTTCCAATGAAAATGGTAGGCATTTGTGACACATATGAAAATTCACTCTCTCTCTCTCTTTCCACTTATAGATATGTTACATTACACCCAATTATGATAAAATACATGTAATATAAAATTAACCATTTTTAACTATTTTAATGTATGTCATTAAGTAGCCTTAATAAGTTCCTTCCACAAGTTATGAATAAGCCTTCATAACTTGTGCAACTACCACTCCTATCTAATTTCAGAACTTTTTATCACCCCGAAAGGATACTCTGTACCTATTAAGCAGTCACTCTTTGATCCTCCCTCTCCTAGTCTCTGGCAACCACTGATTTTTTTTTTTTCTCTCACTCTAAAGAGTTGCTTATTCTAGATATTTCATACAAATGGAATCATACAAAATGTGCCTTGTGGCTGCTTTTTTTCACTTAGTAACTTTCCAAGACTCATCCATGTTGGAAAATGAACCAGTACTTCATTTCTATTTATGACTGAATAATATTCCATTGCATCAATATACCAGATTGTGTTTATCTGTTTGGCAATCAATGGATGTTTAGTGGTTTCTACCCTTCTTTTGGAAGCTATGACCAGTGCCAGTACCGAACGCTGACAAAGATGACCATGGTCTTTCAGTTCTCAGTGAGGGGATGGATGTGGAGCATTCTGGTTAAAAGAGTAGAGAAATGACGGTATGGGAACATAAGACAGAGACCCAACATCCACATTTTGGTGGTCAAGGGAGAATCTCAGGTGGAAAACAAACATGCCTAGATTTGAAGGAGAATTTAGTGAATTTTATGTGGGAATATGGAGCCAAATTTGGGGTTTATATCTCAGTAAGCTCAAACTCTTGGGCCACAGAACAATGGCATCTTGAGGGAATTTATGTAATCCTAACATGAGCAAAACATCTCTATGTAGGAATTACAAAAGGTGAAAGGACTGGAAACATGCAGCCTGGTAAGACTGATTCCCAATATGGACATTAGCCTCAGAGAAAGGTATATGCTGCATTCACCTAGAAAGGAGAGCTGAAAAAGGCAGAACTCAGAACGTAACAGAAAAAGTGAGATTATAACTTTATCAAATTCATTAAAAAACTGAGGTTACAGGGCAACCAAGTAGTGTAATATCTAAGGAAAAAATTGTCCTTCCACAAAGAGACTGAATGGATATAAGCCCTCCTTCGCTCATCCAAGGCAGAGCCCAGGAGGAAGAGAAGTCAAAGTAGGAACTGAGGGAAACCTCTTCAGAATAATGAAGTACCTGCAACTACAGTTAGCAGTAGACTTAACACTGTATTTATTTCTTTCCCACAAATTTTAGGAAAAAGACAGGGATGTCTGCTCTCACCACTCCTATACATCACTGTGTTGGAATTTCTATCTAGTGCTATAGCATAAATAGAAAGCATACAGTTTCTAAAGAAAAAATAAAAGTATCTGTACTTAAAGACAACACATGGAAAATTTTAAATAATTAACCAAAAAAAAAATACTAAAACTAGTGAGTCCAGCAAAGCCTTTAGATAAAATATTTGAAGTCAATTATATTTCTATAAACTAACAAGGGGTAGGTGAAGACGCAACTAACAAAACCATGTCATAGGTAATAAACACAAAATCATGAACTACTAAATCTAAATCTAAAATATCTGTTCAGCAACCATTTGATTAAAACTATTCAAACACTGATGAAAGAAGTGAAAGAAAATCCATGCAAATGGAGATACTGTGTTTGTATATCAGAAGCAAACCAAATTCAACAGCGTGTTAATAGATGTGAAATACCAATACCATGCCAAGTGGAATTTATATGTGGGAGGCAAGAATGGCACAACATTCGTAAATAAATCAATGGGAAACATTACATTAACAGAATAAAGGATAAAAATCACATGACAATCTCAATAGATGCAGAAAATGTATTTGGCAAATTTCAACACCTTTTCATGATTAAACCCTCAGCAAACCAGGAAGAGAAGGAAATACTACCAATACAGCCAATGGATCTTTGGAAAGGATGCCAAGAATACTCAGTAAGGAAAAGTCTCTACAACAAATGATTCTGTAGAAACTAGATATCCACACGCAAAAGAATGAAATTGTACCTGTATCTGACATGCTTCACAGAAATCAACTCAAAATGGATTAGTCTTAAATGTAAGACTGTAAATAGTAAAACTACTGGAAGAAATCATAAGCGAAAAGCTTTAAGGCATTGGTCTTGGCAATGTTTTCTTGAATATGACTTCAGAAGTACAGGCAAACGAAGCAAGAATAGACAAATGAGATAACACCAAACTAAAATGTTTCTGTACAGCAAAGGGAACAATCAGCAAAATGAAAAGACAACCTACAGATTGGGGAAAAAAAATTGTAAGCCATTTATCTGATAACAAAGTTAATTTCCAAAATATGTCAGGAACTGATGCAACTCAGAGGAAAAAAAGCCTAAAATTTAAATAAATAAATGACTGGATTAAAAATAGATAAGTACTAGAATAGACACTTCTCTAAAGAAGACATAGAAATAGCCAACAGGTATACAAAAATATGATCCACATCAGTAATCATTAGGGAAATGCAAATGAAAACCACAATGATATCACCTCACACCTTTCTTCATGGCTACTATGAAGTGAACAAAGGATAACAAGCATGGACGAGCATTTGGGGAATTTAGGATTCTTGTGCACTGTTGATGGGAATGCAAAATGTACAGCCTCTATGGAAAGTAATACAGAGATTTCTCAAAAACAATCTAAATAGAATTACTATGTGATCCAGCAATCATATTTCTAGGTCTATATCCAAAAGAACTGAACCCAGCATCTCAAGAAAATATCTGCACCTTCATTTCATTGAAGAACTGTTCACCATAATCAATACTGGAAACAACCTAAATGTCTATTAATAGGCATTGATAGGGCCTTCCTGGGTGGCTTAGTCAAGTGTCTGTCTTGGGCTCAGGTCATGATCCCAGGGTCCTGGGATCAAGCCCCACATTGGGCTTCCTCTTCTCTCTCTGCCTGCCTCTCTGCCTACTTGTGATCTCTCTCCCTCTGTCAAATAAATAAATAAATAATCTTAAAAAAAAGAGAGAGAAAAGAAAATGATGGAAAACAAAAGGACTAATACAATGTATTCATCTGTCAGTTAAAATCTCTTTGTGTTTTTTTCTATTTAATAGCTATCTCTTGCTTATTCTGCCCAGCATTTATTCTCCTTTCTTTTCTTAATAGTGTCTTTCTTTATGTGGACTCTCTCCTC
This sequence comes from Spilogale gracilis, assembly GCA_004023965.1. Lineage (NCBI taxonomy): Eukaryota > Metazoa > Chordata > Mammalia > Carnivora > Mephitidae > Spilogale > Spilogale gracilis. The sequence goes on along the minus strand of PITA01000369.1, from coordinate 83,350 downwards.
TACATCACTCTGAATTGTTTTGTTTACAGAGGAACAACTTCCATGTCTCAAACTCAAGAGTAAATAATTGATCCACACTGGTCAATAATTTAATTTTCATTAGTTTGTCAGATCTTTATAGAGGTTTACCATGTAACAAGGAGCTTTTGGGTAATGAGGCTACAAAGTCACCCGTTTCATAGAGCTTATATTTAAATGTACGATCTGTGTGTCAATACTTCTAGACTTATAGTGAGGGATGGAAACATGATTCCTCTAAACAAATCAGAAAAGAAATCTGTTTCTTTACAAAAATACTTTATATTCTTATTTCCAGAATTCCTGGGTAAGGGTTGAGAATTTTTTTTCCTTTTCTCTATTTTTTCATCTCTTGGTTTTATTCAGTTTGCTCTAAGGGCAAAATTAATTATAATTGGGATCACAAACATTATTTTGATTATATCACAGCCTGATCAATAAAATCTAAAAACTGGAAAATGTTATACAAGTTGCAAAGAGAATAATACTCTTGCAGTTCACTGACATAACAAGTATAAATAATGTAAATGCAGAAGATGGTAACATTAGAAGAGTTCTTATAACCTGCTCTTTATTCTAGACAGTTCTGGGATCCTGTTGCAAACCCTCCATACACCACTGCTGATTTCCTTGAAAATGCTCACCCCTTACCCAGAAATTTTTCAGTAATAAAATGTACCAATGGACCAGTCCCAAATGAAGACTCTTTCTTATGAAATGAGGCATACTGAAATAAAATCTTAGGAGATGCCCAGATCACTGGACGAGGAAATGCACATATATTTTTAAGCATAATAAAATATTAAAACTGTTTCTTTTCATTTGTGTTCCTGAAATCATATGTCTGGGATATGAGGATGTTTCTTAATTCTGCTCCTGAGGAAAGGGTCTTCCTTGAATACTTTTCATCCCTGTGAAGACCTTTATCATATTAAATGTGGTAGAAACCCACAATGTTTATCAAAGGGCACTTTTCATTGGTATAATGAAAAAGCAATTTTTGTGCAGAATGAGGAAAATTTTATTTTAGGGGTACAAAGCTTAAATTATACTGAAGGAGGAGAAAGATATTTAAATTTACAGTCTTATTATGTTCAATTAAACAGGAGGCTTGAAATACATTATTTACTAGAGAAAGAAATATAAAACACTTAAAATATTTCTGAATTAATTGGTGTGCCTCCGAAGAATTGGTGAACCAGAATTATTATTTGTAGTGAAATTACTATTAAAGATTGACATGCACAGTGGCGTTTCTGTTGCATGATGAGATTATTATGAAGAGTTCATGTATATAGATGCAAAGGTAACTAAAAAATAATATTAAAAACATTCTTTGCATAAGATTTAAATTTTTTATTAAGAATATTAGAAGATAATGGTTCTAATAGTTTCTTATGCAACATTTTTAAATGATTCATTTTTCCTGGGCTCCATTTATTTAGAATGTATTTTGGATACATGAAAATACTAACCATTTGTATCTGTTCTATCAATTCATGTCACATATGGTATAGCTGTCAGCATTTCTTTTTTGCCATTTGAGAACATGAAGTACAAAAAGAAAATGCACTTCCATGACATTTGCAGAGAATGAAAACTATGCAATTATTTGCAACTTTGCCAGTTTTATTTTTTTGTTAGAACTTATTTTTCCTGTACTACGTTACCTTTTTATTTTATTTGTCCAGTTAGAATTACCTGGAATTCTCCGCACTTGCAGTGCAGGGATAAAAGGCTCGATAAGGCTAAAAGTTAGTGTCTGTTTATGTTCAGAGAAACCAAATCAATTGTGCCAACTTTATTTTTTTCTTCTTCAAAGGTCTTCTTTTTTATTTCTCTTTGCTACTTACGTTTCCTTCCCGTGATGTTTGATATGAAAAGTTAGGTTTCTAATTGAAGATTGCAACAAATATGCATATTTATACCTGCTTTCTCCAAAATGCAACAAATATGACACTAAAAAGAAATTTTAAACTGTAAATCCACAAGGACCAAAACTAACACACACACACACACAGAGGCAGCTGCATATACACAATGACAATGATAGAAGAAATATTTGGAAGGTAGAAAGCAAAGTCTCAGAATGTGTTAGGATTGCAGACCTTTGAAATAACACTAAGTGAATATCTCTGATATGCTGAGAAAGTATTTGGAAGTAGTGCAATCTACAAATTAAAGAGGGAAGCCAAATCCTGATTCCACTATTTGCTATGTAACCTTGGAAAAAGCTGATTTTCCTCTGTCATTTCTGTTTCTTGACCATAGTATGAAGTCAACTACAGTAGTATCTACTACACAGGTTGTTTTCAGTATTAGAGTAATTAATTGAAGACATCATTCAGTGTCTGAAACACTTATTTCTCAAAATGCTGCCAAACTAGATTTCTCATGCCAACATACTAAAATAAACTTCTGTTCTGTATTCAAGCTGCTCATTTGCATAGCTGCTCCCAAATCCACTGATGAATACAATGTAACACTCACAAGCTTCCTTTCCCGTTTGCCAGCTAACTCCCTGAAGGTGTTATACTCCAGCCCTAGCGGGGTAGGTAGGATGTGGACAAGGAGGATGGAACCCTGTTACAGAGTTACTACAGCCTTTAGGCAATGTTGATGTCTACATTCACAGGATTTGAAACTGACTTATCCAAGGCCAAATACTGATTCTAGCTATGTATGGACAAGTTACTTAATCTATCTACCCATATTCATACCTATTGCCCACATACATTTAATACCTACCTCATAGTGAGAGTATCAAGCACCCAGTACATAGTGTGACACATTGGAGACACTCATTAAGAACAGCTAAAACCGAGTTATAAAAATTTAAAAAGCTCTTGAGTATTTATTTCTCAAGTATTCTCCAAGTTTATGTTATGACTTAACTGTGTGACTCGCACAAGTTTTCCATGATTCCCAACTGTCCCATGATAGGATCCCCATGTCCTTATCAAGAGAAAGTGGTTCATTGTCTCTGGATCAGACAAGGCACACCTTTCGTATCTCTGTATCTACTTCTTGGGGTGCCCTCTGTGTATATATTACAAATGAACACTGATTTTATCTATATTTATAAATACCAGATTATGCTACCGATAATCATAAATCCATGAGTCAGTTTTGTTATTTCTTAAATTTCACTGTTTAAACTGCTTGAAAACTATGTGAACATCATACATAGACAGGGAGAATCTTTAATGATAAAAAGTTCTGCTAGTGATTTAGATGTTTTGCTATTGGTCTTTAAATCTGGTCCATTCTATGAAATATTTGATTAAAAAATATGTGGAAACATATGTTCATTTGATTCTGGAAGGAGATAGATAAGCAAAATGAAACCTTTTATTTTTTTTTTTAAATTAGTGCTACTGAAATCAAGTGAATTTCTTGTACTCTTTAAAAAAATAAATTTCTTTTACTCAGAGGTACAATTTAAGGCTTATTATTATGTTTCTGAATATAATAGAAATATATATTAATTGTTCAAAAACAAAAGAATAATAAAAATATGAACTACAGCCCTAATACATGAAATAACCATTGTTAATTATTTGGCAAGTTCCTTTTGGTATTTTTCCTTATAAATGCTTTACAATTTTAAATTCTGAGATAGAATTATACTATATATTACTATATATGCTGTTCGTATCTTACTTTGTTTCACTTGGTATCAATTAGGAAGGTTTCACAGTTAATTAAATAATGTTTAAAAATGTGACTTCTCATGGCTACATAAAAACTAACTTATGATTATATCATAATTTATTTCTCATTTCTAGAAATGTGACTTCATAGCTAATATAAATAATTCTTTGTATAAGGTAGATGTATTAGCTGTGAATCATAGAAACCTGCCCTAAGCTGGCTTAGAGAAAAGGGTAATTTATTCAAAAAATACTAGTGTACTTTGAGGAAATGAAAGAAAAATTGAAAATCTGAACCACAGGCAGATGCAGCAATGTCTCAGAAATAAGTTGAATGATAGGTGAGCCTGGTGGTGGGTATTATTGCAAAAGGGCACATATTGCAGGGAGCACTGGATGCGGTGCATAAACAATGAATCTTGGAACACTGAAGAACTAAATCATTAAAAATAAATAAATAAATACAATAAGGAATTCATTCCTCAAGACTCTCTTCTCCCTTTCTCTGTCTCTATTTAAGAATACATGTGAGTGTGAGTGTGTGTGATCGGTCATCTCTGCTTTTCTCTGAATGTCAACTTCAGTTGCTTCTTTCTGTGTGTTAACTTCATTTTCATGGAATGCACATGGTCTTCTACAACTTGGCAAGAAAATGTTCAATGACAACAACCAAGCCACACTTCTCACAGCTCTTACACACACCCACACTCACACAATGCACACTTGCACATGTCTTTGTGTACACACACATACAACTTGAATGTTTTTATTCAGTTCTGACTCAAAGTATGCAAGTGAAGGATTTTAACTGATCTGGCTTCAGTCAGGTGACATTCCCTTGTCCAAAGAATAATAGCAGACCCACAATAATTATGTGGGTGAGAGCTACCATGGAAATGTTTCTAGAATTGGATGGTGCTCTACAGATTACTGCGTGAACAACCATTTGTTTTGGGGCTGTGCATCCCTGTACCTGGATCTTTCCACACATTTATTAAGTATTTTGTGATAAGTTTTGAGGACAGGAATTACTATTTCAGAGGGAAAGAATACATTTTAAGCTTTTGCCATATAGTCCCATTCATACCTGTAGAATAGGTTATCAATTTGATAACCTTGAAAAGTAGATTTAGCTGAGCTCTCACTAATACCATCCTAGCATATTTTAATAGATGTTATGTATCAGTCACGTTGTTTACATTAAAAATATTCTGAGTTGGGTGCCTGGGTGGCTCAGTGGGTTAAAGCCTCTGCCTTCAGCTCAGGTCATGATCCCAGGGTCCTGGGATCAAAGCCCGCATCGGGCTCTCTGCTGGGCAGGGAGCCTGTTTCCTCCTCTCTCTCTGCCTGCCTCTCTGTCTACTTGTGATCTCTCTCTCTGTCAAATAAATAAATAAAAAATCTTTAAAAAAAATATTCTGAGTCAAGATACTTAATGTGGTATATCCATTCATTAGTTATGTGACCATGGACAGATCATTTATTTGTCTTAGTACAAGTTTCCAATGAAAAAAATTTGAATTGTGTAATGCCTGGTTTTTGCCCAGGAATGAGCACTTAATATAAGAAAACCTGAATCTGTTGAAGGAAACTCCTAAACAGTGTATAAATGCTGTTCTTTGTTTTCCAAAATTATATGCCTGTTATTTTTGAACTTATCTCAAGAACTTTAATCTGACTATTCATTCAAAGACGAGCTCTTTTGTCTCAGCCTGCTCTTCACAAACAGATCTGGAAGACAAAATTACTTTTGTCATTTGCTGCAGTTCCAGAGATGTTTTAAGGCTGAAACTTAAAAATCATATATATCCGTAAGTGGCAAGAAGACTTTATCATAAAGGAAATCCTTTGGTCTGACTGGCAATGAGCAGACTGAGAAGAGGAAATTAATAAATTAAGCAATAAATGAGGAAAAGCTGGTATCTCAGCAGCAGACATTGGATAGGCATCATTTCATCATATGTCATACAAAGAATTAGGCAAGAAAAGATGTGTGATATTCATGCCAAGGAGTCAAATACGTTGGTTGGTAGAAAAGAAAGCACCCCCTAATCCAGAGGTATAATTACTTTTCTGTTAGATTCACTTACTATTTTATATACTGAGTGACATTAAGTCATTAAACTGTGCCGCTGAGAATTATATGGAACATGGAAATCTTTATCAAAGCATTATTTGTGCATTGTAATAAATGTACTTTTTTCATTGAAGAATTTGCATGGATTTTATGAGTTTATCTTGACATGAGATGTCTGCAAAGAAAAAAAATACCAAAATATTGTCCTAAGATTATTGAAATATAAAAACCTTATGACTTACTATCAACATAATTTTGCTGCTTAAAAGGAGGAACTTGTAAGCTATATAAATAGAAATGCGCTTGACTAGAGATGGTCAGTGATTGGTACCACATAAAGTTACATTTCCTTCAAACAGGTTATTGTGGCTAATAGTTTACATAAATGAGCAATATTTCATGGGATGTTAGTTGTATAGCTATTTTATGCTAACATATTTGTATGTCTTTGTAAGGCTAATCATTAAGATTAATTACAATACATGTAGTGTATTCAGTCTTCTTTGGCAAGGAACACCTGGTTAAAATTTCTGTTGTATCCCAAATACCTTAATATACCATCAATGGATTTTGAATCAAAAATTTTCTGTATGTTGCTCTAAATTTAGTGTTTGCTGGACTATTAATATAAAATTACTGAACAATATAGTGCTGAATTTTTCCTTTACTTTTTGAGGAAATCAAGGAATAATGTTTTACTCTTGTTTCCATCATACTCTTCTAAGATCGTACTTTATTTTCACCCTTTACCTTTTTTGAAAGATCTAGTTGACTTCTCATAACCCAGCATTTATCAGAGTGCTGCGTGTAGTTTGGTTTTATAAACAAGAATGCCTACCATGACATTTATATATCTTCAGGAAGAAAGTATCAATTAGGAAGTATGATCTAGTACATCATGTTCTAACAATACCACTTGTTTTTTAAGAGAAAACATATTTGGATTGTCATGCAATTTCAAGTTTTCCAGTACATTATCATCATCAGACATGGAAGCTGTGGTTTAGAAATGTTTATTTTCAACCAAAGAGAATCCAGCTAAAGGCAGATGTTTTCTACTCCATAAAGTAATTTAGGGAATCACTTAGCAAACACATTTTCATCAATGTTACAGTTCAAACCATTTCATGGCAGTTACATTTACAATTCAATGCCATAAAAACAGCCTACCAAACCACAAATCATGGGTCTGCTAAGTAGTACCTAAATGTGCCCATTCACTTAACGGGCTCTGTGAATATTGGACTGCAGGAAGCCGGGTACTCCTCTGTACTTGAGAAAATTTGAAAATAAATACAGGATTATGATGGTTTGTGTTTCACTTTTTGTACTTTATTGAGAGTGGAAGAAAAAACAGTTTGAGGGAAAGGGAAAGATGGAGGTATCTAATCCACATGAAATACAGAGAAATCTAACCAAAAGGATTTAAAAACAAACAAACAAAAAGCCCACAAATCTCTGTGGCCATCCTTTCACTAAGACTCTCCTAAACTTTTCCCCTCATCACCACCACAAGAATAATCTCTTACATTTACACACAAAGACAGGTTATTCTCCCCAAACTCATCCTTAACTCAAATTTTTGGTATTACTTCTTAAGTTACCATCTGCCTGTACCACGACACTGTAACACTGAGAGGAAAGTCTCAGTGGAAGATATCCCCACAAGTGCCTTCTTTTTGTGGTGGACCAATCATACAATAAAAACAAAAGGCAAATAAGACAGTCATAAACATATTTATTAAGTGGCATTATTTGCATAACATTAAGTAGTAAAAAGGAAATGCCGTTTTGAAATGTCTCTTACAGAATTAAAGATTAACTTGGACAATGTAAATTAGCTTTTTCCTGATAATAGTGAAATGTTTTAATTACATGAATTATGTGGAGCGCCAGGGTGGCTCAGTCATTAAGCGTCTGCCTTCAGCTGAGGTCATGATCCCAGGGCCCCAGGTTCAAGCCCCACATCAGGCTCCCTTCTAGGCCGGAGGCCTGCTTCTCCCTCTCTCACTCCCCCTGCTTATGTTCCTTCTCTAGCTGTGTTTCTGTCAAATAAATAAATAAAATTTTTAAAAATAAATAAACTATATTTAGTATATGACATTCTACTGGCTACAAGGAATTAATGCTCCTCCACAAAGTGATTATCCAACTCTGGTGATAATTAGCACACCAGAAGAACCAGATTTCTCTTTAAGATATGATTTATTCAATCTCAATTGATTCTGTGGGTCATGAAAAAAGTATTTTATGTGTATAAAATCCAGTCTATTAGGTTCAGTCACCAAATTACCCTACTCTCCATCCTGAACATCCTTTTTCTTTCTATAGCTATTTCTTGTTGATTTGGGTTCCCTTAAGCCATTACGTAGAACTGCGTAGTATAAACCTGTCACAATTTTGCATTATATGTTATGCCGAGAGTTTCTGAAAATTTTCTCATGAAAATACTTCAACTTGTGCTTTCAATAAGAGATATTACCCTTCATCTCCAGCGGCTGAGTTATTTGAAGCTGATGAGTCATATAATAGTTTTCAACTCGCCAAAGCACCTCCATTATGGGAAACTACTTCTGTACTGTCATTTACTTTGTGAAATATGAAATGGTGCCATGTGGCTTCTTCTCAGAATACCTAAGAGAAGAAAATATAGATGTCGATTGCTCATAGGATGATGGATACTGCTTATGTTAAATTTCTCAAGAATGATTTTGCTTAAACTTAGACTTTGCAAAAAAAAGTAGGTTTTACAATTATTTATTAATACTGTGCTTTACATTCCCAAGCATAGTTATAGGGAAAAATTTATTTTAAAAAATTTTCTCTTTATTTTATAAAGTAAATATCATAGAAAGTAAATACAATAATAAAGTCTAGAAAAAGAAAAATTAACAATGATAGCACTATAAACCTAGGAATAAAGTAAAATATATTTCAATTTATGTTCTAGGCCAATGTTGTCTCTTCTGAATGAATTTGTTGTTTAAAGTTGCCATTTGCTTGTATACTTTAATAGCCATAAGAGTTTTCTTATTACTTTGTTTCTTCTGCCTGATCAATTCTTAGGCCATTATTTGTGTTGACGTAGGTAAGAATGGATAAAGGTATTAAAAGAGGGTCCAAAATGGAAAGTTATGCACTTAATCAAGTAAAGACAGTTAAAAGAAAGGAAAGGAGAAATGGAGACCTGGCTCAGTTTGAGGACAGGGTCTTGTGGAATATTTTACAAGACTAAGAAGGAGCTATTGTGCCAGGTGAGGTGAGGTATTGTTAGCCAGTGGGAAGACAGCCTGAAGGAAGGCCGGTTGTTTCCTAAATGCAAATTTACTTTATCACTTTTTTGTATAATTCAAAAAGGATTTAAAATGCTTTCCAGTGGATTTGAATGTTTAACAGGGTTTTTACTCAAATGTGACTGACTTTGGCTGACACATTTGACTGACTTAGGTAGATAAGTTTTATGCCCACTGCTGCGTGCATTAGTAACGACCTGTTTTGGTATGCTGCAAGCATGTAAGTAAGCATGTAATGATGACAGATCACACGGCTTCTAAGTACTGAGGATTCCATAGGTTATTAAATCAATGGGGCTGGGGGGGCCTCTGGCTGGCTCAGTTGGTTAAGCGAGAGACTCCTGATTTCAGGGATGTGCGGATCTAGCCCTGCATAGGGCATCCTACTCAGTGAGGAGCTTGAGATTCTCTCTCACTCCTTCTGCCCTTCCCCCCACTCTCTCAAATAAATCAATAAAATCTTTTTAAAGATCTTTAAAAAAAAAGGATCTGTGAGTTGAAAGGAATCCTAACTGCTTTATTTTAGAAAATAAGTTGTTATTTTAAATAGGGCAAGAGGAGGAAAGAACCATAAATTTGTGGAACAAAAGATTTAAATTTCTTTGATTTCCTTTAAATACTTTATTCTATTTTATTCTATACTCTATTCTCTTTTAAAAATGACATTTTATCAATGTCATTGATTTTGATTCTGTCTAAAAAGAATATAACATTCTTCAGGAGAAACTAGAACAAATTCAGATGGGTAAGGTTTTGTTTTCTGCTTATTTTTGTTTTAGCTTTTCTGTTGGTGAGATGTTAAAAGAGAATTCATTGTTAATTGCTTTATTGTAGAAATGTTGATGTACTTAAATCTTTAGGAGTAAGTTATGTTTCAGGCACATTAAGATGATGAAATAAAAGGTTTCATAATCTTCGTACTTATAAATATGATATACGTTATGCTGAAATAACAGACCATCCTACCATTTCAGTGGCTTAAGACAAATATTTATATTTTTGTTCATGGTACTTGTCTATCACAGATCACTGGGTGGGGACAAGGGACAGGATGTTCTGCTCATGCAGTCAGGCAGAGCTCAGGCTGATGGAATTTTCATTTTAGCAAATCCTTCCATGATTACCAAGGCAAGGAAAGAAGACATGACCAATTTTGCTTTGGCTTTTAACACTTTTAACTCTATGTGTCTGCTATTATACTACTCATATTTCATTGTCCAAAGCAAATCCAATGGTCACATTTAATTTCAAGGGAGCTAGCAACTGAAATCCTACCTAATACTCAGATAAGGGTAGAAACAGGAATATTTGGTGAACTGTATCCATAGTTCTGCCCTGGTTCTGCCCTTACCTGGGTATGTTATATATATGTATATCTTTTCTAAAGAACTAAGTGATAGTATGTAAAATATAAAGCTACCAGCCAAAGTCTGTATTCTGCCAAGAAGGGGATTTTTGTGAAAACCATAGAAAGGAAGTGAAACTTAAAGTTTCAAATGTCAGTAAAGGGAATCCCTTCTTTTTCTCTCATAAGACAAGTAATAACACCTCAGTAACAATGCCCAAAGGGGCTCTGTATGCTGTGTTGATTCAAGCTTTTGTGATATTACTAATATTTTCAGGCCATTAAAGCTCAGCTTAGTAAGAAAAGACACTTATTTGTGAATACATGCGATATCATGACTAAATTAAATTTTCTCTAGTGAGCAAACAACTGTTTCATTTTATTTTATATTCTCAATTTTATTTTTTGTTTGTTTCTAATTGAGGAATATCGAAGATTCCTCAAGAGTGACATAGTCTCATACCGATTCCTATTAAATCATGGTGATATTTTCAGCAGCAGCTTGTACACTGTTCTTTTCTTTCATGACTTCTTCTTCCCACACCTGTTTACCTCAGGTTTTCATTATATTATCCTGTCCATATGACCTTATAAACAACATTTTCTCCTCCCCTCTTGCTTCTGTTTTTAAATATTCTATTTTCCTCCCACAAAGTCTTGGACAGTTTGTCCACTCCATGTTGCTGTGGCTCTTACCCATTGCTGCCACTATTCTTTTCCTTTATTTCCTTGTCCTCATCTTGGATCTTGGATTCTGACTGATGCATTAATTTAAAACTGCTGTGGTAGAAAATACGTTATTTAGAATTCTCTTCCTTGTGTGTTTTGTTTTGGTTTGTTTCCTACACCAATAGAGTAAGTGTGTATTTTCACTCTATGAAAGGACTTGTTTCAACAATACCACCATGAGAATTTTCCCTTGGGCAATAAAGCAAGTACCATGAGCTAATATATAGTAGAATGGGGCATCCTTAATATATTCCTAGACCTCAATGGAAATGTCTGGAATAAGTCTTTGTAAGGCATAATAATACCTGACTGCATATTCAATGTGCTTAGCAGTTTACTTCTTCTGGCAGTGTTCATTACATGGATTAGGAAAATATATGTAAAGGACATCATCAGCATGGTTTTCATGTATCGCCTGGGCATGAATGAGTGACAGTCTTGTGAAAAAACTAAGTGTTGCTCAACTGGAGGGAAAGCTAACAAAGATAATAATAAGCTATTTCACTTTTCCATGGGAAAGCAAAAAATTAATAATAATAAAAGCAGAGAGTTGCTGTATTATATAAACAAAGAGCTGGAGAGGAATTCCCTGACCAATAGATTGAATACCTCCCTTGTGTATAGAAAGAAAATAAGACTTAAAAGTAAGCGGAAGCAAAGATAGCACCTTAACTGGATTAGTTTGCAAGGGCTGTCATCACAAAGTAGCACATGCTGGGTAACTTAAAGAATAGAAAAGTATTTTCTCATGGGTCTGGAGATTATAAGTCCAAGATCAAGGTGTCAGTAGGGTTGTTTTTCTGAGGCTGTGAGGGGGAATCTGATGCAGGGCCTTCTTCTATGTTCTGGTGCTTTGCTGGCGGCCATTCCTCAGCTTCTGCTATGCCACCTGACCCTGCCTCCACCTTTACATGGCATTCTCCCTGTATGCTTGTGTTCCCCATTCTAGAAGGCCACCGGTGAGGTTAGGGGTCCACCCTACATTAGTATGACATCGTCTCTTTTTTTTCCTTTTAAAAGCAGCGTAGTTAACATATAGTGTTGTATTAGTTTCAGGTCCACAATATAGTGATTCAACAATTCTATACATTACTCAGTGTTCATCACAACAAGTGTACTCTTAATCCCCTTCACCTATTCACCCACTCCCCCTGCCCTTCTCCCCTATGGTAACCACCAGTTTGTTCTCTAAAGTTAGAGTAGTAGGACCTCAGGGACACCTGGGTGGTGCAGCAGTTTGCCATCCAACCCTTTGTTCAGCTCAGGTTGTGTTCTCAGGGTTGTGAGATTGAGCCCTATATGGGGCTCCATGTTCAGTGCAGTCTCTGCTTGAGACCCTCCCTCTCTCACTGCCCCTCCTGCTTGTATGCTCACTTTTTCTCCCTCCCTCAAATAAATAAATAAATCTTTAGGGGGGGAAAAAAAAAGAGTGGTATGACCTCATCTTAATTACTTAACCTCTGCAATGACTCATTTTCCAGGCACTGGGTACTGAAGTACTCGGCATTAGAATTTTAACATATGAAATTTGTGAGGGCGTAATACAGCACATAACACTAGCTAATGATAGACTCAGACATAATATTAAAATCAAGAAAGATCTGTTTGAAAAATGTGGACATAATTATAATGACATGGGGGGCTTTTATAAATATTTATTACTGTGTCCTAGTCTCAGAAGATACTCAGTTGGTCTACAACATAACTTGTGTATCCATATATTTTTTAAATTCCCACAGATGATTCTTAAATGCAAAAAGGAATGAGAGCTACTAGCCTAAAGAATCTGAAGTCTGTAATACCAAAGCAGCCAACAGTTTAGAATTAGCCATCCATTAGTTTAAACCTGACACTATCTTCCAAAATTTGGAAGCTTCAGTGTAAGTTCAAAGCTACACCTCATTTTCTGTTGAAAGCCACTGATTCATCCGGCTTTACTGAATTTTCAATTTTTCATTTTTAATCTTCCTCCAAATCCTATCACCTGTATGGTTTATCTCATTGATTTACATCACATTGTTATATGCAAGGGTGATATTCAAAATATGCATCAGCTGACAGAGCACAGATAGTGGCCCATCAGAGTAGACACCAGACTGATTGGAAGAGAAATGGCCATAAACACTGGGAAGCCATATGGCCATAAACACCAGCAAGCCATTTTAGTATGCGCTGGCTAAGTGTCAGTATCGCAAATGTGTTTTCTCCACCTGAGACTGGCTGTGGTGCTCTATCCATTTACTGATTTATGAGGGAAAATATTCCTGCTGGAACAACCAAGTCTGGAGGCCATTTGGTAGGTAGGTTCTACTCTAAACCATGCTGTACTATATTTTCAAAGTAATGTTTATCTAATTCAAATATCTCAGCAACATCCAATTGTAAGAAAGGAAGTTTTAGTTAAAATGATTGATTTGATTGTCATGAACAAGCCTCTCACCTTCCACAACACTTCATGTCCTAGATCCCCTCCTATATCTTTTACATAATCCAGTGGCTGGAAGGACTGAATGGCTAATGGACTAGGTGACCATCTGTAGTTACAGCTCTATCTTCACACATAGCTATTCACAAATTACTTCAGTCGCCTCAGTTGTCATGGATATAAATTGGGTGACAATTCCATTTGCCCTTGATAAAGTTCCTAGGTAAATCAGCCGGGCAGGAGCAATCTTACAAAAACTATGAAATGGGTTAAGCTTTTCTCCTCTATTCACCAGCTACATTATTTTCTCTTTTACTAGATCATGAAGATACATTAAAACACTTTTCTAATAAGGTATATGTGAATGTGTACATGTTGGCATATGGCCAAAAGATATTGAGGAGCTAAATTTTGTTGAGAAAATTATTATTCCCTGACAATGAAATCTCTTCAGACTGTTGAACATTAAAATGGAGCAATCTTTCTTTAAAATAGCTATCAAGAGTAAGGGGAGGTAAAATGATATATCCTGCACCAACTCTCTGGGAAAAATCGTTCTACTTTGTCTATCAATTCAGCTCAAGGGAATAGTTTAATGTTATTTCCACTATAGCAGTCTATCACAAAGATTATCAGCTCTGAAAGAATTGAGCAAAAGAAGTTAAAATTAGGTGCTTCTTGTAGCCTAAAAAGACATTATCATGGACATCAGAACCAAAGAGTTTTCCTTCTCTAGTGTAAGCTCTCTTCCAAAAGGTATCAAGGTGGTCAAACATTTGGGTAGTTTTAATAATTGTTATCATTCATAATATGCCTGAGTTTTGCAGTTTTTTTCCTATGCAATGATGTTTTCCTAAATTTTTCCTTGTGTGTGTGTGTAACACCCAAAGAATGTAATATGCTTTTGCATAAATTACTTCTATGAGATTAGATAATAATACTAGTAAGAGATAAGGAAATCTCTACTGTCCACATGTATTTTGTTTCAGAAATAAACTATATGAGAGAGAAATACATATTTCTTTTAAGATTTATTTATTCAGGGGCGCCTGGGTGGCTGAGTTGGTTAAACAACTGCCTTTGGCTCAGGTCGTGATCCCGGAGACTTGGGATCGAGTCCCACATCAGGCTTCCTGTTCGGCGGGAGGCCTGTTTCTCCCTCTCTCACTCCCCCTGCTTGTGTTCCCTCTCTCGCTGTGTTTCTCTCTGTCAAATAAATAAAATCTTTTTTTTTTTTTTTTTAAGATTTATTTATTCATTTAGAGAGCAGGGAGAGAGGTAGAGGGAGACAAGCGGCAAGCCTACTTTACGGCAGAGTCTGGATCTGGCTCCATTCCAGGACCCTGATATCGTGACCTGAGCAGAAACCAAGAGTCGGATGCTTAACTGAATGAGCCAGCCAGGTGCCCCAAGAAATACTGACTTCTGACTTTAATAGGTAGGTGGGTACTTTTATATCTGGAGCTGTGACCAAGTTGCTGCCAACAAACCCACCGCGGGGCTATGATGCCGCCTGAGAGCGGAGGAATGACGTCATCTGTACGCTGCCAGTTTTGTTCCTTCCACCTGGATCACTTCTCTGTGGTTACAGCGCGCTGAAGAAAATGGCTGTTAAAACCAGAGTAGCCCCCTAGCAGCCACCGTCTTACATTAGGTAAAGTCCCGGGTGCCAAGAAAAGATATTTTCCTTATGCACTGAACTTTTATGATGTCGTTCCTGGATTCACGTTCTGTCCCATATTTTTATTTTATATTGCTGAACTCAGCTGGAGAACATTTGTGTGGAAAAGGTCTTTCTGCCTCCGTTCAGTCTCTTTGTATTAAAAAGTTTGCTCTTTTTCCTTGTTCCTACTATTTTAGTGTCTTGGGCTTAAAAAAAAATATCTCTCTCATCTTAAGACGGCCACAACCCTCCTTTCTAACCCCCAGCTTCTGGGGACCTGCTATCAACCTGAGGTCCTGTGTTCCTGCTTGCTTGAGAGGGTGTGGTGGAGGGGGGAGGTACGCCAGAATCAGCTAAATTGGGTTTGTGAAAGCCAAGTCTGTCTTCGCTGACTTCATTTTAGTAGCTGAGAATTGGCCGTGGTGGGAGTATTTACCGCAGGCATATTGGCAAGAGCTCCAAATTGGGGCCTTTTCTCTCTTGGAGAGCAAGTATGGCTCCGAAGTTTCAACTGTGAGGTCTGGATTCCAGGTTCCCACATTTTTCTCATTCTCTGAGCCGAGAACAGCAACGATAGTAACTTCTATCATCCTGCAACATTGCTTTACCTGCTAGTTTAGGATATTATAAATACATTTTATTATATCCAGCGCCTTTGTTTTTAGTATATCAGCAAAATAAATTCTAAGACAGTGGATTACTGAGTTAAAAAGATGCATGAAATAGGCATTTTGATTTTATTAGACAATGCCAAATTGCCCTGTATTTTAAGGTTTTGCACTTCTGCTAATAGTGCAGAAAAGTGCACATTTGTTTCTCCACATTCTCAGAAGGATTTGATGTCTGTTCCCATGTATTATTTGACCATTCTGAGGTGAAAAATATCATTATTTTGTTTTTATTTCCTTCATTACATGTTATATTGACCTTGCTTATGTATGTACTAGCCATTTAATATTTATTTCTGTTAGTCTTTTTTTTATTTCTAGCATTTCTTTTGATTTTTAGAGCTTCCATCTCACTGCTTACATTATCCATGCATTCTTGCATGTTTTTTTCCATGAGAGTAGAGCCACTGCCATATTAATCATAGTTATTTTAAATTCCCAGTCTGATAGTTCTGCTCTCTCTGCCATAGCTGAGATTCTGATGCTTGCTTTGTTTTTTCAGACTGTATTTTTTTGCCTTTTAGAATGCCTTGTCATTTTTTTGTTGAAAACCAGGCATGATGTGTCAGGTAAAAGAAACCTAGGTAAATTGGCCTTTAGTGTGAAGTTTTATGTTATCTGTCTAGGAATTGTGCTGTATTTGCTGTATGCTCTCCTTGTAGGTGTCAGAGGCTAAATTTCGTCTAGTGCCCTTGTTTTTGCCTTTTCTGTTGGCTTTAGGTTTCCCAAGGACTCCTTAAATTGGGCTGAGCCTTACAGTTCTTTCAGCTTTAATCTCCTGTTATTATATAGGATCCTCATTGATGTAATGGCAAGACGTACAGGAAAAGAAACAGCTACAGTCCTACAAATGGGTTCCTTCTTGGAGTGAACCTATGTTCCCATGCTGTGACCTTCACAGGTACTTCCTAACTTCTTGTCTCCCCCACCTTAGGTGACACAGAAAGCTAGAGGGGACTAGTGTTGGGTAATTCTTTTCTCCTGATTCCATTAAGGTCTGGTAAAATAGCTTCCTTTAAGGGCAGACATTTGTAAAGGAGAACATAAGCTCTGGACGTATTTCAAATTGGGTCCCCTTTTTTCCCCTCCCCCAGCTAGAAGCATGAAGGGACTGTTCTCCAGTTTTCACAGAAAGAATTTTGTGAGGTTTCTGACAGTCCAACTCATGAAAAAGTGTGGCAGCCCATCTCTGGCTGAATCCTTAGGAAGTTTCTTCTCTCAAGCTGGACTGTGTCCAGTCTCTAGCTGCGAGTCTCTTATCCTGTAAGTCTCCCTGCTGATAACCGGCCCCAACTAATAACGTCTACTCCCTTTATAAGCTGTGATTCTCTTTAGTCACCTGTATCTTGTATTCAGGCCAGCAGTTTGCCCTGTGATCTCAGTTTTCTGGTAGATTAAAGAGGAACTGCTGATTTGCAGGCTTTTTTTCTTGTTGTGAATGGAATAGAATTGATGTCTTCCAAACTCTTTGCATGTCAGACTAACCCATCTTATATTTATTCTTTTCAGCAAACAGCTTGTTAGAACGTTTGAAATTAAGCCATTCTGCCATTCTGAACCTTATTTCATTTCTCCCTTGGAAAGGAAGCTTTAGCATATAGGTCAGAGGCTAGCCAGTCAGATTTACATAGCACATTCCATGACTATTGTATTTTCCACTAAGATCATAGGAACATAATTAACTGATCTTTACATCAGTGTCTCTTCTACAAAATGAGAGAGAAATTTACCTGTAAGATGTAGATAACTGGGGCGCCTGGGTGGCTCAGTGGGTTAAAGCCTCTGCCTTCGGCTCAGGTCATGATCTCAGGGCCCTGGGATCGAGGCCCGCATCGGGCTCTCTGCTCAGTGCGGAGCCTGCTTTCTCCTCTCTCTCTGCCTGCCTCTCTGCCTACTTGTAGTCTCTCTCTCTCTCTGTCAAATAAATACATAAAATTTAAAAAAAGATGTAGATAACTATATGTTCTCTTATTTGATAAGTACTAGATACTTGAGGTTGGCAAACGAAAATGTATAGTTTAAATTCAGCTCACCTGTTTTGATAAAGTTTTACTGAAACATACCATGCTCATTTATTTATTGTCTGTGGTTCTTTTGCATTACAGTGATCCAGAATATGATTAGCTGTGACAGGGAGTGTATGGAAAGCAATGTCTAAAATATTTACTATCCAGTTTTTGTACAGAGAACTTTTGCCAACCACTGATATTGTCCATATTGAACACAGCCCACCATTAACTAAGTCGTGTTCTTCAACTTTATCAGGTACCAAAGCCACTTGGAGAGTTTCTTAGAGTATAGACTGTTGAACCCCAATCTCAGAGTTTCTGATTAAGTAGAGAGAGGATGAAGCTTAAAAATTTGCAATTCTAATAAGTTGTCAGGTGATACTGATTTGCTGGTCCAGGAATCACACTTTGAGAATTGCTGACCTAAGCTATTTTACAAAATAATTACAAATATCCTAAGAGGTTGAAATTTGTATCTATGTCCTTTTTCTGAACTCAGGTAAATTTACTTTGTTTTGTGTGTTTTGACTCTGTTTTTCATGGAAGGAGGAAAAAGAATCTGACCTCAAGGACACAGCTGAGAGTTCTAAAGAGACAACCCCGTGACCTCACCTGGAAGCTCTCTAGTTTCTGCCTTCTTGCCACCTGCGTAAGCCATTAAATGTTTCCAGAATCCTCCTTCCTCCAGCTCCACCATGGCAGTGCCACTGGGACAGCGTCTTCAACGCCAGCGTCTTAGCGTCTTAGAATCCAGTACTTTTACGGTCTCCTCACAGAGGTAAGAGCCAATCTTTTGTAATATTGACCTGGGATCTGTAGGTAATGATAACTGAGAGCTGGAGGAGCTTTGCTTGTGAAGGTGAGAGACCATTTTTTATGGGAGGTTATTCTTCTTGATGATTTTCAAATGATAATATCATGAATTACATGTATGTTTCAGTTTCTTTGACTTTGTTGTCAAAAAAGATGTATGTGTTTTGATGTATTAGTTGTAGGGATGTGAGCCAATTCTGTCACTGCATTTAAAATGAAAGAAAAACACATTTTAAATTGTCAACTGTAGCTATGTTTTTGCCTCATGTTATAGTTCTTTAGAGTTTAAATAGTATAAAATGATAAAAATTATGGGTTTTGGCAAGGCTTCTTAAAATTTTGTAAATTGGATTACACAACTATTGAGCACCTGCTATACATAAGACACAGATAGATATAAATAAGACTGGTAATGTTATAGGGCGCGCTCAGTGAATCACCGCCGGCACAATTAAGGGTTAAACAATGAGAGGTTTATTTTGTTGGCCAGCGACCTACTTGCTAGAGTCCTATCTCTGTGAGGGCCCCGACCCTAGGGCGGTCGGGGTTTTTAAAAAGACAAAACCTGCCCTGGTGGGCATGTCTCCAAAGAAATGAAACAAACCCTGGTGGGTATGTCTCCAAAGAGACAAAACGTATCCTGGTGGCTAAGTCTCCAAAGGAATAGAGCATATCCAGGTGGACATGTCTCCATTCAATAGCAAAGTGACAGCAGTAAGCTTATTCTATTACAGAAGCTGGAGTAGTTGATTATGCACGATAGTGCAGTGGGGTGATTTATTATTCCTTTGTAATGGGTCAGGGCCGGTTGGGTACTTTCCAGCTCCGAGTTCTGGGAAATATTTATATTGTTGGGCTCACCTAGGGTCAGATGTCCTAGTTAGCCTCACAACTACCATTTTGGGTACCTGGTGACCATTTAATAGTAATACTGACTTGTCATGTTTTTATATAAAGGAGTTCTATAATACATAAACAGTACAAGAAATATTGAGGAAATTAGTGTATAAAATATAAAATGATGCAGGCTGACAGAAATATTCTTAAAGTGTATAAATGTATGAGAGATCGAAGCAGAGGAAAAAGCCCTGTGGTGAAGGAGGTCCGGGCAGTTACCTTGCGGATGCCATCCTGGCCATGGGTCTTGAACAGTGGCAGTTTATCCATAGGTGTGTGTGATGCATGAGGGCATTTAAGAGCATAGAAACTACATGAGCAAAAGCAAGGAGTCAGGAGGTGATGAGTTTTTCAGGATGGTAGGTAGTTCTGTTGGGCTGTAGATACATAGGGCAGAAATACATGACAAAACAAATAAATGTGGATTTTGTGGAATATGGACTTAATTTGGGTTGGGGTAAATAGCAATTTTGAGCACCAAAGATTTGTTCAGAGATAAAGTATAAGTTGCCAAATCTGGCAAGGAGTTTTGTGCTATGTGGGTATAAATTAAAAAATAAAATTATGAACTTCTGAAAAAGGATAGCAGAAGTTATAAAAAAGGAGGTGAGAAATTCAGTACCATTTACATGGAAGATATATAGAGAGAGTTAGAGGTTTTATATATATATATATACATATATATATAATATCGAGTATATATGCAATTGTATAGTTAGGAAAAACAAAGTATACAGTTTTTTTCCTTAAATACCTAACATAGAGTAGAAACACTGAGATATATACATACCAAATATTAACAATGAGGCGCTCTGTGAGATAATATCAGTGATGTCTGTTTTTCCTTTTTGCTATTTTCTAATTATTCAGAAGTACTATGGGAATTGAATCATAAAAAATCTTGAAATTTGTATTTTGTCATGTATCACATGTGTACTCAACAGTCATAGGCAATTTTCCCACCTGACATTGTCATCTGTCTAGTAAGTGTTTTGTGGGACACAAACGTGAAAAGCTAGTAAGTGTTTTGTGGGACACAAACATGAAAAGCATTGAGCATAAAGGTTCAAAACCATACTATGTGGGGCACCTGGGTGGCTCAGTCATTGGATATCTGCCTTCAGGTCAGGTCATGATCCCAGGGTCCGGGATCAAGCCCTGCATTAGGCTCCCTGCTCAGCAAGAAGCCTGCTTCTCCCTCTCCCACTCCCCCTGCTTGTATTCTCTCACTCTCTGTCTCTTTCCCAGTCAAATAAATAAATAATATCTTTAAAAAAGTACTATGCATTGGAGGACTTTTTCTTAAGAATAATAAAATTTATTGTAATATCATTTTTTTTACTTAACCCCTTTGTAAAAACAATATTATCATGCTTGAATGTCAAAAAACAGCATTGTTACTTAACTAGAATCGATTGGTTTACATAGGAGTAAGTGATAGAGATAAAATGTTAGTGATGGATGTGACTTCTGTTGGGATTATGGTGGTTCTGTTTACATTTAATTCAATTTTTCCCTATTTCCAAGAAGTCCCAAAAAAGCACAAAAGACATATTTCTAAAATATGAAACACTCTGAGAGAGTGTGATGGTTAATTTTATGTGTCAATTTGACTAGACTAAGAAATTCACAGATCTCTGGTAAGACATTTCTTCATGTGTCTGTCAAAGTGTTTCTAGGAGAGATGAGCATTTGAATTAGTGAATTGAGTAAACCAGATACCCTACCAAAAGGTGGGTGACCCTCAGCCACTGAGGACCCAAAAGGAACAAAAGACAGAGAAAGGGCTAATTTGCTTTTTCTGCTTGAGCTGAGACCCATCTTTGCCTCTCAGGACATCATTGGTTCTCCCAGTTCTCAGGTTTTCAGGTGCAGATCAAGATTTCTACCAGCAGCACCCCTTACCCATTCACCCCTATTCTCAAATTTCAGACTCAGACTGAATTACACACCAGCTTTCCTGGTTCTCCAGACACAGATCATGATACTTCTCCATCTCTGCAAGCATCTGAGCCAGTTCTTTCAATAAAACCTTTCTTCCCTCGCTCCCTTTTTCTTATTTCATTTCTCGGAAGAGCCCTGACCAAAGTCATCAGGAAAGTAGTAGCTGTAGCCCTCTATCTCTGTAGGGTTACTACATCTGTATTGGGAGAAACTTAAGGCTCTAACTTCTGATGCATAAGTCATTTCAAATATAAAACTCAGTTATTTATATAATGAAACACAAGACATACAGCACTTCAGTCTGAAATGCTGCTGTGGAATGAGTGTATGGTCGATTATAAGATCTGGCTAATACATAGTCCCTGTTCTGGGACAATATTGGAGGCCTTTACATTGACAAGTAAAAATAAAATTGGATAAGTGTTTAATAAAGAAGTATACAAAATTCTGTGGTTAAACAGTGTACAAAACATGAATTACTTTCCAGAAAAGACGAAAAACGTAACAGAAGAAGGGATATTTGAACTGAGTAATCGTACAAAGGGGGAATAGAAAGCATAAGTAGCAAAAGAAGAAAACTGTGTAAGAGAGACATTAAATAATACACTCTCAAAAAAGATATTTATTATGACAAAGACATATTGTAAGCTCAGGTAGAAGCAGAAAATGAAGCCAGATTAAATTATGACAGATGGGGTCTGACAGTCAAATTCTGTAAGGTAAACAGTTTGAGTCATATCCTGATGTCATAGGACTTCCTAAAGATACTTGAAGTGAAGAATGATTTTGTTCACTTTCCAGAGAGATAAATTTGGTAACAGTGTGCCATAAAGGTAGGAAAGAATAGAGCTTCATTAGAGAGAGGCCAATTAAAAAGCTTGGGAACTAATTATCGTGGGACAAGTTTGCATGTTTTGTTCTCTCTAGACTAGGAAATCCTTCAGGGTGTATTTCTAAATGCTTAATCATTAGCTAGGCGAATACAATTTCTCTGCAGAGTTGTCCAAGCACTTGTATTGCCACGCTTGTGTGTAGGTGGTAATAGAAACTGAATGAAAGAGAACCGAACTTGTAAATGTTTAGTATGGATGTTCTCTTCTATGGAGACCCTATTCCAAGGATGGAATATGATAGAGGGCAGTGTTCGGGGACTGTTTTCTCAGAGTTACTAAAAAAAATCATTTTCCCTCAATCTGACAGAACCATTTTATTTATTCTCTAGTATGAAAAATAGACTGACATTTTTTTGCATCAGGCCAAATATTTTCATTTCTCTATAAGCTTTATGCCTGGGACTGCCAGAATTTTTTTCTGAAGATACTACAAAGCTAAACTTGACAGAGGTAGGAGGGAGAGGACTGGGAAGGGAGGACTATGACCAAAACAATAAAACTTGCTTTTAGGGTCTTTTTGCTGCCATGACTTCCAAAAGTCTACTCTGAAATCTCTACATCAGGAATTGTCTTGTCCTTGTTAAGGCCTTCCTTTAAGATTAACTATTTTCTGATGATAGTGATTCTGCTTTTCAGCCTCTCTACCTGGGACGGTGCTAAGAGTAAGGAACTAGAAACACTGTCACCCAGCTGGTGAGCTTCCCTAGTGGGTGTGGTCTTGGGCTATGTCCCTGAGGATTCCTGAGGTCAGAAACCGCCTTGCACCTTGGCTCTTCACTACTTGGCTTTGGAACTTTGTAGCATTCTCTTGTTGCCCTGCTTTTGTATTCCTTCCCCTCTAAAAATGTTATTTTCTTTTAACTAAAGACAATTTAAATTTGGTTCTGTCTTGGCATCTGGGTTGAGAAACCATTCTAGGTCCTTTCCAGAAGAGTAACTCTATGATCCATTTCTATATAGTGCTTTAGCAAGAGGGTATTTAAAGAATCATAACATTTTGCCTTAAACATATATTTAAATATTGTTGATGGATTTAGGTCATTTTGTGAAAACTACTTGTAATCTGGCCCTACTGAAGTAAGAATAATCTAGTTATCACACATTTGCATAGTCACACATACCAGGAAGTAATCTCTGTATTCATTTTATATTCTGTATTTTTGTAAAAATAACATGCAAACATTTTTAATTGTACACATTAATAATTACTTTCATAATGCTTATGGTAAATGGTTAACAATATGAGATGATTTTTAAAACTGTTTTGAGATAAGTACACTAAACTACCTACATCCTGACTTATTGTACTATCCTATATTACTGCATTTATCCAGTAGGATAAAAATCTTTCATAACCTCTGCTAGGGGTCATTTTATACACTCAGGCAATAAATAAGAGCACTTTAAATTTAAACGCTTTAGACATACTTATTATACAATCATCTATCCTTTTGAAGAAGGAGATTCAAAGATACAGCTAATTCTTCTATATTCACAATTTTTATGTAACTTAGAAATAATCAGTTTCTCTGAAAGTAACTACAAATTGACTGGACCGAATCAGAAATAGAATACCCCAGAGTTATTGTATCTCTACAATTCTAACCAATTAATACTTTTCTTGAGCTTTTGATGTTATATGATACTAAAGTTTCATGATTCTGTAAGTGAATCTCTTGAAATGAAATTCTGAGCCCGAAATTTCATCTAAAACAGATTATTCCATCTACATGACATATCTCATAGTGTTAAACTCAAGTATATAATTCAGATATCTGTGGGAAGAAGAAAAATTAAGTAGTATAGACATGAGGTAAACATTTGCCATATTTGTGGAAATTTAAGCTCAAAATAATTTTGAGGACACAGAATGAGACACCAGTTGAACTGTCTAAACTAACAACTCATTTAATGTAAATAATCAATATATTACTCTAGATCTCATCTATGTGCCTTTTTATACTTTGCTTAAGAAAATGGAAGACTTAACATTTAAGTTGAAAATTCAAAGAAAGAACAACCACAAAAAGCTAAAACTTGAGAGCATGAATTATGAGATTTTGCTTCTACCTCTTTCTAACACAAAGAGAAGTAAGATTTTAGACAAGACTTTAGTCCTACCTTGGCCTGAATTTTCACTTCTGTAATATCAGAAGGTTGGCATAAAATATTTTAAGGTTCTTTCCAGAATTGTATTTTATGATTATATTTTCTTCTGTCTGGCAAAATTAAAAAAAAAAAAAACACAACAGTCTAAGCTGAACATACAGTCCACAATATATTTGTTATTAAAGAGGCATCAGGAAAAAAAAAGAGAAATAGGCATCAGGAAAACAAGCCAGAGAAAGAAGATGGCCCAGGGCCAGTTAGGGGAGTATCCCATAAAATGACCCCTCTTTCTGACTATTTCTAAGTTACATGGATCTCTTTTCTTACACATTGATTTCCCTACCACTTTTCCAAACTGATCTTAGAAATAAAGAGGCTAGCCAACCAACTACCCAAAAAGTAGTGTGGAAAGCCTCCACTTTGAGAGAACATGTTCAGGTATAAGAATACTACTCTTAACCACTTGTCCTATACCTTTAATTTCAGTTCAAAATAGACCTGGAACTCAACCAGGAGAGGTGACAAAAAAAGCTATGATCTCAGCAATTGTGTAGTTAACATTTGGTAGGGGGATGGTTGGACAAACCCATATGAAAACCAAATGAACTTTGATTCAGAGGTAACTATATCCTACTCACAACTGATAAGAGTGGTACAGAAGCTTACTGCAGTGTCTTAGGACTTCTGAGGTGACCTGCCAACATGAAGCCAGTGCATATCTCTAAGTTCATATATTGTTCCTTGTTTAGAACTAATTATTTTTCATATATCTGATTATTGGTATATCCAATATCCAAGATCAGGATACTGATCTTGGTTTTATATATCCTGAAATTGCTGATAAAAATACTGGTGATCACTACTTACTAACCACGATTTTAATATTGGTACCTCTGTTTTTACCCTTATTGCTTCAATTATCATTTTTAAAAAGAGTTCTTTTTGTTTTGTTTTTAAGCCATGAAATAAAGCTTTTTTTTCTCTACCATCTGTACCCAAGTGAGTGTGTTCACTTGACAGCTCTGTGCAAATTGCACAATGTAGTTTCAGAGGTTCACTGCCTTCTATCTACTTTCGGTGGTATCTCATGAATTCCCTTGATGTTTTTCTAAGAAGAAAGTTTAAATTGTATTTTTCCTTTGTTTTCTTTTACTCAGAAGGTAGGTAGAGGTCAGACTGAAAAAATACATAAAGAAATTATATGGACTGATGGACTGGGCTTCTATAGAATTTTACCATATAAATTGATGCCTCACAGAAGTCAGGATAGATTAAAAGTAACTAAAAATCAAATCATAATTTATGTTTTACATTCTTACAACGTGCTTAGAAATTCCTGGTAAATTCCCATTTTAAATTCATCGAACTGAAAACAGACATGCAATAAAGGGTTCAGAATACATGTATGAGGGGCGCCTTGGTGGGTCAGTCATTAAGCATCTGCCTTTGGCTCAGGTCATGATCCCAGGGTCCTGGGATCAAGCCTTGCCTCGGGCTCCCTGCTTGGCAGGAAGTGTACTTCTCCCTCTCCCATTCCCCCTGCTTGTGGTCTCTCTCTCACAGTGTTTCTGTCTGTCAAATAAATAAAATATTTAAAAAAAAATACATATATGAGGGGCGCCTGGGTGGCTCAGTTGGTTAAGTGACTACCTTCGGCTCAGGTCATGATCCTGGAGACTGGGGATCGAGCCCCACATCGGGCTTTCTGCTTGGCGGGAAGCCTGCTTCTCCCTCTCTCAGTTCCTCTGCTTGTGTTCCCTCTCCAGCTGTGTTTCTCTCTGTCAAATAAATAAATAAAATATTTTAAAAAATACATATATGAAACAACATGTCTGTAAGTATATCTGTAAAGTTAGTAACAATTAACTTATTAATGGCCAAAATAACTGTAGAAAAGCTGGACAATTCAGTTAATGGAATATTCAACTTAATAAAATTATTTTTGCAAATTTTTTTCTAAATTATCAACCTGATTTCTGAGTTAGCCTTGGGTCCCACTACACTGGAGTGGTTAATCCTCACATCTTATTTCTTCATAAACATTCTAATGTAGTCTTCTAATTTTCATGCCCAGTTTATAGGATACACTCTTAACTCTTTTTAGTTTGGTATCTAATCCAAAGCATGGATTTTCAAACTTCACTTCTACTATAGCTCAACACAGATGGTCCTCCTCAGTACCTCCATATGATAGAATACACTTATTTTAAGTACAGAAGGAGAGGATTTTTAGTTTTTATATGATTGTTCAACAATTACCACAGTCTAATTTTAGGACTCTATCATCACACCAAGGGTTTCCTTGTGCTGGTGTGTGGTTTTATTAGTCAGGGTTCTTCAGAGGGGGAAAAAAAAGCCAATCTATAAGAGGAGATTTATTATAGGAACTGGCTCATGCTGACAACTTCCGCCATCTGCCATCTACAAGCTGGAGACCACGGAAAGCCTGTGGTGCAATTCTCTGTAAGTCTGAGAATAGAGGATTGATGGTACAAACCTGGTCTGACCCTTCACACCTGAGAACTAGGAGCTCCAGTGCCCAAGGGTAGAAGATGGTCACACAGAGAAAGTAAATTAGCCCTTCATAGGTCTTTTTGTTCTTCATAGGTTCTCAGTGGATTAGATGATGTCCATCTACATTGGGAAGGGTCATCTGCTTTACTCAATTTACCATTTCAAGAGATAACCTTTTCCAGAAATAGTCTCACAGACACACTCAGAAATATCATTGTACCAGCCATCTTAGATCTTCTAGAAAAGCCATATTGCCTTTTCTATAAATTTTACGTAACAGAACATGCACTATATGATCCTTTTCATTTGGTTTCTTTTATTTTAACATGTTTAAATTTTGTCCATGCTGCTACATATCTCAAAGCATTTTTTTTAAATTGTAATAAAATCGACATATAAGTACATTACTCAGCGCTCACTATATTAAGGGTAATCACTGTCACCATACAAAGTTATCACACTATTATTGACTATACTCCCTATGCTGTACTTTCATCTCTATGACTTCTTTTATAACTAGAAATTTGTCTCTCTTAATCTCCTTCACCTACTTCACTCATTCCCCCATCCACCTCCCCTCTGGCAACCACTAGTTTTCTGTATTTAAGAGTATTTACTTTCTTTTGTGTTGGTTTACTCATTGATTTTGCTCTTTAGGTTCTACATATAGGTGAAATCATATGGCATTTGTCTCCGTGTCTGACATATTTCACTTAGTCTAATCCTCTAGATCCATTCATGTTGTCCCAAGTGGCCAAAAGTCATTCTTTTTTATGGATCAGTAATAACCTATTGTATATATATAAGTACACCACTTCTTTATTCATCTATTGATGAACACTTCGGTTGCTTCCATATCTTGGCTATTGTAAACAGTGCTGAAATAAGCATTGGAGTTGTATATATCTTTTCAAATAAGTGTTTGCATTTTCTTGGGATAAATACCCAAGCAGAATTGCCAAATCATGAGGGATTTCTATTTTCAAAAAATTTTGAAGAAACTCTATACTCTATTCCATAGTGGTTGCACCAATTTACATTACCATCAACAGTGCACAAGGGTTCCATTTTCTCTACATCCTCTGACAGGTGTGAGGTGATAATTCATAGTAGTTTTAATTTGCATTTCCCTGATAACAATCTTTTTATGTGTCTATTGGCCATTTGTTTTGTTTTGTTTTGTTTTTTTAAGATTTTATTTATTTGACAGAAAGAAACACAGGCAGAGAGGGAACACAAGCGGGAGGAATGAGAGAGGGAGAAGCAGGCTTCCCGCCGAGCAGGGAGCCCGATGTGGGACTCGATCCCGGATTTCCGGGATCATGACCTGAGCTGAAAGCGGTAGCTTAACCAACTGAGCCACCCAGGCGTCCCTCTATTGGCCATTTGTATGTCCTCGTTGAAAAAACATCTATTCAGGGCCTCCTCCTATTTTTTTTTTTTTTTAATCAGATTGTTTGCTTTTTGATGCTGGGTTGTAGAAGTTTTGTATGTATTTGGGATACTAACCCCTTATAAGATACAGCTGTTGCAAATATCCTCTCCCATTCAGTAGTTTATGGTTTCAAGTTTCAAATTTAGGGTTTCGTTTTGTTTTGTTTGCAATTTAACTTTATTTTTGTGTATGGTGTTAGAAAATGGTCCAGTTAGATTTTTCTGTACATAGCTGTTCCATTTTTATACCAATTAATAAAAAGATAACCTTTTTCCATTGTATGTGATTACCTCCTTTGTTGAAGATTAATTTACCATATAAGTGTGGGTTTAGGTTTCTGGGCTTTCTATCCTGTTCCATTAATCTATATGTCTGTTTTTATACCAGTACCATAATGTTTTGATTATTATAGATTTATAGTTTATCTTGAAATCTGGTATTGATACCTCTAGCTTTCTTCTTTTTCAAGACCACTTTTTCTATTTGAAGAAGTTTTTTGTGATTCCATACAGAGTTTAGGATCATTTATTCTAATTCTGTGAAACATGCTATTGGTATTTTGATAGAAAATGCATTGACTTCATAGATGGTTTTTGATAATATGGACATTTTAATGATATTCTTCCAATTTATGAATATGGGTATGTCTTCCTACTTGTATCATCTTATATTTCTCTCCTCGGTGGCTTATAGTTTTCAAGGCATAAGTGTTTCACCTCCTTCATTGAATGTATGCCTACATATTTCATCCTTTTTGGTGCAATTGTAAATGGGATTGTTTTCTTAATTTGTCTTTTTGCTACTTCATTATTAGTATATAGAAAAGCAACAAATTCTTATGTTAATTTTATATCCTGCAACATTACTAAATTGATGTACTACTTTTGTTTTCTGGTGGAGTATTTAGGATTTTTTATGCATAATATCATGTGATCTGTAAGTAGTAATAGTTTACTTCTTCCTTACCAATACAATGTGCTTTATTTTTTGTCTTATTGCTGTGACTAGGGCTTCCAATAAAGTTAGATAAAACTGATGAAAGTAGACATCCTTTTTTTTCCTGATCTTATAGGTAAAGCTTTCAGTTTTTCAACATTTAATATATGTTAGCTGTGGATTTTTCTATATATGGTCTTTATTATATTGAGCTTTGTTCCCTGTGACCCCATTTTGTTGGATTTTTTGTCATGAATTAATCTTGTATTTTGTCAAGTGCTTTTTCTGCATCTGTTGAGATGATCATATGATTTTTATCCCTCCTCTGTTGTTATGGTATATGACATAGATTGACTTGTAAATATTGAGCCACACTTCACTCTCTGGGGGGAAAAAATCCCACTTGAGTATGGTGAATGATCTTCTTAATATATTATTGAATGTGATTTGTAAATATTGTGTGGAGGATATTTGCATATTTGTTGATCAGAGATTGTGGCCTATATTTTTATTTTTTTGTAGTATCTTAGTCTGTGTTTGGTATTGGTGTAATGTTGGCCTTATAAGATGTATTTGAAAGTTTTCCTTTTGAATTTTCACAATAATTTTAATTTCAGAATAATTTCAGAATAATTTAAATAAGTTTGGTAGAATTAACTTGCAAAACCATCTGGTCCTGGACTTCTGTTGGGAGTATTTTGATTAGTAATTCAATTTCATTACTGGTTAATTGGCCTGTTCAAATTTTTTATTTTTTCATGGTTAAATTTTATAAGCGTGTCTGTTCCTAAGAATTTATACATTTCTTCTCAGTTCACTTTGTTGTCATATAATTTCTCATAATAATTTCCTATAATTCCTGATATTTATGATATCAGTTGCTACTTTGTTACTTCTTTTCTTTTATTTCTGATTTGAGTCCTCTTTTTTCCTGATGAGTCTGGTTAGAGTTTTGTCAATTTTGTTATCTTTCTGTAAAGATAGTTATTAGTTATTAGTTTCATTCATACATTCTAATTTCTCTTACTCTCTTACTTATTTTCATTCTATAATATTTCTTCTATCAGCTTTGTCTTTGTCTTTTTCTAGTTCCTTTATGTCTGATGGTAGGTTGCTTCAGTTTTGTTTCTTGAGGTAGGCCTGTATTGGTATAAACTTCCAATTTAGACCTGCTGTTGCTGGGTCCCAAAGACTCTGGACCTTGGTATTTTCATTTGTCTATGTATTTTTTAATTTGATTTATTCATTGGCCCATTGGTGGTTACCATGTTGTTTAGTACCCACATGTTGGTGTTTTTCCAGTTTGTCTTCTTGTCATTTATTTCATGTTTCAAACCATTGTGGTCAGAAAATATGCTTGATACAATTTCAATCTTAAATTTATTGAGACTTGTTTTGTGGCTTGACATGTGATCTCTCCTGGAGGAGTTCTATTTGTACTTAAAAAGAATGTGTATTCTGCTGTTTGGGGATGGAATGTTCCATATATGTCTACTAAGTCTCTCTGGTCTAATATGCCATTCAAAGCCAGTTTGCATATTGATGTTCTGTCTGGATGATGTATTCATTGATCTAAGTGAAGAGTTAAAGTCTCCTACTATTAATATATTACTGTCAGTTTATCCCCTTATGTCTGCTAATACTTCCTTCATGTATTTGGGTGCTCCTACAGTAGGTACATAAATATTTTAAGTTATATCCTCTTGTTGGATTGATCGCTTTATTATTACCATCATTTTTTCAGAGTTTATTTCATTTTAGGATGGTTATTCTGGCACTTTTTATGTTCAGCTTACATTTACATTATATATATTTGTCCATCCATTTATTTTGAGTCTGTGTCTTTAGGGCTCAAGTGAGTCTTCTGAGGGCAAAGTACAGATGCATCTTTTTTTTTTTTTTAAATCTATTTACTCACCCTGTGTCTTTTAATTGGAGCATTTAGTCCATTTACATTTATAGTTATTAATAATAGATATGTACTTATTGCCATTTTCTTAAATTGTTTTCTGGTTTTGTACTTTTTCTCTGTTCCTGCTCTTGCTCTCTTCCTTGATAATTTGATGGCCTTCTTTAGTGTAATGCTTGAATTCCTCTCTCTTATTTTTGTGTATCTCTTAGAGATTTTTGACGTTTAGTTAACATTGGCTCGTATATCTTATGCATAGAGTAGTCAATGTTAAGTTGATGGTCACTTAAGTTCAAACACAACTCAAAAGCACCAAATTTTTATTCTCCACACTTTATGTATGTGATGTCAAATTTTATATCTTTTTATTTCTTTATCCCTTGGCTAATTTTTATAGATATAACTGATTTTACTACTTTTGTGTTTAACCTCCATGCTGGCTTTATTTAGCCTACTACTATTACTATTTGCTTTAACCTGTGGATTTTTTTCCTTTCACATTTTTCTTTTTCTTATAGTTATGGCCTTTTCTTTCCACTTAAAGAATTCTCTTTAACATTTCTTATGAGGCTGGTTTTGTGTTGATGATGGTGTCTTTATCACCACTACTGTGAATTCTTTAACAGGAATATTGCTTAATCTGCTTCATTGAGCTCTTGTACTGTGATTTTCATCTTGTTTTTTCATTTGGGACGTATTCCTCTGTCTCTTTATTTTATCTAACTCTGTTTGTTTTTATAGGGAGACCAGCTATGGCTCTTAGTCTTGAAAGTAGTGGCCTTGTGTAGATGTCCTGTATCTTACTTCTCAGTATCACAGGTCACCCAAACCAGGACCTCCAGGGATGCCCTGTGTGTGTGCTGTGTGTACCTTCCTATTGGGACTATGCTTGTTGTGGGCACACTGGGCGAAGTTTACTCCCTGCACTTGAGAGGCCTGTCTGTGGCATCTGTGGGCTTGTCAGTGGATGGGGCTGGCAGTCAGTCTAGCTTTCTGAAGTTAGCATCTCTGTTATAGCTGCTGGAGCATAGAAGATCTGAGTTTGCTCCCTGCTCACCCAGCTAAGGGGTCTCAGAAATTTGGTGTATTGGTGGTTGGTCTTATCTCCCAACCCTTTTGTTCCTGCGGAGATCTGCAGATCCCTGCCCTTCCAGCACACATTTTAAGATTAGTCAGTAAATCTTCACATATACCTCAGGTGTTCTCCAAAGTGTTCCTTCAGAGCTGTGTCTCTGGCAGAGTAGGCTGGTTCTTGAAGAGTGGAGAATCAGTTCCCTATCAATCTCTAGCTCTCCCAGGGTGAAACCCCACTGATTTTCAAAGCTCTTCCACCAGCTTTCAAAGGCAGACAAGATAAGGCCTTGTTTCTCAATGAAGGTCCCCAGTGCTGGGTGTGCTTGCTGTGGGGTCTGATCCTTTCATTTATACTTGCTTGTCATGTCTCTCCCATGTGTGGCTAGTCACCTCAGGGTTTGGTTCCCTGTAGGGTCACCACTCCCTCACACCTCTTTTGAGGTGGCCCTCTTTCTATGATTACCTGTGGAAGGTCTGTTTAGCCAGTCATTTGCAGAGTTAGTTACATAGGGTATAACTATCACTGCAGTGTGGCTATGAGGCCAGGTGGGCTCAGGATCTTCCTGCCCTGCCATCTTTCTGTATGTCTCAAAGATTTGTTTTTTGTTGCTGAGTACATTCCATTACATGGTGTGCCATATGTTTATCCATTCAAGGGCTGATAGACATTTGAATTATTTTCAATTTTTGGCTGTTAGGAATAATGGGATTTTGAATATTTACACAGAACTTTATGGACATGTTTTCATTTTTCTCAGGTAATAAAATATTGATATTGTAACTCACTGTTTCACTTTTAAATATTTTATTTACTTATTTGGCAGAGAGAAAAACAGCTAGAGAGGAAACCAAGCAGGGAGAGTGAGAGAGGGAGAAGCAGGCCCCCTGCCAAGCATGGAGCCTGATGCGGGGCTCCATCCCAGGACTCCAGGATCATGATCTGAGCTGAAGGCAGACGCTTAATGACTGAGCCACCCAAACACCACAAATGTTTCACTTTTAAAGAAAGAACCAAACTATTGTAAAATGGGGGTTAATTTTTTTTTTTTTGGCTTTCTACCAGCAATGTATGAGTGTTTCAGTTTCTTAACATCCTTGCCAACATTTGCTATTAGTCTCTAAAATTTTATCCATTTTATTTTTTATTTTTTTAAAGATTTTATTTATTTATTTGACAGAGAGATCACAAGCAGGCAGAGAGGCAGGCAGAGAGAGAGAGAGAGAGAGAGAGAGAGAGAGAGAGGAGGAAGCAGGCTCCCTGCTGAGCAGAAAGCCTGATGCAGGGCTCAATCCGGAACCCTGAGATCATGACCTGAGCCAAAGGCAGAGACTTACCCCACTGAGCCACCCAGATGCCCCAAATTTTATCCATTTTAGCAGTATATCCTTTGGTTTTAATTTGCAGTTCTGTTCTGTTGTCTCGTAGTAGTATTAATAGGCATTTTCCTAAGATTTAATGATGTGTTGAGCCTTTTATATATCATCTTTACTGAAGTGCTTATTCAAATATTTTGCTCTAATGAAGAAATTTGGCAATTTTATTCTTGAATCAGAATGCTTTACATATTCTAGACAAAAGCCTTCTATTAGATACATGCTTTAAAAGATTTCCAGGGGTGCCTGGGTGGCTCAGTTGATTGAGCGACTGCCTTCGGCTCAGGTCATGATCCCGGAGACCCGGGATGGAGCCCACATGGGGCTCCCTGCTTGGCGGGAAGCCTGCTTCTCCCTCTCTCACTCCCCCTGCTTGTGTTCCCTCTCTGGCTGTGTTTCTCTCTGTCAAATAAATAAAATCTTAAAAAAAAAAAATTTCCATAATTTTCTTAATGGTGTATTTGAAAAGCAAACATTTTGAATTTAATAAAACTTAATTATTTTTTATTTACGAATTTGTTTTGAGGCCTATTTAGGAATACTTGGTTTGGTTGAAGGTCACTAAAATTTCTCCTATGTTTTCAAAGTTGAGTTCCTAATTTTAGGCCCATAAGAATTTCATGTTTATTTTTATAAAGTATGAGCTAAGAGATGAAGTTAATAACTTCATATGGATAGCTGATTTTTTTTTTCAAGACCACTTTGAAAATACCATTTCTTCCTTTATTCAGTCATATTGTCCTCTTTGTCAAAATAAATTGGCAACATAGGTAAAGCTCTATTTCTGGATACTTTATATTATTCCACAGATCTAAATGCTTATCCTTATGCAATCAAGATGCTGTCTTGAATACTGTAGCTTCACAATAAGGCTTAAAACGAAGTGAAAGTGTACTTTTTTAATATTGTTTGACTATACCAGAAACTTTATCTGAACACATTAAAATTTTATTACTCTATTTATAAACTCTAGAGCATACAGAACTGTAATGACGAAAAGCCAATCACTGGTTGCCTATAGCAAGAAGTAGAAGGAAAGATAGACTGCAAATCTCCATGAGAAGATTTTGGTGAAGGATGGAAATACTCTGTTGATTGTAGCAGTAGTTCATAGGTGTGCATATATGACAGGACTCATCAAACTGTGAATTCTAATTGATGTAGATTACTGTATATTAGAAGTGTATGTATACACGTTTTATCTTAGTTCAAATGATAACATCTGTAATATACCTGTATGTCTTTATCCTTAATCATGTGGGCTATTTCTCGGAAAACTTGCTTACATAAATTTAAGACAGGTAAATACCTTCCAGTGGTGACAAAGAAGACAGTAGAAAAACAAGAGGGAACGTTTTAGTTTCAAGCTTTAAGGATGCAAAATGTTAGCTTCTCTTAGGTACAAATGATCAGCTTAATGCAGATTTAACAATCCTAAATACCTTTGGCTAAAATAAATTACAGTACTCTTTAGAAGTACTCCCTATTCTAATTTTTATTTCAGAAATTAAGCTTAAAACCGTTATGATATTAATAAGCAAACAAATCTCTGTGTGTGGTTACAGAACTTTAGGGGGGATAAAAGTGATTAAAATTTCAGGGATTGAAGTTGCTTTGATGATCTAATACAGAAATCAAGTCATTGCTTTATTTTATATAATTTTGCAAAGCAAATATTCTCCAATGATTTAGAAAAAACATGCTGAACATGTCATTGTCAAAGATGCCTCACTTGTTTCTCAACCATCATTACTTGAGCTCTTCGCCCACTGCTTCAGGTCCTGGGATGCACACTTAACAGGACTGATCTGGTCTTTGCTCTCACTAATGCTACAGTATAGTAGAAGCAGACAACAGGAGTGCCTGGTGGTTCAGTTGGTTAAGCTTCTGCCTTTGCTCAGGTCATGTTTGCTGAGTCCTGGGATCCAGCCCCACATGTCCTTGGGCTCCCTGCTCAGCAGGGAGTCTGCTTCTCCCTCTGCCACTCCCCTTTTCCCTCACCCTTTATGCTCTCCCTCTCCCTCTGTCTCAAATAAATCTAAAACAAAAAACAAAAACCAGGTAATAGATGATTAACTATGTAAAGACTTTTTGTTTTGTTTTGCATGTTTCTAAGTGCTTTAAGGTGGAATAACAAGGGATATAGGACAGTAGTGTCAGGTGGTGAGTAGGTGTCTACTTTAATCGAGGAATGTTTTTGAGGATGTGATATTTGAGCAATGACCTTAGGGAGTCACTTCTATGAATATTTCCAGGAAATAGGAAATATTCATACAAGTGTTGAATATTCAACAATACAAATATTCAAACACAGGTCATAGTTTGCAAATGCAAAGTGCCAGACAACAGAATGAGCATTAGATGTGAGCTGAAATAACAGAGCTAATTGAGCCTTGAAGTTGGGGGATCAAATTGGGATTGGAATTGGAGAAGAAGCTGTACAAAAGACACTTACTTCATTAACCAATTAACCAAACAGTATTGGGTTTTTCAACTAAAATTTAAATTCTAGTTCTCCAGAATGACTAACTTTAAAAGTGAGCATATAACACTATGGGATGGACATTCTTGGCAAATAAATAAATACATGCCAAAATAATATTTGAGAACTTAATGGAAAAATTTTTCTTTAAGCAGCACTTAAAATCTAATTCTAAAACTCAGAAGTACTTTAAAGTACACATTCAGTATTCTCCTGGCTGATTAGGTACACATCTTTAAAAATTGGAGACGCTATTTTCATTAAGTGAGCATAATATCTAAAGAACTGAATTGCAGCATGTTGTTAATCTGAAGCAAAGTTATATACAAGGACAATTTATATCTTAAGCTATCTGGAGTTCAGGAAAAGAGCGGTTAAGCCACGAAAATGTCAGCAGACTTCCTTTACTGCAAGCAGCAACTGCTCTTTTTATTTAAGTTAAATCATTGAATAAATTCTTATAACTCGAGTAAATGAATGCTTAATAAAAAAAAACCTGTATATAAATATGAAGTCTAATTTTATATTCATTGCTCAATTGACTCTGAACTGCTCATATGTTCACCTGCTCAGAAATTTCCAGATGACTGATTTGGAATTCATTAAATAAAAATTTCATCATATGGCCCCAAATAGCAGATTTAATTAATGTTTTTAAAATATTCATTGCCTTAGTTACACTTATTTTTAAGTTTAAGATGCCCCACAGTTAGCTTCTAACTTATATTTAGAGTTCTACTCCAGAAGCAGGAGTTGTGATATTAGTGATCAGTTATCTTTACCAGCACCTGCCTCCTTTCTTTGATTCAGTTTTCATGTTTCAATCCACTGGGATTTCTTTCAAGAAAATGCTTCATAACTCAAAATCTAAAATAAACGGATTCTTTATGGCTGTGCTTATGTTTTATAGTAGAAAAAATAATCTCAAAAAAATTCAGTAAACAGGTACATGAATACACAGACAGCTAACAAAAACAAAGAAAAAAGGTGCCATCCATCAGATAAGCAATACACGCTAGCCATATGGCTAGGTGCTGAATATTTGTTATCTTCAAAACTAAGAGCGGTTACACAATTATCACCTCATATATGCAAAGCAGACATTCAGAGAAACGTGGCTAATCTAAATGACTAAAGATTGGGAATAAACCAGATTCAGCATCAAGTCTTTATGGTCCCAAAGCTGTGATTTTTCCTTTTGTGCCATGTTGGCCCCAGAAGACTTAATGTCAGGAACAATGAACTAAGTGGTCTTTTATTATTCATCTATTTTGCTCTCCTGTGTTTATGGATATTAAGTTAGAATATGTTTCATGAGGTCAGTCGCTCAGTACTAGTCCTTAGCAAAACATATACCTACTGGGGTCCCAAAGACTGTATGTTTTGTTTTGTTTTGTTTTTTAGGGCTCTCTACTTGACCACAAGTCACCAATTGACCACCTCCATTTTATTTAGGTCGAGCTGTACTGAACAAGAAGGAAAAAATATATTAATAGGACCATGTATTTTAACATGTATTTTTCCACTCTTTTCCCTTCACTTACCATCTAGAGGAAGTTCTACCTTTTTTCAGTTAGTGTTTTCTCACTGTAAGCTCCTGAGAAGGGTCTCATTGCCAGAAAGTTTCAATGTACTGTTGGGGGAAAGTAGAGATGTAGAAACAACACAAGTAATCTAGCATATTCTCAATAGAAAAGTTGAGACAGCGAAGGAAGTGCTAAAAATTCTAGGTATGTGGGCAGATAAGGGAGGACGAGGAGCACTGTGCTAGGGCTGAAGCACTGAGGTGGCCACGAGGACATGGGCAATGAGATTCTTGAGTTTGGATAAGTGAAATTCCTTGTGATTTCGGAAGGAGATGGAGAATGTATGGGTTGCTGACAGGAGATGTTAGTAAATTCTATGAATTGCATCCTGGACCCTGGGACACTTGCATAATACTCAGACCCAGGGCTTGGCCATTTGTTGTATGGCAATGCTCAGGCCCTCTGAGAATGTGGACTGGAAAACTTGCTAAGCACGCCTAGCACGTTGAGGCTACACTGCAGTATCCTTACTGCAAAGGGCCTTGGGTAATAACGTGCCACCTAGTGGAGGAAAGAGTGGTCAGATTGCTGTGTATGTCCTAATTAGGGTTAGAGGAGCCCATACTTTCAAAGCTATTCAAAAACAGTCCTCTTGCCAGCAGATGCAGCATCTGATAATGGTTTTCTTTTTTTGAATACAGGATGAGGTACTTTGTTAAAATATCCTTCTAAGAGAAATGTTCTAGTTCATTCACCTTCTTAAGTAAAGAACTTACTAGATTGTATCTGAATTAAAAGAGAATTTCTTACTACCTTTTAAGAAACTATGCCTAAAACAGCACTCCTTAGTTTTAAAAATATATTAAAATAAGTAGATCTATGGCAAAACCTGTGTATCGGGCGCTTGGGTGATTCAATTGGTTAAGCGACTGCCTTCAGCTCAGGTCATGATCCCAGAGTCCTGGGATTGAGCCCCGCTTCAGGTTCCCTGCTCGGCGGGAAGCCTGCTTCTCCCTCTCTCACTTCCCACTGCTTGTGTTCCCTCTCTAGCTGTGTTTCTCTCTGTCAAATAAATAAATAAAATCTTTTAAAAAAAACACAAAACTTGTGTAGAGGTGTCAATGTCTACTTGAAATAAACACCACTCCAAAGCTGGACCCAATGGATTAGGTTTATAAAATTTACGAACAGATAAAAAAAAGTGGGAAAATGAGAAGCTAGATTAATGAGGAGTAGCAGGGTAGAGGGAAGAGAGAATGAGGTTAAATGAGAGAATACTGAACAGCCTAATCCAGAAAACTCAGACCTCTTACAGTAGAAAAAGGAACTAGGATTTTAATTCGAGAAAGAGCACAGTGAATTATATCCATTTATTGTAAAAAATTTTCCAATAGATCTGTATGGATCAGATAATAAAGTACATTAGGGCAGTGTATTTGAAGTCAAAATCATTACATCCAGAATCATATGTCAGACCTATACCCTCATGCGTTACAACTGCGAAGGCAAACCACTGTCTGAGGAATCACGGGACTGGCCAGATGTGTAGATTAGACCACATCTGTATGTGTTTTGTCTCAGCCAGTTTGGCTCACTCAGCGACTGCCATAGTCCTTGTCAAAACATTTTCTTGGGGCACCTGGGTGGCTCAGTGGGTTAAAGCCTCTGCATTCGGCTCAGGTCATGATCTCAGCGTCCTGGATCGAGGCTGGCATCAGGCTCTCTGCTCTGCAGGGAGACTCCTTCTCCTTTTCTCTCTGCCTGCCTCTCTGCCTACCTGTGCTCTCTCTCTCTCTGTCAAAGAAGTAAATAAAATTTTAAAAAATTTCTTGATATCAGCAGAGATATAAAGAAATAGCCTGTGAAAAATTTGATAAAATTGATGCAGTAATATCAGCATAATTTTAAGATGTTCTTGAAGAATACCTAATAAAGCTTTATCTTTTGGAGGGTTTGATGACATTTTTATGTAAACAGTAATAATTTCTCTACAGAGATAAAAGACAGAGTAAGTATAATTGGGTCTTTAGTGCATTAAAATAGCGCATGAGTATTCTGGTTATGTTGCATGTACTGTACTCAGTAAATTAATTGCTACAGAATATTTCAGAACAAAAACCTGAAAATTACTTCATTTTGTTTTAGTTCTGCTTTAAAGACAAAAACAGGGGTGCCTGGGTGACTTGTTAAGTTGTTAAGTGACTGCCTTTGGCTTAGGTCATGATCCTGGAGTCCCAGGATCGAGCCCCACATCGGGCTCCCTCTTCCTCTCTCATTCCTCCTGCTTGTGTTCCCTTTCTCATTGTGTTTCTCTCTGTCAAATAAACAAAATCTTAAAAAAAAAAAGACCCAAACACTGAGAAGAGCAGTGTTTCCAACAAAATGTTTAATTACTCAAGTTCTGTTTTATAAACACATTCAAAGTACAGTTGTAAGATAATTACTTCACTTGCTCAAATCTCAAACTTTATCAGACTTGCCAGGTGATTAAGTGGGCATAAATTCATCAGCTCTTTAAAAAAATTTTATTTATTAGAGAGACAGAGAGACAGTGTGCAAGAGACTGGGGTGGGAGAGGGGAAGAGGGAGAAGGTGAGAATCCTCAAGCAGACTCCCTGCTGAGTGTGGAATCTGCCCCTCTTGCTCCATCCCAGGATCCAGACACCATGACCTGAGCCTGATGCTCACCCAGCTGCCCCTAAATTTTTACAGTTTTTTACAAGTATTTTATTTGGGAGACAAAGTTAATGATAATGAAGGTGGATATTTAACCATCTTGGCTGAACTGACAAATTTTTACTGTACCATTCTTTTTAGACACAAAGGCAATTTAAAAACCTAACTATAGATATTTTTATTTAATCTTTGATTATATGTCTGTCAAATCATCCTGTTTTACACCTTAAATGTACAGTGTTAAATGTCCATTATATCTTAATAAGGTTGGGATTAAATTTTCTTAAAAAATGGGCTAAGGGGTACTTAGATGGCTAAATCAGTTAAGTGATTTACTCTTCATTTCAGCTCAGGTCATGATCTCAGGGTCATGAGATTGAGCCCCAAGTTGGGCTCTGAGATCAGTGGGGAGTCTGCTTGAGATTACCTCTCTCCCATATCTCCTCTCCCTCTGCACACACTTTTTCTCTGTTAAAAAAAAATTCCTTAAAAAATGATAAATTTATAAAATACAATAAGGTATCTGTTACATTTCTCAGATATAGTTAATTACCAATATCTGATTCTAGAAAGATCATCTTCTCGGCAATAGATGGGGGAAAATATGATAGAAGTCCAACTATTTGAGAACTTCATCACTCTATGTGATAGAGTATATTAAAATCATAAAGTACCAATGCTCACCTGGACATTTCTCATTTGATTGTCATAATTTCAAAGATTCTGGAGTTTTTTCTTCATGATAATACAAAATAAGAAAACATAATGAAAAATTAGAAATCTGTAAAATGAACCTAACTCACACCTCACTGTACTTAGCATATTTAGCTACCAGAATTTTGCAATTTCTGTTTGGCGTCGAATAAGCCAACTTCTCTATCACAATGAATGGTGGATTCCTGCATAGAAATTACCTTTCCCCCTTTGTCAAAGGTTGCGGAGTTTTAGAACAGCCTAATATTTGTAGATGTGTATGGTATTCAAATATGATTGAAGAAATATATCAATCTGAGATTGATGTCCGAGCTGACTGCATAAATTGTGACAGATGATAGAAATTTGGTTATAGAATTAGGTCCAGAAGTGTGCCATAATACTAAATTTATGTATATTAGTGTAACTTTGAAAACCAAGCTGCTACCTCCTGACCTAGCCAATTCTGTCTGATGACTAGTAGCCTTTCACCATGCTTTACTAGAATTCTTGTATATCCAGACCTTAACTGCACTAGAGAACTGATCATGGACTGATCAACTTCCCATTCCTGGAATGCTCTTCATAATCTCTACTAGTCTTGCTGACCATGAAACCTGAAGATACTCTTTTATTATCTAAGGAAGTTGAACAGGAGTACTTAGATGGCTAAGTGTTTTTGTAGACCCTTTTCATCACACTTTCCGATGTAATTTTCAAATTTCACTTGTTACCTCATTCTCCTTTGTACTCCTTCTGTTCAATTTACTTGCATGGATTGTGATATTTCTAACCTCTTTTGCATGCTCTCTTTACATGCCTGCAACACCTTCTAAACTGTAAATATCTCAAAGGCAGGTAGTGTATTTGTGATTACAGATAACAAGGGCTTACTCAGCACAAGTAACAGTGCCTCATACACGTTTAGCACTCCACAACTTACTGAATAAGCTTAAAAACTTTTGAGAGCCAATTAGAGCATGACTAGGTGGAATAAAGTCTTCTGGGGGTTTCTGCAGATTACAACAGATTACACCTAAAACTTGCTCTCTTCTCAAATCTAGTAGCTAATATACATAACTCTGGAGTTTGGAATAGAAATAACATTTCCCTCAAATACATTCTGAATATTTCCTGAATACATCTGAATGTACTCTGAATTTGAGTACAGACTGACCCATTGTAACAGCAACAAAATATTCATGGATCTTCCACCCCTCCTCCCCCACGAAGTTGGCCTAAATCATTTCGTCAAAATGCTTTTCTTATAAATTTGCTTATAAAACCATGGATAGACTTGTTAGGCTTATAACTCTTTACAATAAATGCAAACAAAATGAAGTAGATGGACTCCTTCATGTCCATTATCGGGTTTCTAATTTTCCTCTTTCCCTATCCAGAGCCACACAATACTCTGCATGGTCCACAAGTGGGTCTTGGAAGACAGGTCTCAGACATGATATTTTCAAATATCATGGGAGAGCAAGTGAGAAATCCACTGTCTTTTATCAGACAAAGACTGAGTGTGCTGCAGCATAAGATACACTAAATTTTCATAGCAAGAAGTGTAAAATAAATACACACACACACACACAGCAGTGGCTCTAAAAGTGATGTGAACCAAAATTGCTGGTTTAGTCCAACAGAAGACATATAGGAGTCAACATGTATTTAAATTCTCCAGGGCTGTATTTGTTGACCTTTTCTGCCAGAATAAAGTTACAGACTCCTGATGGCACTTAGACCAGAGATGTGCCCTTGGAGTGAGAAAACAGCCAGCTCATTAGTTATTAGTTCACTGAAAGAAAAAGAAAGAAAAACAAAATACACATAGAAAACATAATGATAAAAAGCCAATTTTTTCTGCTGCTTCTGACTTATAAAACTACAAAAAAGAAAAAAAGTAAATGTTTGACAAAACTTTCAGGTAGCTTTTCTACTTAAATTCTATAAAATAATGGCATGAAAGAAAATAAACACCACATAAAACTGTGTATTAAGTGCCTCACCCGGATTTGTGCCACACCACCCAAAAATTCCTATTTTTGAAGTCTTAACTCCCAATATAACTATATTTGAAAATAAAGCTTGTAAGAGTTAGTTCACATTAAATGAGGTTATTAGAGTGGGGTCCTGATAAGATAGAACTAGTGTCTTTATTTAAAAAGACATG
The DNA here is from genome assembly GCA_004023965.1 of Spilogale gracilis. NCBI lineage: Eukaryota > Metazoa > Chordata > Mammalia > Carnivora > Mephitidae > Spilogale > Spilogale gracilis. The sequence goes on along the minus strand of PITA01000369.1, from coordinate 40,022 downwards.
AGAGTTTTCTTTCACTCTTGCCCCTGTATTTTCTTGATCAACTGTGAACTTTTTAAATTGAAGTTAACTTAGTTTAACTGACCTATTGATCTCAAATGTATAATGTAATTATTTGACATTGGTATATTAGCAAAATATCACCACAATAAGTCTATTTAATATCCATTACCAAACATAGTTATACACATGATCCATTCAAATAGATAATACAGTATTATTAACTATAGTCCCCATGCTGTACTTTATATCCCCATGCCTTACTCATTTCATAACAGGAAAATTGAATCTTTTGACCCCGTTTACCATATTACTCACTCCATACCCCCTGCTTCTGGCAACCACCAGTCTGTTCTCTATATCCATGAGCTCAGGTTTTGATTTCATTTTTCTAGATTCCACACATAAGGGAGATTGTATGGTATGTCTTTTTCTGTATTACTTCACTTAACATAATGCTTTCAAGGTCCATACATATTGTTCATAACTGAATAATATTTTGTATCTATACACTACATTTTTTTTATCCCTTCATCTGTCAAAACTAAGGTATTTTTATGTCTTTGCTATTATAAAGAATGCTGCAGCGATGGGGCACCTGGGTAGCTCAGTCGTTAAGTGTCTACCTTAAACTCAATCACGATCCTGGAGTCCTGGGATCAAGCCCCACATCAGGCTCCCTGCTCGGCAGGAAGCCTGCTTCTCCCTCTCTCATTCCCCCTGCTTGTGTTCCCACTCTAGCTGTGTTTCTTTCTGTCAAATAAATAAAATCTTTAAAAAAAAAAAAGAATGTTGCAGATAACATGGGGGCATATATATCTCAGTGTTTTCATTTTTTTTAAATGAATGCTCATAAGTGGATTGGTTTAATTTTTAATTTTTTAAGGAAACTTCACACAATGTTTTCCATAGTGGCTACACTGATTTATATTTCCACAGACAGTGCATGAGTGTTATATTTTATCCATATCATGTGTTTTGTTGAGTGTGTTTATTGGATGGTTTTGTTTGTATCAGCACTTGCTATTCTAGGAGGTTTAAGGTCATAACTCATTGCAAGTGTGACTTGTATTTCCCTGAACAGTGACATTCAACATCTTCTCATGCAGCTATTGGCTATAATTATGCCTTAATTGGAAAAAGTCTACTTAGATCCTCTTCCCATTTACAATTACATTAATTTTCTCTTGGGTTACAGGAGTTCTTTACATATTTTAGATATTAACCCCTTATTAGATATCTTGTGCAAAAATTTCCTTCCATTCTATAGCTGGCCTTTTAATTTCATTGGTTTCCTTGGCCTTACAGAAGCCATTTTGTTTCATGGAATCCCACTTATTTTTGCTTTTCTTGCCTTTGCTTTTAAAGTTTTACTCAAGTTACCACCAGGATTGATGGCAAAGGAGCTTACTGCCATTATTATCTTCTAGGAGTTTTAGGGTTTCAGTTCTTATATTATTTAATCCACTGTGAATTTACATTTGTGTGTAGTGTAAGGTAGTGGTAGAGGACTATTCATGGGCATGTGGCTGTCCAGTGTTCCTACCACCACTTACTGAAAAGATACTCCATCCCAGTTTTATTTTCCTGCTGCTTTTGTTGTAAAATAATTGACCATTTACACGTGTGTTTATTCCTGGGCTGTTACAGTGATCTATGTCTGTTTTGATCCCTACAGTTTTATAATCTAATTTAAAGGAGTATGATGCTTCCAGCTTTCCTTCTTTCTTTTTCTAAGATTTTATTTATTTGATAGAGAGAGAGAGAAAGAGAGAGAGAGAATAAGGGAGAGGTCTGAGGGAGAAGCATACTCGCTGCTGAGCAGGGAGCCTGATGCGGGACTCGATCCTGGCTTTCTGGGATCATGACCTGAGCTGAAGGCAGTTGCTTAATCAACTGAGCCACCCAGCCACCCCAGCTTTATTTCTTAAGATTGCTTTGGCTATAATGGCCCTCTACTGTTCTATTTGTGTGAAAAATGTCATTTAAATTTTAATAAGGAGTGCATCAAATCTATAGATACAGTAATGACCATTTTACAGTATTCTTAAAATCCATGATCACGGAATAGCTTTCCATTTAATTATGTCATCTTTGGTTTCCTTCATCAATGTCTTATAGTTTCCAGTGTACATATCTTTTCCCTCCTTGATGAAATTTATTCCTACATATTTTACTCTGATGTAATTGAAATGGGATTGTTTTCTTAATTACTTTTTTTGTTTTCTTAATTTATGATGCTTTATTACTATAATATAGACACAAATTTCTGTATATTTTTATAATCTGTGATTTTATTGAATCCTTGTTCAATTCTAACAATTTTTATTGGTGCTTTAGGATTTTCTATGTATAACTGCATATCATCCGCAAATAGTGACAGTTTTATTTCTTTCTTTCTAATCTGTTTTCCCTTTTTCTTAACTAATCATTCTGACCAGGATTTTTCATAATACATTGAATAAAAGTAGCAAGGGTGGACAATTTTGTTTTGTTCATGATATCAGAGGAAAATTTTTCATCTTTTCACACAACTATAATGTTACTTGTGGACATGTCATATGTGGCCTTTATTATGTTGAGATACAAATCTTCTCTACCCACTTTGTTGAAAGTTTTTATCAAAAACAACTGTTGAATTTTGTCAAATGGTGTTCCTGCACCTACTGAGATGATCTTACAATTTTCACCCTTTATTTTGATTATGTGGTAGGTCACATTGATTTGTAGATATTGGACCATCCTTGCATCCTTGGGATAAAGTCAATTTGATTGTGATGTGATCCCTTTAATGTATTGTATTTGGTTTGCCAATATTTTGCTGAAGATTTCTGCATCTCTGGTCACCAAGAATAACCTATTACTTTCTTGTGGCATTCTTGTCTGGTGTTGGTATCAGGGTAATTCTGGCCTCATAAAAATTAGTTAGGAGGTATTCCCTCCTCTACTGTTTTTTGAAAGACTGTGAGAAGAATTACTATTAATTTTCCTTTTAATGTTGGTAAAAATTCATTAGTAAAGTACTAGATCCTGGACTTTATCTGTTGGGAGTCTTTTGATTATGGATTACCAGTCCTGTCTCTTCAGATTTTTTATGTTGGGGGCATTAACACTGATGTTATCTCCTTATTTCTGGGTTACCTCTTCCAAGAGAATTGTACATAATATTGAATTTTACATTTCCACTTGTCTGAATGCCATCTAAAATACTGACTTTATGACTTGCTTGTTTCCCATATTTTACAACTAGAAAAGAGGCTGCTGAATGATTAAGTGGACTACATAATGTAGAATCCTACAGATACTTTTTAAACCCTCTAGTACAAGAAACAAAAACACATAGAGTATGTATGTGTAGGTCGGCTTCTGTATATGACTAAAACTGAAATAGTATTTAAAGAAATCTTTTGCAGGGGAAAAAGTTGTTTGGTTGTATGTATATAACCAGGTTTTAAAATTTATTTCTCAAATGTGGCATTTGGAATGAACAAATTAGATTGATAATCAAACTTAAGCTGTGTTCTCCTTTGAAAATTAAAATGTAAATTTAGCCCTTAATTTTGAGGGACACTGCCATAGAAAGTGCTGTCAGGTATATCTAGTTAATAGAGGCATCTATTTAACTCAGCTGCATTGAAACAACTTTAATAAGGTAAAAATGTGTACAGTATTATATAATCAATAGATATCTTTATATATCACATGGATTCATGTGGCATGCTTAATTTAGAAAGAACCCTTCTCAGCATTTATCATTATGAATATAGTGAAAAACTCACAAAATAGAACACCAAGATCATTTATTAGCTATTGGACTTAAATTTGCTTAACACTATGTGATTTTATCATTGTCTTTCCTTTGATGGCACTATACAAAGTAAAAGTAATACTTTTTAAAGTATGATTTGAGTTGCTGTATACTTGAAACATTTTTCCCCAGCAAAAATTACTACATTATGTCACCCATATACTAAAGTACAAACACTCTGGCCACATCATCAGGGTTATTGATATGAGTCCCATGCATGTGGAGTTAATTGAAAATTATAAAATCGAATCCTTTTTATCTAGGACTATAAAAATAAAATATGGGCATCCATAAACAAAGAATTGTAAGTTTCCAAAGCTTTTTAAGAAAAAAAAAAAAGCATTACCTGCAAAAACACTCGTTTATTTGGGGAAAAATGCTATACAGTAATAAGTTGAAGTTATTGTAATCTCCTTCCTTCCTCAAAATGTTATAAATCATAATGTCGATGAACCAGAGCTTCACTATTCTCTCAACATAACTAATGAGTTCTGGATGAGTAGGCAAGGAGATATTTATAAGACTATTTAAGTGCATTGATTTAGAGTAGTCAGTGAGCTCATAAAAGCACAGAAGACAACTGAAGGTAAACAGCATGAAACAGATACAATAATTTAACACTGGGTTATTCTTTTGATGTTTGAAGGATAGGCATCGTGTATGGGTGAAGAATCAACACAGCCTCAGGAAAAGGAGGAGGTATTAGTCAAATGGTACAGTTAGACAAGATGAATAAGTCTTGGAGGTCTGCTGTACAGAATAGTGCCTCTAATTAACAGAAGAGCTACTCTTCGAGCTAATCTTTGAGTGTACAATATTAAGTGTTATCACAAATACTAACAATACTACTAGCAGGAGGAAACTTTTAGAGGAGATGGATATGTTTATGGCATAGATTGTGGTGATGGTTTCACAGGTGGATATTTATCTCCAAACTCACTGAATTATATACATTAAATATGTACAGCTTTTTGTAAATCAGCTATACTTAAATACAGTGACTTTTTTTAGGTATGAATAAATGCTGAGTTGGCTAATACAAAAGTCCATGTCAGCTGGTATATTAAATGGCCTGATGAATTAAACCTAAATAGAGTAATTAATTTTCTTACAGATACATTTTGTATGTACATGAGAACAAGAGTAATTTACATGTTTTTCAAATATACGTCAAACTTTTGGTCTTTAATTTCTTTCCAGATGAAGATGTACTTTTACATAAACTTTTTTTATTTGACATAGTATTTGTGAATTAAATATTATAATTTTTATCTACAATTTGTAGCTGAATATCTTTTAAGAGATAAGAAACTGAGTTAATAAATACTACATCATTGTTTAAAAAAAAAAAAAAAAAACTTTGAAAAGAAACCAAAACCAAGCATGGGTTCATGGTGACTGAACAAGGAGAAAGTTGAACTTGAACATTATAACTCTTTTAAATGCATTAATTTATCCAGTTATTGAGGCATTGAATATCCCATGGTTATTCTTCCTCAAATCTTTAAGGAAAACTTTTAAAGGTTCACTTGCAATCTCTAACAAATAAACAGACCCAGAAATACACAGAGAGTCTCAGGGCTTATTCAGACCACCATTTATTTTCCAGCAAAGAGTTAGTGCTTCATATTGGGATAGGATAACTCCTGTAAAGCCTCCTGTCTCTAGAAATGACTCTACAGTCTCTTAAAATCCTAGAGTGAGTGGCTCTTTTATAATTTAGCAGAAGTTGACCTCAGACAAATTGCCTCTACATGAATCCAGGACACTGCATAGCATTCCTGGAACTTCCATGCATGTCAGAAGCAAAGGCAGTATGGCAAGCATTCGTGATAACAAACCTTGAATTTTGATAGTATTTAAACAGATATGACCAGAATTATCTTAACTATTTTAATGGACAGGTAAAATACAATAGGGCCCATAAAGAAAACTAATCTTAATAATTTAAAGTCTAACATTTTATACTTATGTATAAATAGGAAATTAATACTTCTCACCTTATAGAGAACTCAGTAACAAGGTTCTTAGAATCCTATGCCCTGTTGGCCTCAGCTGATATTAAGTTGCTGGAACCACACATAATTCACTAGCAAGTCATACAACAATGAAAGGATAATCTTTTTTTTTTTTTTTAACCCAGAAAGAATCAAAATGTTGGAAGAGTATTAACATTGTGGAAAACATATCCTTTGGTATGATAATCCAAAACTTTTTTTTAATTAAGTAATGAAAAGAATCAAGAGAAGGAAAACAAAAAACAGTAAATCAAAATGAAAATATTTGGTTTTTTTTTCATGATTTTTCTATTGTGCAACAAATGTGTAGTCAGAATATTATACCTAGAACAAAATTATTGAGGTATTTATTAAGAAGTATTAACTCAAGAGGTTTATATTGTTTTCCTATTGGTACTGTAACAAACTACCATAAATGTAGTGGCTGAAAACAACATAAATTTATTATCTGGTAGTTCTGGAGGTCAGAAGTTTGAAATGTATAACACTGGGCTAAAATCAAAGTGTCAGCTGGTATATATTCTCTCTGAAGTCTCCAAGGAAGAACCCATTTTCTTGCCTTTTTGAGCTTCTAGAGGCCACCTCTATTCCTGACTCATGGCCCCACAGCAGGAAGATATCTATTTCCACTAAAAAACCTGATTGTAACTACTGCCTCTTTTTTCTTAGAAGAACCCTTGTGATCACACTAAATTTATTGAGATGATCCAGTATAATCTCCCATCTCCATATCCTAAATGCAGCCAAAATAAAAACAAACAGTTGTTTGCCATGCAAGATAATGTAGCCCCAGATCTAAAAACAGAAGTGGACATGTCTGATAAACCATTATTCTGCCTACGATGAGCTTATAGCACTGTTTATTATGGAAAACAAGGTGTTACCATAGAGTGTTGTACATGAATAAATGTCGGCTCTAAGTTCTGGCTCTGCTGGTATCTAGCAGACACGTAGTGACAGCTACTATAAATCACTAATTCTGTGTATGTCTCCTTTTTCTAAACCATATAAACAGAAGTCATAATGCCTCCTTTGATGAATTTCCATGTAGGTCATAATAATCAAATGAGGTAATCTAGGTGAAAACATTCTGCAAAGTATAACAATTTATTTTTTAAAAAGGGCTTTGTTCTGAGCTGTGGGCTTCTTCTCATTGTCAAATGTAGTTTGGACTAGAAGCAATAGATAATTAAGCAATCCATCCAGATGTGAAGTTCTCTTTTTAAAATACATGAATGAGGAAGGACCTTTTTTGGTACAACCCACATGTTTAAAGCAATTTGCAGCATTTCCAGTCCAAATTTATTTTGCTGCTATGATAGAACATTTGCATCTGTGCAGGAACACATTAGGAAAAGAGAGCCTACTACCTTCAAAGATGTCAGTGTCATCTTTAATCATGTCTGAAAGATAAAACATTTATTTTATATTGAATGGACCTCTATCTTCCTGTTGCAGCCCCATAGATGTGGTAATATACATATTTTTAAAAATTTCCCATGGAGGGGCATCTGGGTAGCTCAGTCAGATAAGGGTCCAACTCTTGGTTTTGGCTCAGGTCATGATCTCATGGTCATGAGACTCAGTCCTTGTCAGGATCAACACTCAGCATGGAGTCTGCATGAGATTCTCTCCCTCTCCTTCTGCCTTTCCCCACCCACTCACATGTGAGCTCACTCTAAAATAAAATAATAATAATAAAAATTATCTTGGGAAGTTGTACAATCATTTTCCCAGGTATTTTTATATATGTTCTTAAGGCAGAGCAGATTTTGCTCAAAATTTTAATAATTGCAGTGGAAATAGAAACCTAATCTTAATCAGTTCATATTCTATCGCAACTGTATTTTTATCCATTCCCTTTAGATGCACAAGTCCTTTATGAAAGTCAACTACTTCCACTGGCCTCTTGACCCTGTATTGTACCTTTTGGGCCATTTTACTAAGATAAAAAAGCTTAGTCTAACGAAAGAGATCACTGAGTACAGTATTAATAATTTTTCCTCAAATAGTTGCTTATTTAACAGTTCTTGATTTGAAAATTTGTCTCTCTTTTGGTCATTAATAAACACATTTTATTCACATATTTCCTGGCTTTCATGTTAAGGATTCAATAATTTTCAAAATTATTTTTGTTAAAATATTACATTTTAGAATGTTTTCACATTATTTTCACATTATCCATATTACTACAAAATAAAAATTTAGTCTCACCTGCCATTTGCCTAGTTCCTTCCAAAGGTCACATATTGTATATGGTATAATATTACAGCTAAAATCCAATTAAATCAACTTTATTTGAGTATCACCAGTTTCACATGTGTTGTGTGTATGTCTATTCAGTTTTCACTTGTGTACATTTGTGTGACCATTAGAGCAGGTATTATACTATTATTATACTACCTCTGGGTAACCCCACAGGCATCTTTTTATCTTGTTCTTCTTATTCCCTTCCTCTATCCTTTTTCTTTCATGACACAGTTGCCAGTGAGGAATGGAATATTCTCAATAAACGGTCCTGGAAAAAAGAGACATACACAAAAAAAGAACACACAAAAAACAACAACAAAAAGCCTTAATTCTTATCTCATGCCAAATACAAATAAACTTCAGTTACAGTCTTTAGGTCTATGATCCATTTAGAGTAAACCTTCAAATTTCTAGAATAAAAATGGGTTGGAAATTTACTTTTTACCTCCCAATATAAATTACAAATACTAAACATAAAATATAAAGCCCTAAAAATACTAGAAGATATTCAAAACTAAAGGATGAAGACCCATTTAACATGCTATAGTATGAAGGAATCCTAAGAGAACAACCGTTGAATTTAATTACATAATATTAAACTTCTTTTTTAAAAAGTATGTCAATAAGTTTTTTTAAAGTAGTAGTTGACTTGGGAAAGTATGTAAAACTTATGCAAGAGAAAACTATTTAAAAAGGACTGACTGAAAGAAAACCCAATAATTGGAAAGGTTTGCAAATACGCAAACCATAAAAAAAAAAACATTAAAATTACTTGTAAATACAAGCAACTGTCTAACCACACATGCTATCTGGGAAGTAAAAAGAACAATGATTTTTCCTTCACCACTCTATAAATTAAAAATGAAAAACACATATATTTAATATATTTGATAATGCTAAGAATTGGCCTAAGTATGGGAGTTGGTATGTGAATATTTCAACAGAATATTAATTAGTGTAACATTTTGGAAAGCAATAGCATGATAACTATTTATATTTAAAATGTTCCATGATTTATAGATTTCAAAACTGGAAGCGTGTATCTACACTCTTTACCCATTTTGCCCACTACTCTACCCTCCTTCCTATAGCAACCATCAGTTTATCTCAATTTGTATGAATAATTCTGTATTTCATTTCTTTATATTCATTCTTTATAAATGAAATCATGTAGTATTTGTCTTTCTCAGCCTGACTTAATTCGCTTAGCAGAATATACTCTAGGTCCATCCATATTGTCACAAATGGCAGGATCTCATCCTTTCTACAGTTGTGTAATAATGCATGATTGTCTTTGATTTTAGCCATTCTGACAGTGTAATATGATAGCTCATTGTGGTTCTGATTTGCATTTTCCCGGTAAGTGATGTTGAGCATCTTCTTATGTGTCTGGTGGCCATCTATTGTCAGCTTTGGAAAATGGTTATTCAAGTCCTTTGTCCATTTTTAAATTAGATTGTATTTTCCTATTGAGTGTAGAAGTTCTTAGTGTATTTTGATATTAACTGCTTATGGGATATATCATTTGCATATATGCTCTCCCATTTAATAGGCTGCTGCTTTGTTTTGTTGGTTTTCTTTATTTTTGCTTTTGTTTCCTTTCCTGTAGGAGACATACATAGAAAAAATATTTCTATAGTCCATGTCATAGAAATTACTGCAAGGTTTTCATGGTTTCAGCTTTTATATTTAGGTTTTTAATGCATTTTGAGTTTATTTTTGTGTATGGTATAAGGAAGTGTTTCATTTGGCCAGTATTCTCAACACCATTTGTGGAAGAGACTTTTACCCATCATATATTCTTAGCTCCTTTTTCAAAGATTAATTGAGCATATAAGCATGGGTTTATTTCTTTAATCTTCTTAATCTTAGATTTGTTTTGTGGCCTCTATTCTGGAGATTGTTCGATGTGCACTGAAAACAATGTGCATTGTTGGATAGAATAGTTTATCTGTATCTGTTAGTTCATTCTGGTCTAGTGTATCAGTCAGAGACACTGTTTCATTGTTGATTTTTCTGCCCGAATGATCTATCCATTGATAAAAGTGGGTGTTAAAACCCCAATCTTTAATGTATTTTCAATTTTTGTCAAATCCTTTTGTTTGATTAATTCCTTTATCATTATATGATGCCCTTCCTTATCTCTTGTTAACAATCTTTGCTTTAAAGTCGATTTTGTGTGAAGTACTGCTACTCTTTTTACTTTTTTTTTTGTGGGCATTCATAATGCTGAATTCAATTTAATAAACACATGCCTCCCTAGATGAGAATAATTGAAAAGCAAAGAAGGAATGTCCAGAAAACTAGGCCTCCTTTAAAGTTTCTGGGCTGAAAACTGGTGGATTCTTATTGTGGCTCCATACACTCATCCAGGAAGCAAATGCTTAGGAGAAGCATTTATCTTTGTTGGTCACACGTGTCACGAGCATGGCTTATTCTAATCACATAATGCTCCCTATGTCACTGTCCTGATTATTAAGCCTTCTCACTCCTTTTTGTTTTTATTTCATTGTTGTACTGATAAAATTCACAACAGAAGTAGGGGCAGAGTTTGGCTAGGGGCCTTTTGCTACTAGAGCATCTGGTCCCCTTGCCCTCTCCTTTCTCCTACTAATGTGTCTGAACTAATCTCTCATTTGCCATCTCAGGATTTGCTGGCCAAACCCAACATATTTTTTTTTTATTCATATTTACATGGTGAATGTTTTTCCATCCTTTCATTTCCATTCTGTATGTGTCTCTATACCTGAGATGAATTTCTTATAAGCAGCATATAGATGAGTCTGGTTTTAATCCGTTCTGCCACCCTTTTATCTTTTGAATGAAGCAATTAGTACATTTCTATTTAAAGAAATTACTGACAGGTACTTAGTGCCATATTGTCAGCTGCTTTCTGATTGGAGTGGTAGTTCTTTTCTGTTTGTGATTGATGAGGGTCTGTAGTGTTATGCTGGGCTTTCTTCATTTGTGTATTCCTTAAGGTTTTGGATTTGTGGTTACTATGAGGTTTATATATAACATGCTAAATATATGGTAGTCTATATTAAGTTGAAGTTCAAATACGTTCTTTTTTTTTTTTTTTACTTCTCTACATTTTATGTATATACTGTCATCTTTTAGGTAATAATTTCCTTACATGTACTAATGGCAATTTCTTTTCTACTTAAAGATGTACCTTTAACATTTCTTGTGAGGCTGGTTTAGTGGTGACGAACTCCTTTAATCTCTCAATCAAGTCTAAATAATAAACTTGCTGTTTATATGTCATATTTCACCTTTCTGACCTACAAATTTTCTGCTGAAAGAGCAGTTAATAATCTTATAAGGTTTCCCTTGTAAATACTATTTTGTTTCTCTCTTGGTGTTTTTAAAATTCTCTTTAACCTTTGACACTTTAATTTTATTTGGTGGGGTAGACCTCCTTGGGTTTATCTTGTTTGGAACTCTCCATGCTTCCTGAACCTGGATGTCTATTTCCTACCCTGGGTTAGGGAAGTTTGCCGCCATTATTTCTTCAAATAAGTTTGATTCCTCTTCCTCACTTCTTTTGGTGGCAACCCATAATGCCCATGTGTGTTCACTTAACACTTAAGAGATTCCGTCAACCTATTCTATTGTTTAAAAATTCTTCTCTCTTTCTGCTGTCATCTTGGGTGCTTTCCACTTCCCTGTCTTCTAGATGACTGCTAAATTTTTAGGCACCTGCTAATCTCCTGTTGATTCTCTCTAGTGTATTTTTTCAGTTAGTTATTGTTTTCTTTAACCTCTGGTTGTTTTTTATATTCTCTGTCTCTTTACTGAAAGCCTCACTGAGTTCTTTAACTCTTCTTTCCAGCCCAGTGAGCATCTTTACAATCATTTTGTTTTCATAATTATTATTATTTTATGTTAGTCACCATATGGTACATCCTTAGTTTTTGATGTAGTGTTCCAAGATTCATTGTTTACATATAACACCCAGTGCTCCATGCAATATGTGCCCTCTTTAATACCCACCACCAGATTCATCCATCTCCTGACCCACCTCCCCTCTAAAACCCTCAGTTTGTTTCTCAGAGTCCACAGTCTCTCTCAGTTCCTTGACAATCATTACTTTAAATTCTTTGTCAGGCATAGTGCTTATCTTCATTTCGTTTTCTTGTTTTTCTGAGGCTTGGTCTTATTCTTGTTTTAGAAACAAATTCTGTAGTGTGTTTCTATGTATTTGTGTTTCTACGGATTACTTCTAAGCCTGAAGGAATGGTCACATGTAAGGTTGTCCTCTTGTAGACTCTACATACTTGCTGAACTTTCTTACTAGTCGGTTGGAGCTGTGGCTATCCTGGGGCTCTCCACACAGGGCAGGCTGGTGGGTGGCCTAGAGCTGAGTGGGTGTAGGCCAGGCAGTCCCAGGATTCCATATGCTGAAAGCACTCTAGCCAGACAGCTGAAGGTAAAGTGGAGTCACATGGGGGTCTCCTTGTGGGGTGGCTGCAAATGCGGCAAGCAGGGATTGGGGGTTCCTATGACACTCTATGCGGGGGGTACCCTGGAGGCTGAATCCAAAAACAACTCAGCCAGGAGGTACCAGAACACTCTGTACCAGGGATGCCTTAGCAAGCCCTCTAAATCCAAAATGGTAGGGCCTGGAGTGTTCTGTGGTGCCCTGCCCCTGTGTCACCATGGCATAAAGTCTGGAGCTATGGCAAATCCTACCCCGAACTGTCGCAGTGTCCACAGCCCTGTGTCAGCCTTGGTCACACAGCTGGGGTTCCTTTGGGATTACAGGCATAGGAATCACTGAGGTGGCAAGCTGCTTATGGTGCCTGCACTGTGCACTGGTCTCTGTCGGGGATGGTGCTTGATCCGCCCCTCCTGCCATGCCCAAGCCACCAGAAAACTTTGGTGGAGGTACCTGTGAATGTGAACGAAAGCCCCTCTGGGCTTTCCCCGCCTAGAATCCAAAAAGCCACTTACCCTGTGGGTCAGGACAATATGTCCTTGGTGTGCTTATTCAAGACATATCTCTGTATCTCTTTCTCTTATCTGTATTCCTTGATCCCTCTGCCTCAATGGTCTCAACTTCTGTGAGTTTAAGCAATCACTCTGTCCCTTGCAGTAACAATACTAACCCTGTCTCGAGGGTGGGTGCAAAAGCAGTTAAAGATTTAACTGCACCACCCAACTTCCTCACTTTTAAATAATAAAAGACTGGGGCCCCTGTCAGTCAAGAGAGACAAAGGCAGAAACAGCAAGAGAGCCTGGGAGGGGAGCTGCAAGAATCAGAGAGAGCCTGCAAAGTGAGAGACAGAAGCAAAGAAGCAAAGAAAGCAGCAGAAAGAGAAGCAGACAGAGAGTAGAGAGACAGAAGAGAGAGAAGTAGAGCAAGAAGGCCAAAGCCAGAGCTAGAGAGCTAGAGCTAGAAGGCCAATGCTAAAAAGCCAGAGCGTGTGCCTGAGCCTGCTTCATAGGTCTCTCCTGACTGACCTCGGGTCTGTCAGCTTGCATTAGATTCCTGTGTCCAAGTCATTATTTCGCCCGCCAGACATCCTGTGGTTTGGGACCCACATCTCTGTGGAGGCTGGTCCTCTGGCGGTAACAGGTCTCTGCTTTCATGATAGGGGAGTATAGGCTGTCAGCCCCTCCCACCAAGTGAGAGTTTTAGCAGCCCCCTATTTGGCAGAGTTCTAGGAGGGACTCCTTTATGTTCTAGTTGTTCTTTTACATTGTGGAATTGTATATGTGTGTGTGTACCTTGGCGCAGAGGTGGACTAGAGGACCTGGAACTTGCTGAGGCCACATGCACATTATGGTGCCCAGATTCTGCTCCTTTTGATGTTATTAAGTGGGTGGGGGATGGGAGAGCTTAAATTTACCTTGAGGATCAACTAAATACCCACAAACAGAAATGTTCTTTAAATCATGGTACAAAAATACAGCATACTGTTAAAGAATCATGTATAATGAAATCGGTTCATATGTACAACTGAGGCAAGTTGTCCAAGTCCTATTAAAAAAAAAGTGCAATTCATAGAAAATCACCCTGATCACAAAACTACAAGTTCTTTCAGCAATGCTCACTCAGAGTTCCATTAAAATTCTTATAATTCTAAGATTATAATTTTATGAATTATAAATCCTTTATAAGTCCTTATAATTCCAGAATTCCATTAAAATAGCTTGTGTGTTGTTAAAACATATTGACCACATTTGGAACATAGACATACATATGCCATCCTGTATCACGGAGTTTTTGAGAAGTAAAATGACAGTGCTGAAAAGGAAAATGTTTTTCATACAAATCACTGTCAATCCATTATGACTCTTAGTAGATAAAAACATACCAACTGCAAACTCCTAACAATACATCAACACTTTAGCACTATATCGTAAAAATACTCGATATGTGATGGGACAAGCACGTTTAAATGTGAAAGACAAGTGTCACTCGAAAATAACAAATTAGAACTTAAAGGAATGTGAACTTCACGTCCACTATTGTGTTTCATTCAGGAATACCAGCTTGTTTGATAAAGCATTTCAAACATGTGAAGCTTTCAATACACAAGAATTTGATTTTACTGCTCATCTTGCTTATAATATCCCTGCCTGGAGGTTAGAGAAAGCATTCTACTTTACACCCTTGAATAAAAATGATAAATGAAAGATATTAAAAATCAGATGAGAAGTTCCCATATAATTGATTCTAATCAAAAGGGAAACTATTCTTTAGTCAGCTTCCTAGGTAAGTCCTAAACTTGGGAATAAGCTTTAGCAGGTTTAATAATGTCAAAGCTTTTCACGTTGCTACCCAGTAGAGAAGAAATGGCCATAAAAAGCTTCTAGAAAAGAAGTCAAACAGATGCCCAACTCTTGAATTTAAGAAAATGCCTAAATTAAAAGTGTATTTAACACCTTTTAATTTTCATTGGTAAAAAGCATAACTTTAAAAAATCTTTTTCTTTTATTATCACCTGCTGCCTTGGTGTTCCCTAGGAAAAGTACAGCTTAATGAGATATTGTTATGTAACAGAGGTTTTTAAAAGAAAATTAGAATGATTTCTCCTGAAAGGATTTACAGATTAATTTGCACAATCTCCTCAATATAAGGGAGGAAATGAAAGAAAAAAATTTAGAAATGGGAAGAATTTCTTTTTCTCTTTTTCCCCTATCTGTTAATACAGAAATCCTTGGCTGCCTTCTCCCAGTGTGGTATATTCATAGGTTTTTGTGCAGGTGGCTCACTCGTCAGTCATGAAGGACCGGTAAGCATCCACAGCAGAATGTTCAGAGGCTGGTAAACATGCAGGTCATACTCAAGGTGTAGAATATAACTCTTCAGCTCTCCTCATTGTATTTTTTACTTTTGTTTAGTCTTCACTAAGGAGCGAGGGGACAAAAGAACAAGCTATTTAGAATTTGGGGTGCTTGGGTGGCTCAGTGGTTAAGCCTCTGCCTCAGCTCAGGTCATGATCCCGGAGTCCCAGGATCGAGCCCCACATGGGGCTGCCTGCTTGTCTGGAAGCCTGCTTCTCCCTCTCTCACTCCCCCTGTTTGTGTTCCCTCTCTCACTGTTTTTCTCTCTGTCAAATAAATCTTTAAAAAAAAAGATATTTAGAATTTATCTGTGATTAATAGCCCCCCCTTGTATATATTTAGGCTGTGAACAGCTTACCCCAAATCCAAGGACACACTCCCCGCACCCTACGCACACAGCTAGTGACAGGGAAAAATACAAAAGAAAAAAAATAGACTACCTATTTCACAAACGACCTCAATAATCTCTACTCTATTATCTATTAAACTGGATCCATGACACTGGATTCTATGTGGTTATGAAACCACATTGAAAAAAAAAAAGGTTTTTTCCTTGGGCTCATTAAGCTTTTTGGTTTCTCACTCAATTTGAGGTTCTGTGGTTACCAATATTTATGTCCAAGAATGTCATTTGAAAAGCCACATTATTTTAAAATTATCATGAGCCGTCTTAGTTATTAGTTGGACTGTATTAATTGCCAATCCCTGTAACTCTTGCTGTAATCAACCATGACACAAATCCATGAGAAACTGTCTTAAGATACAGCAATTCTGGGGCACCTGGATGGCTGAGTCCTTAAGTGTCTGCCTTCAGCTCAGGTCAGGATCCCAGAGTTCCAGGGTCGAGCCCCTCATTTGGCTCCCTGCTCAGCAGGAAACCTGCTTCTCCCTCTCTCACTCCCCCTGCTTGTGTTCCCTCTCTAGCTGTGTTTCTCTCTGGCAAATAAATAAATAAAATCTTTTTAAAAAAAGATACAATAATGCTTTGGTGCAGCTGAGATCAGAGGAAAAAAAGGCAACTAAATTATGCTATGTAAGAGACCCAGTAGTCAGCTGCCAGCCAATTTCCTATACACTGTAAAATTGGAGTTTGAGAAAGCTATTGGGAACTCTATTAATAAATATAAGCACCTTAACATACAACCAAAGAATAAAGGGGAAAATTCTCTGAAAAGGAACATAATAGAATACTGGAATTTCACCAAGAGTTGGTCATAATCAATAGTAAGGAGGAGGACTTCACCATGTAAGAGGCAGTTCACAGGTAGAGAACTTAATCTCTGAATTTAAGCAATTGGCAAGGTGCAGCTAAAAAATAAAGCTACCCGAACTAGGAAGTGCATGACGACAGAAATGGCTGCACCAGAAACCACTGGCTTGAGTAGCTTTCTTCCTAGGAGTAAACATTAGCTGCTTCCTTCTGCCAGCATCCATGTAAGAAAAAAAGATTTAGCTACTACTAAATCTTTATTTCTCTCCCCTACCAATTCTGACTATTATTTAGGCAATATTTTTGCGTTATTATAATAAGCAAGCTAATATCCCCAATGTTGCAGTTAATGACAAAATAAGGCAAATCTCTACTCTCAAAGCTTTTATTAGTAACAATTAAAAGTTCAAAAACTAAACTGTCTAAAGAGGAACAGAAATATCAGAAAGAGAATCCAACTATGTTTCCATTTACTTGAAAACTATTATTAATATATGCAAATACCAAGGCTCCCTGCCAGAGCTGTACCACAATTACCTCCAGTGGCCACAAAATATACCCAAAAATCCAAGTACCTTTGAAGAAGCAAACAGGTAGTGTAAGTAAATTTTTTTTTGCTATGTACATGTTCATAAATGATACTTAGTCTAAAGTAATTTTTTTTACCAAAAGGGTTTTTATAAAAGATGTGGGGGACGCCACCTATCACGAGGACATAGTACTTTCCCCACCATGGAGGGTCTGTGTGACGGACACTCCCTTATCCACTAAGCCACCATGGTGGCAGCTCTGGATTGGCCAATCTGACTTCCGCGGACGTGGTCAGTGCATTCGATACACCGACTTCTGTATTGCCTCCTGCATGGGCTGTTGACCATTAGAGCTGATTGGATGTCCCTACTCAACACCCCATCCCCGTCACCTCCCCCTGCTAAACTTATATAAACGTGTGCCACTTCCTCAATAAATGAGATCCTGCTTCGACAGACCTCCCAGCTGCTGTCTTTGCCGCCGACACTCTCCTTCCTGCTCGACTTCCCCTGGCTGGTCCAGGGGAAAATCCCCTGACCTTTGTTGTCCCGGAGAAGAGGGCAACAAAGAGACTTATTTTAAGAAAGCTCAGCAAACTCATGAAGTCATTCAAACAGAATCGTCTTTCTATTACTCTGACACAAAAGTTAGAATACAAGTACATTTTCTCAATGCCTGGGTTGATAGTATTAAATAATCAGCTTTCCTTTTCACACATTTCCAAGTTCATCCCTTCTGAAGTAGCAACACCATCAACAAAGTCTCCAGTTTTAATAGCATCTATCCACATTCATATCACAAGAAAAATTGTAAGAACACTGCCAATAAACTTAACTTCCTAGTATTTAGAATAAATGCCTCTGTTTCAAAAGATGTCTACTTTTTAGACTTTTGAAATGTGTTCCATGATAACCTAAATTATATGCTTACCTTCTGTACAATTGTTACTATACATTTTGACTCAAATTAATGTTCTAGATCTCAGAAACCATTCACTTTTGAACCAGGGGAACACTACAAAGTCAAGTGGCTGAAGAATACTTAAAACAGATAGCCATCCATTAATAGGTGAGCTCCTTGAGAGTTTTTGTCTGTAGGCATCAGGATGGGAGTTGTTTATTTGGCATATACTAAAAACAGCAGGTCAGACTACTACACGACACATATACTATTCTTGTGTGTTTTGTTGGGAGGGGAGTAGGTGTTTGAGAATCAAGATAGTGACAAAGAAAAATCTTTGTAAATAATTAAACCCTGACCAAATGTAAATACAATAGATATACTGCAGCTCTTGAATATTTTTCTCTTGTTTCTGGGACCTGGATCTCATTTTGCAATATCCATGAATATTGTACAATTACTAAGTTCCGGGGGGGGGAACATATGCCCCTGCAGAAACTATTCTGGACAGGACCTTTTTTTTTTTTTAATATTTTATTTATTTATATGACAGAGAGAAACACAGCTAGAGAGGGAACACAAGCAGGGGGAGTAAGAGAGGGAGAAGCAAGCTTCCTGCCAAGCAGGGAGCCCAATGTGGGGCTCCATCCCGGGTCGCTGGGATCATGACCTGAGCCAAAGGCAGTCGCCCAATCAACTGAGCCACCCAGGCGCCCCCCCCCTTTTTTTTAAGATTTTATTTTAAAGAAAGAAACATAGCTAGAGAGGGAACACAAGCAGGGAGAGTGAGAGAGGGAGAAGCAGGCTTCCCTCCAGACAGGGAGCCCGATGTGGGGCTTGATCCCAGGACTCTGGGATCATGACCTGAGCTGGAGGTAGATGCTAAATGACTGAGTCATCCAGGCACCCTGGACAGGACCTTGTAAAGAATTCTCACAGCTCAGCACTGACAAAAAGTCTGGATAAAGACATGTGTATGAAAGGGCCTGTTCTAGGAAAGGTAAGTCAAATGTCATTATATCTGGTGGTGTGCCACAAGTCTCTTAAAAAGAATTTATTTTAATTGTATTTTATTTAAATTATTTCTTAAGATGAGGATAGGTCTATCAATATATATCTATATATATATATGCATTTTTTTGTTTTGTTTTGTTTTGCTATTCTCATAAGTGATTACCACTGTTGCATATCATCTAGCCTGCTACTGATTCCCTCTAGTGTATTTTTCATTTCATTTGTTGTATCCTTCAGATCTGATTGCTTCTTTCTGAGATCTGTGAGCATCCTTATGATCATTACTTTTAACTATCAGATAAATTACTTCCAATCCATTAGGCTTTTTTCCTGGCATTGTATCTTTTTCATTTGTTTGGAAGTGAAGCCTCTGTCTCCTCCTTTTGTTTGCCTTTCTGTGTTGGAGTTAGGCAGAACAATTACCTATCTCTCCCCATCTTGGAGCAATAGTCTTGTGTAGGGTCATCCTCCAGGCCACTGCTAGTGCAGCTTTGGAGGCTTGCCAAAGCCTACTGCATTGGGGTTGCCTCAGCATCTGGCTAGAGTTCAAGCAGGAAGGAGATGGGACTACCTGACATGAACTGGAGTCTCAGGGCACATTGACCTAGCCCTAGCAGGCTGGCTAGAATGCCTGGATCCTGTCCCTGTGGACAGTGTTGAATTCCAGCATTTCCCAGCCAATTTGGCAGACAGTCCAGGATTAATAAGTAGATTTCCTCCAATTATAGTCCAGTTGCCCTTCAAGATGTTGGTTTTTTGGGTTTTTTTTTGGTTTTTTTTGTGGTGTCCCGTGGCAAGGGAGACCCTACTGCACGTTTCTGCCCTGGGGATGGGGTTTCTGTTTTTACCATGTCTCTCCTACTCTTCTCTGTGTGGTGCCTCGACTGTTGTTGTATAGAAAGATGATTGTTCAGTTCTCAGTTCAAGAGAAATTGCTTTAAATGTAGGTGTAGATTGAGCGTGTCTGTGGGTAGGCATGAATTCAGGATTTTCTTCCACTGTCACCTTGGATTGCCTCCTATATTTGGATACTTTAAAAGCTTCCCTTGGCTCCAGAAAAGGATGAGACCGGAGGCAACATCAGGTAAAACCAAAAGCAGATCCAAGTGGTGGGACTTAGGCTGCAGCCAAGGCACAAGAATGCCATCTGCATGCCTCTACTTACTGCGCCCTCACTCTTCTCTGTTGCCAAGAAGACAGAGCACATACAGAAGTTAAGGCTGCCAAGTCGGATGAACACTACAATGACACAGGCACCCCCTTAAAGGCAGTGATGAAATAAGGCACCAAGCTGTCCAACAGGGGGTGCAACGTGCTCTCACTGGCCTACACAAACATGGTTGAGAATCAGTGCTTTCTCTCCAGCAATGCTCAGAAAACAGATCCTCCTACCAAAAGCTGCAGCTGACAAAGGACTATCAGGACAAAGTGGAGTCCATATGGCTCATGGTGTTAGAACTGTTGGGTAAGTATTTGAAGCCAATGCAACTAATCCAGAGAGTGATGTCTTCTATCTGAATATGAAGGAGATTATTCCTAGTACAACTGGTTGAAGCTGCAAATGGTGATGATCAAAAACAAATGATACCTTCCAAAGAGCATACCAAGTGGCTTTTGTTAAACACAAAAAACAAATGCAAACCACACACACAATCCGCTTGGGGCTGATTCTTAAATTTTCTGTATTTTACAATAAGATCCTTAATAACCCAGAGGTGGTCTGCACACTGACTAAAATGACTTCTGATGAGGCCATTGCAGAACTTGATTTTCTGAACAAAAACTCCTATAGAGACAGCAGTATCATCAGTTGCTTAGAAACAACACATTGCAGGAAAAGAATATGAATGTAGCAAAGGGAAAGAAAAATGAGTGCATAAAGGGTTTCATCTTTCTTCCCCTCAAGAAAGCTTTTTACATATCTCCATTCTTTATAGCCTTTGGATTTTCTGGGAAAGAAACCCATTAATGTATACGGAATGACATTTTCAGCCTGCAGCTTTGGGAAAACCATTTATTGGTGTTTGTCTTGGTCTTCTTAGTGTTCAGTTACTACTATAAGTACTAATAACTTTATTTTAAATATACAAAAGTAACTTCTAAACATGTATGTGGAAGATTAAAAATGCATTTTGTATTTTAAAATATGAACCAGGTGAGGCGCTGGGTGGCTCAGTTGGTTAAGCAACCTACTTTTGATTTCAGCTCAAGTCGTAATCTCAGTGTTGTGAGATGGAGCCCCAAGTCAGGCTCTGTGTTCCACATGGAGAGTCTGCTTCAGATTCTCTCTTCCTCTGTCTCTGTCCCTCCCCTTGCTTACACATACCCTCTCTTTCTCTTAAAAAAAAAAAAAAAAAATCTGAACCAGGTCTGCAAGGGCCTGTGTTCTATATTACAGTAAAGACATAAAAATGTGATTAATTATAATTTAAAGAGTATTCTATATAACTTACTAATTTGTACATTCTTGCCATTATTCTTCAGGAATTTCCTTTCAGTAAGAAACTTTCCTTTGCTTAAATGTATTACATTATAGTAGGAATCCAGATCTACTTGATTGAATAAAAAACTTTCTGGCCTAGGGTTTACCAACTGAAATGTTTTTCTATATCATATGCAATACAGGTCCCGTGTGTGTGACAATGAGGAGTTCCCTTGTTCATTCTTCTGCTCTTCAGGTTGATAAGTATTCTTCCCAGTAAATACCCACTTAAAAATCCCCTGTAACCCTAAAAAGCGGGAGGTGACTATCTGCAAGTCTGATTTCCAGTGAGCATGAGTCTGATTACTGAGATACAAGTCTTGACACAATATCACCCACTGGGAGCTATTAAAAATAAAATAGGCTACTTGGACAATCACACAAATTTGAGAGATAAGCAAAAGCCAGGACACAGTTGAATGATAAATTTTATCTTACACAAGACTAACCCTTCAAGACTGGGAGAAATGGCTATTTTATCTAACACACAGAAACAACACAGAGAATCAAGCACAATGAAAACAGAGGAGTATATTCCAAACAAACAAACAAAGACCCAAGATAAACCCTAGGAAAAAACCTTAATTAAGTAGAGATAAATTACCTGATATAATTCAAAGTTGAGAATGGATAAACACAGTGAGAACTTCAACAAAGAGAAAACAAAAGTAGCAAACAGAAATCATTGAGCTGAAGAATATAACTGCAATGTCGGGGGGGGGGGGGGG
>PITA01000369.1:0-17688 GCA_004023965.1 Spilogale gracilis | reverse complement strand
GATGGACTGAAAACTTAATTGAAGATATAATGGCTGAGGTGGACACCAGAATGAGAAGACCCAAGAGGCTGTCACCCCCACCCCACAGTAGTGCATGCCAGGATCTGTGTCCCTTGGCTGTATGTAAGGGGGGTCAGAGCAATAAATGTTGCAAAGGCAGAATATAAAAAATGACAGCACTTGGGTGGGGAGACTGGTGGAGTATGAGGGGGCTTTTAGGACAGAAGACTTCTGAGTCTGACGGAGCTGTCCCCACAGCCAAGTGACCGAGGTTTCAGATGGCTGGCAGGACAAAGTGGTCAGCCCAGTTAAAGGGAAAAAGAAAGGCTGGAAACTTCCTAAACCTGCAGAAAGAAACATACATAGAGTTCCTGGAAGCTCAGATTCCAAATAAGAGGAACCTAAACAGACCCAAACTCAAACACCTTATAATTAGAAAAAAAGTGGGAATCTTAAAAGGAGCAATGGAAAAATAACTTGTTAAATACAAGGGAACCCTCAACAAACTATCTGATTTTTCAGGAGAAACTGTAGGCCAGAAGGGAAGGTTATGATATATTCAAAGTATTGAAAGAAAAGAATTTCTGACCAAGAATACGATGTCCAGTAAAATTACCATGCAGAATTAAGAAGACTTTTCCAGATGAGCAAGAGCTAAAGGAGTTCATCACTAAAACAGCCTTAGAAAAAAGTGTTAAAGAGAGTTGTTCAAGTTGAAAGGGAAGGGTGCTAATTAACAAGAAAACATATAAAAGCATAAATTATCCTGGTAAAGGAAGTATAAAATAAAGGTAGTAGATTAATCACTTACAAAGCTGTATGAAGGCTAAAAGACCAAAGTTGTAAAAAGTGACATCAAAAACATGTGAAAATACAGTTGCAAAATATATTTGAACTTATTATCAAATTAAAGGAGACTGCTGTAAATAACACATTTTTTATGTAAGCCTCATGGTAGTAGCAAAGCAAAACATATAATATATGCACAAAAGATAATGAGAAAGGACTCTAAAAATGCCAGCAAGAAGAGTCGTCAAACCACAGGGAGAGAGTAAGAGGAAAAAAAGGAACACAGAGGAACTACAAAAATGTCAGTAAGTACATATCTAAGTTCTCCAAGCAAAAGACAGGTTAGTTGAATGGATTAAAAAAAAAAATACATCCATATGATATAAGGATATACATACTGAAACTGAAGGGAAAGAAATGCCTACTTCATCAGAACAGAAATCGAAAGCAAGCTGAGGTAGCTATATTTATATCAGACAAAAGGGACTTTAAAACAAAAATTGGAAAATAAAGGACTTATCATATTGATAAAAATTTCAATCCAAGAAGAGGACATAACATAAATGTTTATGAACCCAACAAAAAACAATCAAATATAAAAAGCAATATTAAAAGATGTAAAAAGGGAAAAATAGTAAGAGACCTTAATACCCCACTTAAATAGATAGGTCATCTAAACAGAAAATCGATAAAGAAACATTGTCCTTAAATGACATGTTAGACAAGATGCACTTAATAGATGAATATGGAACATTGTATCTATCCAAAACCAACTTTGTTTTCAAGGACACAGGGAACATTCTTCAGGACAGATCCTATCTTTAGGTCTCCAAACAAACCTTAACAAATTTCAGATTAATCATATGAAGCATCTTTTATGAAGACAGTGTGAAGCTAGAAGAAAGCTGGGGAATTCATACATGAAGAGCTTAAACAACACATGAAGCCAAGAAGAAATCAAAATAAAGATATTTGAGACAAATTAAATTATAAATAAAAACTAAATTTATAGAATGCAGCAAAAACAATTCTAAGAGAATATTTCATAGTGATAAAGGCCTACCTCAGGAAACAAAAATCTTAAACAACCTAAGTTTACACCTTAAGGAACTAGAAAAATAATAAGGGAAGTCCAAAGTTAGTAGAAACAAATGAAATGGACACTATGGTCCATACACAATGGTCTTTGAAACTAAGAGCTGGGTTCTTTGAAAAGAAAGAAAATCAACAAACCCTTAGCTAGACTCACCAAGAAAGAAGACCCCAATACCATCAGAAATTAAAGAAGAGATCACAATACCACAGAAAGGAACATAAGAGACTATTTACCAAATTGGACAACCTGGAAGAAATGGCTAAACTCTTAGAAACCTAAAATCTTCTAAGACTCAATAATAAAAAAATATAAAATCTGAATAGGCCAACTAATAATAATGAGATTGACTCAGTAGTAAAAAAATCTCTCAACAAACAAAACTTCAGGACCAAACAGCTTCACTGGTCATTTTTACCAAACACTGAAAGAACTCACACTAATCCTTCCAAAATTCTTAAAATAATAAATAAAAGAGCAGTGAACACTTCCTATTCATTTATGAAGCTAGTATTACCCTGATATCATAACCTGAAAGGGATGCCATAACAAAACTATAGAGCAATATTCCAGATGGATATAAATGTAGAAATTCTCAACAACATATTAGCAAACCAAGGCACCTGGATGGCTCAATTAAGCATCTGCCTTTGGATCAAGTCATGTCACAGGGTCCTGGGATGGTGCCCCGTGTTGGGCTCTCTAATCAGTGGGGAGCCTGCTTGTTTCTCTCCCTCTCCCAGTGCTCTGTCAAATAAATAATAAAATCTTGAGGAAAAAAATATTAACCTAATTAAACAGCACATTAAGCGGATCATACACCATGATCAAGTATGATTTATTCTAGGGATGGAAGGATAATTCAACATTGTTGAAGGATAATTCAACAATAATCCATGTGATAAACCAAATTAGCAAAATTAATGATAAAAATCATATCAATGCATTCAGGAAAAATACTTAAAATATATGTACACTGAAAACCACATGACATTGATGACAGAAATTGAAGAACACAATTAAATGGAAAGATATTCCCTGTTTGTGGACTGAAAGAATACTGTTAAACTGCCATACTATGCAAAACTATACCAAGATTCAATGCAAACCCTATAATTCCAATGCCATGGTTTACAGAAATAAAGAGTCTTAAAATTTGTATACAACCACAAGCAACCTTGAAGAGCCATCGTAATCTTGAGAAAGAAAAACAAAGCTGGACATATCATGCTACCTGATTTCAAACCATACTGCAAAACTAAAGTAATCAAAACCATACAGTACTGACATTAAAACAGGCACAGAAATGAATGGGAAACAATTAGAAAGCCTAGGGGGGAAAACCTACATATATATGCTCTGTTAATTTAGACAAAAGAGGGGTGCCTGGGTGGCTCAGTTGATTAAGTGACTGCTTTCAGCTCAGGTCATGATCCCTGCATCCTGGGATTGAGCCCCACATGGGGCTCTTGGCTCAGTGGGGAACCTGCTTCTCCCTCTCCCTCTCCCTGCTACTCTGCCTGCTTGTGCTCTCTCTGTTAAATAAATAAACAATATATATATTAATTTTATATATATAAATTTTACATAGTTTAAAAAAACTTTACACAAAAGAGCCAAGAATATAAAACAGGGAAAAGGACAATCTCTTCAATGAAAGGTGCTGGGAACGCTGGACAGCCACATACAAAAGAAGGAACTATGCAACCAGTATCTTATGCCAAACACAAAAATTAACTCAGTTAATTTTAGAGTTGAATGTAATACTCAAAACCACCAAATTCCTAGAAGAAAACATAGGCAGTATTCTCCTTGACAAAGGTCTTCACAACGATTTCTTGGATTTGGCACCTAAAGACAACAAAAGCAAATAAAGTAGGAATGTATCAAACTGAAAATGTTCTGCACAGGAAAAAAACCATTAACAAAATAAAAAAAGGAAGTCCTTAAATGGCAGAAAATATTTGCAAATCAGGTATGTGAAAATAGGTTAATATCCAAAATATAGAGAGAACTTATGCAACTCAACACCAAAACCACAAATAAACTGAATAAAATTGGGCAGAAGACACGAACATTTTTCCAAAGAAAACCTACGGATGGCCAACAGACACATGAAAAGATGTTCAACTTCACTAATCATGAGGGAAATCCAAATCAAAACTACAGTGAGATATCACTTCTCATCTGTTAAGATATCTATTAACAACCAGATAAAAAATATTAAGTGTTACTCAGGATAATAATGGAAATTAGTATAGCTACTATGAAGAACAGGTTGGAGACTCTTCAAAAAATTACAACTACCATATAATCCAGCAATTCTACTTCTGGGTATTTTCTGGAGAAAAAAGGAAAGGAAAATATTAACTATATGATTTATACACCTCAATGTTCACTGCAGCTTATTTTCAATAGGCAAGATATGGAAATAACCTAAATGTCCCTCAATAGAGGAACAGATCAAGAAAGTTATATATGCACACAGTGGAATATATCATTCACCATATTAAATGTATCCATTTGTGACAACATGGATGGAACTTGAGGGCATTATACTAAATGAAATAAATCAGAAAAAAAGGCAACATTTGATTTCACTTACATGTGGAATCTGAAAAAAAAAAAACAGGAAAGCGAATAGATGGATGGTAGGCAGGGGTGATGGGTGGACTGGGCAAAATCAGTGAAGGGAGAGTCAAAAGGTACAAATTTCCAGTTATAAAAAAATAATGGGACATAACATATAGCATGTTGACTATAGTTAGCAACTTTCAGATATGAAAGATAGTATTAACAGAATAATGCTTAAATGTTATCAAAAAATAGGGCGCCTGGGTGGCTCAGTGGGTTAAAGCCTCTGCCTTCATCTCAGGTCATGATCTCAGGGTCCTGGGATCGAGGCCCGGGTCGGGCTCTCTGCTCAGCAGGGAGCCTGCTTCCTCCTCTCTCTCCCTGCCTCTCTGCCTGCTTGTGCTCTCTCTGTTAAATAAATAAACAATATATATATTAATTTTATATATATAAATTTTACATAGTTTAAAAAAACTTTACACAAAAGAGCCAAGAATATAAAACAGGGAAAAGGACAATCTCTTCAATGAAAGGTGCTGGGAACGCTGGACAGCCACATACAAAAGAAGGAACTATGCAACCAGTATCTTATGCCAAACACAAAAATTAACTCAGTTGAAGGGAAAGATAACTTTGTTAACTCTCTCTCTGTCAAATAAATAAATAAATAAAATCTTTTAAAAAAAGATTTCTCAAAAAATATATATGGTATAAATTGTGATGAACATTTCACAATAAATACAAATATCAAATCATAGTGTATGCCTGAAACTAATATAATGTTGTATGTCAATTATACCCTAATAAGAAAATGTGAGCAATACTAAGAGCATGAAAGAATTTAAAAGTTGGACTTAGTTAAATTGAAATCGTGTGTTGTGTAAAAGCTACTGTTCAGAGACTGGTCACAGACTAGGAGAAAATTTTTAGGAATCACATATTTGTTAATGAACTTTCAAAATATACAAAAAAAAAAAAACACTCTTGGAACTCAACTGTAAGAAAGTAACATATTTAAAAAATTGGTCAAGAGACCTAAACAGACACATCATCAAAGAAGTTACCTAGATGTTAAACATATGACAAATGATGTTAAATATTTTGTCATAAGGAAGTACACATTAAAACAATGAATGGGTGCCACACCCAAGGCAGATAAAATCCAAAAAATTGACAATAACAAAAGCTGGCAAGGATATAAAGAAAGAGGAATGAACATTCATTGCTGGTAGGAATGCAAAATGGCACAGCTACTCTTGAAAACAGTTTGGCAGTTTCCTAGAAATTTAAACCTTATCTTACCATATAATTCATCGATCAAACTCCTAGTTATTGACTTGAAAACCAAATCCACACCAAAACATAATGGCTTATTTACATTGTCATGACATGAAACAACCCTGATGTACATCATTAGGCAAATAAACTGTAGTACATCCCCTCAGTGGAATACTATTCAGTGATTTTAAAAAATGAGAGGACATGGCAGAATCTTAAATGCATATTTTGAAGTGAACAGAACCACTATGAATAGGCTACATAATGAATGGTGTCAATTACATGACATTCTAGGACAGAAAAATGTACAAAAATAGTAAAATGCTCAGTTTGCCAGAAATCTGAGGACTGGAAGGAAAAAAAAGGTGATTTTTTTGGAGTGGCAAATCTATACTGTATTGTTGGGAGCTGCTCGGATTTCACAAGCTGGTGGAGTCACTGTGGGGAAGATGGCAGGCTGAGCTAGGCTCCTGCCTCACGGGAAAACTCACTGACTTCCATAAGTCTCAGAAGGTATCAATAGAAGCACAGCTCCTGCCTCCAGAAAATAACCCCACTAGGCCCGACTGGTCACAGCAAGGGAAGGGCAGACTGAGCCTCACTCCTACTGATGTGTGAAACTGGCATCTCCTGCTTTTATCCTAAAAGTAAAGCACATCCCCTCAGGGTGCTCCAAAGCAAATAGAGAGTTCTTTACTGACACCCATAAAGACCATCCCCTTAGCCCTACTATAAAGACTTGAGATCAAATCACTAAAGAAGTTTCTCCCAGCACTTTCCCTTTGAAGACAGGCAGATCCGTAGGAAAGAGTGTAAGACTGTTAAAGGCCCTTGAGCTAGGAATCAGTTTAACCCAAGGAAAAGAGCTTTATCTAAAGATGAGGCACAAACAAGGGGGAACATAAGTTACTACATATTAACTAATGACAAATGGTGGTTCCCTCCCAGAGACCTATATTCCATGAGTATCCTTCCTACACAATCTCCTACATTCCCTTGTGTTGGGGTCTACAATGAGAATGGAGACTCAAGAGTCAAAGTATTAACAAGGTAGTTAAAAAACACTGTCATTTGTATAAGCCCTCCGAGAGCCCCCATGGTGCTCACTCACAGGGTTATAAAGAAAAGGCCTATGCGAACAACTTAAAGTCTACCTATACAAAATAAATAACACTCCCCCCTATCATGGTTAATGTGCTCAACTCCCAGCTGGTTTACTAATAACTTAGCTTGTATCTTAAAGTTTAACTCTATATGTAACTTACTAACCTAAGCCTTTTTTATTATCTTGTTGATCAGAGTACATTATCACTAAAAGTCATCTACTGTAAAAAAAATTCTGCCTTTTGATGACATGTCACATGTTGCCTATAAATAAAAATACTGAAAGCTAGCAAGGCAGAGATGCCTGGCAGGTGATCGAAAAGAATCCTCCGGCCTCTCTCATTCGCCGACACCATCCTTCCTTCAGGAACTCCTGGTTCAGCCGGAGTGGGCCTCCAGCACTGTATGATACATTATGCTTTGTCAAAATCCTTAGAACTTTGGAGCATGAAAACCAAATATTAATGTATGCAATTTTTTTTTGAAAACTTAAGAAAACAGTTTCTGAATATGGAAGAGACGGTGACAAAAGAATCTTTCCACATTACATAACTTAAACAGAATTACAGAAGATAGTTGAGGGGATAAAGTTGCTGACCTTACTAACTTTAGATAGGAACTGCTTCTGTAAGACTAAGGGCAAGAACATAGAGAACATTTATAATTAAGAAGTTCTTACCACTAAATTCTGCAAATTACCTAGACTTGGGAAAAAAATTACTTTGGCTAGTATACTAGTTCTTGCAGGACATTAAATAACTTCTTAGTGCTCAACCACCTACTGCTCGATATTTATTGAATACCACCTTTTCAGTAATTGAAGGAAGGAATGCCATTTCTCTCATCCACTTGGCCAACTGCTCTGTTTGTCCTGTTGTCCCCTCTATTTTGCTTCTTTTTAAAAAATATTTTATTTATTTGGAAGAGAGAGAGTGAGAGAGAGGATGAGAGGGGAGAGGGTCAGAGGGAGAAGCAGCCTCCCTGCAGAGCTGGGAGCCCAATGCAGGCTGGATCTCAGGACTCCAGGATCATGACCTGAGCTGAAGGCAGTGGCTTAACCAACTGATCCCCCCAGGTGCCCCTCCCTCTATCTTGCTTCTTATTGTTCTATGTTTGACTTCTCTGTTCACAATCTTTGAACAGTACTGGTACAGAACAGGCCATTACATAGAAGCTGACTTAGTTCTTTATAAAATCAAAGATTTCTGAATTATAAAAAGGGATCAATCTACAGTACAAGACTACCAGATTACAAATATAAAACCTGTATGTCCTTTAAAGATGGCTGTCATTGTTAGAGTATGATGTAAAGGTATTCTGCAAAGTTTCTATTATCTTAGAAGTATCAAATTCAGGGATATTTCTTCCAGTTTCAGTTCTGTATCTAACTCAGATATGAACACTTGGTGTAATATTGGGCAGCTATATATGTGGTTTTCAGTTTATTTCTCCTATTTTAAGCCCCCACTGCTTTAGACATCAAACTAGAAGAAACAATATTCTTGGAAGGAATAACTAAGTAATTGGGTATCTATTAATCACATTTATCATCTACTTATCTATTTATATATTTATTTTCCCATCCATCAGTTAATTCATTAATCTGATTGACTGCCTGTCATTTATCTCTTAAAAGCCTTGTTTTGGCCAGTTACCATCTGTCACATGATTTGGGGCAAGTTACCTCTCTAACCTTATCTCGCACCACCCCTCTACTCCTGGGTTCTGTCTATGGCAGCAAAGTCCTATCTCAGGGGCTTTGCATTTGCTCTTTAAGTTGAGAAATCTCTGCCCAAGATAAATATTTGTCTTTCATTCCAATTTTCTTCTTTAGTGCTATTTTACTTACTTCATGAGAATTTTCTGGAACACTTTGTAAAATTATGCCCTCTCTCCATCATACATACTATCCTAACTCCCTTTTCTGTTTAAAACAAATATTAATATTTTTTAAATTTACTTAAACTTTTTCCTCAACTAAAATTTAAACTCTATTAAGGCAGAGATTGTTGTCTGTCCATTTAGTACTACATTTCCAGTTCTAAAATGGAACCTGTTGAGAGAAATCCTTATGAAAAAAAATTTCAGATTCATGGAGTTTTAGGGAAGACAAAAAGACATACACTGCTTACCACTGAACCTTGTACAGACCATAAACTAAATAGATGGAACACTTAGACTCATAATACTTCATATAACACCATGCTTAGAA
This sequence comes from Spilogale gracilis, assembly GCA_004023965.1. NCBI lineage: Eukaryota > Metazoa > Chordata > Mammalia > Carnivora > Mephitidae > Spilogale > Spilogale gracilis. The sequence goes on along the minus strand of PITA01000369.1, from coordinate 8,638 downwards.
CAATTTCAACCCCAGTGAAACTCAAGTACTCATCACTGTCTTAAAAGATATTGCTGTTATTAGAGAAATTAGGAAGTTCTAGTCATGAACAATACTTATATATATTCAAAATCTATATACACTTTATAATATTACTTTTTTATAAGATAATACATTTTGAATAACTTTATTGTGATTATAAGGTTATAATTTAATTCATGGAAATAAATTTAAATGGCCTTTGCCTAACTATAACTCAATTATAATATTCAAGTCAATCATTGTAGGTAAGTGTAACTTTAATTAATGCAGTTAATTAACTTTAATTTGCAAATGCGTGCATTTAAATAATAATTTAGAATTCTCACCTAATAGAGAAAAGCAGCACCTTATTCTCTTCCAATTTTAAATGAAATATGGCTTCTCACCATATTAACTTAGTCACTTTTTCTTAGTGTTGCAGTGTTAAGATACATATGATTATCTAATGTGATATAGTGACATCTATGTTAATTAGCCATATGACTGAGTAAACCTCTTAAGATTGTAGCTCACAGTTAGAAAATACTTCATTTTGAAAAAGCATCACTAAATGAAGTATAAAATAATAAGTTATAGTACAACTTTAATGGAAAATGGGTATAGTATATACATGGAAACAGTACATAGTAGCTTCTAGTAACTGCTTTATATCAGGGATAGTATTATGAAACAACTATATAATTGTGGTTAAAGTAAAAAAAGTTTTAAATAATATGTATAAAGTGCAGATGGCCTCATTATAATTTTCCAAAAATGTGGATTTGTAAGTCAGAATGCTCTGTTTAACCCAGAAAGTATAACAGAGTGAATTACCTCACCTCTTCAAATCACCTGTAAAATAGCAATAGGATAACCCATGTAATCTTTATAGATATAATATCCATGCAAATCATTTCAAAAATATGTATTTAATAATATTAGTAATAGTAGTAGTTGTAGTCAGTTGTCCTGTTTGCAACACCATGCTTATGGTGTAATCCCTGATTTTTCTTTCCTTCACATTTATGAGTCTATGGAAGGGGAGAACCTGTGTGAGGCTAGATATAGATTCTTCGCTGTAGCATCCCCAGGAAACAGCACTGCACCAGCCAAGTGGTTTACCATCCACAAGACCGGCATGAAATCTATTCTATTTACCCCAAATTACAATATAGGCTCCAGAAAAATCTAATAAAGATGCAATGTGTGCACAAGGAAAAGGGAAGTGACTATGGCACCTACCATGTTTTTACTCTGCAACGACGTTATCTGATGTCTCTAAATTTTATAAATTATGTAACTTATAAATTTTATAACTCCTGCAATTTATAAATCTTGTAAATTTAATTTTGGTGAGACTGTACCATTTACCATCCTAATATACAATTAACAACACTTATAGAAATAGGTAACAATTTGCTGTACTTCCTGGAAAACAAAATACTTTAAAATCTGACACTGTGTCCTTCTTTACTCTGGGGAAGGAAGGTTTCTCCTATAGGTATCCAAATAAGCTAGTTTCCAAATTAAATAGGACTGAAAACAAACTCATATTGAGAAATACTACCTCTTTTGCAAGGAATTTAGATTATGATTTTATTTTTATTTTAAAAACATATTCCAAATGTAACTCTTTCAACCCTCCGTATCATGAAAAACAGTTTCCAACCAATTTATCAACTCTGGTATGCCAACAAATTCCTCAGAGATATAGGACACATTTATTTAAGTATATTGTGTAAATGAACACATTGGAAGATGCAAATGAGGACAGGAAAACAGAAAGCTGGATTATAGCAAATGATGGACCAGATTGTCTGTTTTGGGATCACAAGAGATCACTTGTTCCGAACACTCAGTATCTCTTTGTGGATATCTGGCTGTTTTCTGCCATACCGAAAGTTCCTATCTTCAGCTACTATCTTCATCCAGTGTGTGATAGTAAGCACTGACAAAGCTATTAAAAATCTGACTTAAGGGCACCTAGGTAGTTCAGTGGGTTAAAGCCTCTGCTTTCAGCTCAGGTCATGATCTCAGGGGCCAGCATCTTGAGGCCAGCATCAGGCTCTCTGCTCAGTGGGGAGCCTGCTTCCTCCTCTGTCTCTGCCTGCCTCTCTGCCTACTTGTGATCTCTCTCTGTCAAATAAATAAATAAAATCTTTAAAAAAAAAATCTGAATTAAAATGGACCCCAACATTGAACTCCAACTCTTAAATCTACCAATATGTCTCCAAGTCATCCATTTTTAAATTAAATTTCTAGTGTTATTTTTATATTTTAAACCATTTGAAGTCTGCACCAAATCTCAGCAAAGTCTTTGAACAAAAGAGAGGACAGTGAGCCCTCACATCTGTTGTACAGTGTTTCAGTTTTAAACTGGGTTATTTTGGGGAGCATCTAAAGATATATGCTGCTGTCTTATGTAATGACCTAAAGCTTTCCCCCACATATTTAAAAGTTTCTGATACCTAAATGTTTTGATTTTATGATTATAAAAAATACACATTTTAGCTTTATCAATTTTAAAGACATTGCTTTTCAAACATTTTTAAACAGACTATTCTATTTTAGTTTTCCTCAGGATATTTATTTTGGCTTTAATTAATGTTACCTTCCTAAATAAAATACCATTTGACATGTGCATTTTTACAATAAAGCACAGCAGACAATATTTCCTGTTTTCTCTTAAACAATTTGAAACTCACCATTGTTTCTAAATGACATGTCATTCTCCATCCATCCTGTACATTTACCACATGTCATCTACCTACTGTCCAAATGATAGACACCTACTTTGACTCCAATTTGCCTCCCAAAATCAGGGTACAAAGAGATTAGGGTGAGGCAAGCAAGGAAACTAGGGTACAAATTTTAAGGAGGCTCTCATTCTCAGAGGGAGTACCCTACCTTGTTCTTATGTTTTATGTCACCTTGAGAGTGAGTGCCTCCTTAAGTTTTGCCCCTAAGCTGCCTCCCTTACTTCCTTTTAGTCTGCAACCCAGTATTCCTAACAGAACACACACAATATTTCTCCTTCTGACTTTATGCAAGAATGGTTTGGGATTATATGTCCCATATAAGAACTGCTATATGCTGGGTTAAATATACATCAACTGACTCACAGTTACAATACTGTCCAAATGTCCACAACAATCTACACTCCATGAGCTGTGCATGAAATTTCCTATTACATTGCTGCAATATTAGTATTATTTAGCACTCTATTATTAGCCAGTCTAATGGTACTAAAGTGGTATTTTATGATTATTAATAATTCTATGACTTCCCCTTATTTCTGCATGGTACTTTCTTCACTTTAATCTTTTGAAAATATCTTCTTACATCTTTCATACATATTAGTATTAGAATTGCACTTTTCATAAGAATGTCTTATAGTCGAGGTATTGATTCTTAGTTGATTTTAGATTTACAAGAATCTTCCCCAATTGTTTATCTGTTTATTAACTTTGTACAGAATGCCCTTTCTCAAAAAGAAATCTATCTTCATGTAATCAGATATATTAATTTTCTTCCTTCTGGTTTGTATTTCTGTATTTTTTTTAAGATTTTATTTATTTTTTGACAGAGATCACAATTAGGCAGAGAGGCAGGCAGAGAGAGAGGAGGAAGCAGGCTCCCCACTGAGCAGACAGCCTGATGTGGGCCTCAATCCCAGGACCCTGAGATCATGACCTGAGCCAAAGGCAGAGGCTTTAACCCACTGAACCACCCAGGTGCCCTGTACTTCTGTATTTTTAAGAAGATCTTCCTACAACCCTAGATGGTCTCCTAAATTAACTTTCTATTTTTACCTTTTATATTTAGACATCACTGCATCTAGAATCCACAGTCATATGCAGGGTCAGCCTATGTGACTGAATGGATTCTGCTATTCACTGCTATTTCATTCTCTCCTGATAATAGAATTAAATGTCAAAAACTTTGTGAGACCTCCCAATAGAGTAGGACCATACACTTCTATCCACTGACTCTGGTTTTTGCCCACATGACTTATTCTGACCAAAGTAACATGAGACTTTGAAAGACATCATATATTTCCATTTGCCCATCTTGCCTTCCTACTGCCCACCATGAAAAAGCAGGCCCCCAATGACTGTTATTTCTTTCACCTACATTTCATAGTGAGAGCTATACGAAGCAACCCTGAATCCAAGTCTAGCCAGTGTCAGCCAAAGCAAAGATTGATTATCCAATCCAAGGACAAGAAATATGTGTTGCCACAGCAAAACCTGACTGACAGATACATGAACCTTTCTTACTTTTCTTCATATAAGGACACCATTTTTCTGTCAGGATGACATGAAAAGCATAACAAATTAAAAGGTTCAAAAAGATCTAACTAGATATCTTGCATTAAAACATTTTAGTCTATCTATGTTAAAGAGCAATTTTCCAGATGTCAAGCTAATCATAATCATTTTAAGAGAAACTATGGTTTACATTCATGGCTAAAGCACACTGCTATATTCTTCTAACAGGAGCATACTTTGAGGATGTCAAATTCATGTACAGTCCTCAAAAAGTGTATGACTGGGGTATTGAAATCATAATAACTGTATAATGCATGAATTTCACCTAAGAAAACCGAGTCATACTTAAAATTTAAGTTGATTTGTTAACTGACATAATCTGTTTAATTCTAGGATCTGTGTGCAGTCATTTTTCCTAGATCGTCTCCGAAAATTCCAACAATATAGGTGGCCAAACCATAATGGATGATCCCAACTTTGACTCTTCAAAATGTGTTATTCATTATTCAACTTCTTAATTATTTGAGCCATTTAATATACTCACTGATTTCAGTGATTTGAGCTCCCCTAGTTAGTAGTTTTGAAACATACATAGACTATCATAGTAGTTTATTGAGGTAGGGGATATAATTACACAGAATTTTTTTTCTTCTTTTTTCTTCTATTTTTCCCATTTATCTCTCTTTTCTTCTAAAACTATTTTCTTAACTATTTAGGTCATAGTTCAGAAATTTACACCATAAATACTGCTGCTTATGTGAGACTGCCTAAATAAAAAGACACTGTATACTTAAAATGATTCCATTGCTCTCATCCTTAAATATACCACAAAGTGAACCAAAAGAACTTAATTCATTTTCCATCATATTTGGCTGGTATGTCTTGATTTCATTTTCATATATTATCAATGAAAGAATAATAACTACTTTACCTACTACTGGGTTCACATACTACTATAATAATAATGATAATTATCATTTAATGGACAGTATGTATCACCATATTGTATTAAAAGTAATTGTTAAGATCAGGAAGGTTTTGCTATGGTAACAAATCCTCAAATATCAGGGCCTTACTCCTATAAAAATTTCTCATTTATGAAAAACTCTATGCAGCTAGACAGGGATTTCCCTCCATTTCCTGATGTCTGATTTCCAAGGTTTCTAGGATTGCCAAGGCAGGACAAAAAAGAGAGGAAAAAATAAAGTAACCCTTAAATGTCTCAGAGAGATGTGACACAACACTCCCTCTCACAGGCCCATGGTCCCACATTAACTCTGAATTAGGCTTATGAATGTTGTCATCCTGTTCTTCCCAGAAAGTGAAACTAGTCTGTTGAATAATCAAAACTGCCTTTACTAAGTGAATAAACTGTTAACCTTTGAAATCCATTTTTATTCCCATGTACTCTTAGAGCTCCTCTTTGCAAGCAATCTCAGAGTTTTATTCCACAATCAGGACTACTTTCTCTACATGTCACCAAGTGAATAATCATGGGGTTATGGCAAAGTTTTAAATGATAATCTGTTCTCAGAAATAAATTAGCTAACTGGCTATCATCATATGACACTTAGCTCTATTTCAGTATTTGCTCTCAGACAAGGACTTGAGGAAACTCCTTTTCTTGAGGCAGGGCTGCTATGTCCAGATTTAGAAAGGGGATCATGTCCACAGAATCATTAGTCTTAAACCACTGAATCATTAGTCTCAAACCATTGGAAACAGGAATAAATAGAGAGGTTCTAGCAGTCACTATTTTAACTGTAAGGTGTAACATGAGAGTTCTCGTAACAATGAAAATTTAAAAAGACAAATGAGAAGACAGGAATGAACAAAGACAAGAAAGAACAGGGACAGCAAAAGAAAGAAGTGAACAGATGAAATGAACTGAAAGAACGGAGAGAACCTCACCATCTCTAATAATACAGAAGCTTGAGGAATATTTTCACTTTCCTATCTCTCTTTTCTTTCTCTCTTGTCTTTTAGCTTGCTTTGTCTGTTCTTTGTCTCTGGCATTGGTATTTTTCATCATTATATAAAAATAGAATTGAACATTCTCTTGCTTTTATAAAGCTTAATAGGATGACTTCAGTCATCAAATTTAGGGAACATACTACATTAATCTTTGTGGAGATAAAAGTAACATAAAATAAACAAAATATTCAAGTGTGTCCCTTATTCCTCCCTCATTCCTCCACCCTGACCTGCTTTCTGTCAGATATTCTCTTTGTCACCTCCATAAAACCAAATGAATGTATAGGAGTCAATAGCCTTCCTTCAGAGTGAGGGATGAAGCTACAAAAGTCAGGCCTTTAATCTGAACCTCAAAAGAAAGCCTGGTTCAGGCAGGCATATGTCCAACTACTACACCCTGAAAGCCTGACACACCCATATATCTCATTATTTTTAGCGACAACGTCCACTATTTTTAGTAACAACATTTAATTTCAGCAGTTGATAAAAACCAAATGACTGCACACATTACCAATAGAGCATTTTATGTTACCATAAAAGATGCACTAATTACCACAGGAAGTCAGGGACAGCTTTATATTTTTCTCTATAAATGATATAAAACATTGGAAACTCTATAGTTAGCATCATTTCGTCACAGGTTCTTTTTTAGATTTAAATATAGACCCTTTCCAAGCTCATTTGGCAAAGCTCATGTTTGAAGAATTGTGAATGACCTATTTACACTGTAAGGATTTCTTTAAAATTGATAAAAGGAGTTTATTTCAGTCCCCAAACAAAAAATGTTCACTTGTGCTAAATCACTACAGAGAGTTTCTTATCCAAGTTTCCAATTTTCTACTTGATTCTCTATTACCAACAGCTCTCTTGCGAGTAGAAAGAATCTAAACCTGATAACTTTCAAAGGCAATGCTACAAAAGGAATCTTTCTATTGTAGGTACTAAACCTAAATAGAAGAGGAGGAGAGTTTTATGGTACTGGATCACTACAAATTGTTGCCCTAAGATTATAGTACTTGTGAGACAGAATAAGATTAAGCATTTTAAGGTCTTTTTACTATGCTATACTTTAAAAATAAAAATTCTATGAGGCCCTCAACATGAGAATACTTTTAATAAGATCAGAGGGAAAACAAATGAACACCACATACATAATATGTATGTTTAGGGCAACACTGGATGAAATGCAATTACATTAAACATAGACTAAATACAATCATACTCTGAACTCTGAATAGAGTCTGTTGTTTTCCAGGCACTTTCAAAACCAAGCTACAACTTGTCAGATCGTATTTTATCACAGAGCTGTTACCATAGACAGTCAGTGAATAACCAGTACATCAACACTAGTACAAAAACAATTTTGTGGGGCGCCTGGGTGGCTCAGGGGTTAAAGCCTCTGCCTTCCTCTCAAGTAATAATCTCAGGGTCCTGGGATCAAGGCCCACGTTGGGCTCTCTGCTCAGCAGGGAGCCTGCTTCCTCTGCTCTCTCTCTCTGCCTGCCTCTCTGCCCACTTGTGATCTCTCTGTCAAATAAATTAAAAATTAAAAAAAAAATTGTGCTGCATCTGTGTAGAAGTTCAACAAATGAGACACAATTGCAAGTGAAAATATCTTCTCATATGTTTCTAACTTAAAGAAAAACAATATTGAGCTCAGAGTCATGAAGTACCCACTTAATATCATATGCAGTTGACCCCTGAACAACATGGGTTTGAGCTGCATGGGCTCACTTCTATCCAGACTATTCTTGACAAGGTACAGTGCTGTTAATGTATTTTCTCTTCCTTCCGATTTTCTTAACAACATTTTCTTTTCTCTTATCTAATTTATGGTAACAATAGCATATGTAATACATATATAAAATACATGTTAATCAACTATGTATGTTACTGTGTTGGTAAGGCTTCTGGTCAACAGTAGGCTATTAGTAGTTAAGTTTTTGAGGAGTCAAAATTATACATGGATTTTCTACTGCTCAGGAGGTTGAACCCCTAACCCTCATTTTATTCAAGGATCAACTGTAATTAGTAATAACTGGCAGAACTTGACACTATATCTACACTCAAAGTCTTGGAGTAAAATAGAAAACAAAAGTAAAGTAAAAGAGCCTGGGCGTTAAAAATTTAATGATTGGGTGGCGCCTGGGTGGCTCAGTTGGTTAAGCGACTGCCTTCAGCTCAGGTCATGATCCCGGAGACCCGGGATCGAGCCCCACATCGGGCTCCCTGCTTGGTGGGAGGCCTGCTTCTCCCTCTCTCACTCCTCCTGCTTGTGTTCCCTCTCTGGATGTGTTTCTCTCTGTCAAATAAATAAAATCTTTAAAAAAAATTTAATGATTAGTTAAAATAGTTAATATTATAAGGTGTGATTTTTTTTTTTTTTTTTTTTT
>PITA01000368.1:249114-291265 GCA_004023965.1 Spilogale gracilis | reverse complement strand
AAGTCTATATGGCTGTATTTAATGTAAAATGCTTGAAGAAAACTAGTCAAAAACTGCTCATGAGACACACAATTACAATTACTGATATCCTTTCAATGAAATCCTTTGTGATTAAAATGAAAAACATACAGTTTCGGACAAATGTTTATTCCACATTTCAAGTTGTGATCTGCTGCATTGGCATGAGTTTTGGTGAAACTGCAAAATCACACCCGGTGCTCTTTTTTATGTCATCCACGGTCAGGCCTTCCCAGAGTTCAATCAGAGTCAGTCCTTTTTTGTTGTCCACATCAAACACAGCCTTTTCAGTAATTATGCGGTTGACACATTGCTTTCCAGTCAGTGGCAATGTACATTTCTCCATGATTTTATGTTCATTTCCCTTGGCAGAATTCTCCATGGTGACCACCACTTTGGTCTTTGCACTGGACACTAAATCCATAGCCCCTCCCATTCCTTTCACCATCTTCCCAGGTATCATCCAGTTAGCCAAGTCACCATATTTGGAAACTTGCATTGCTCCTAGCATTGTTAGGTTGACATGCCCCCCTCTAATCATCGCAAATGATTCATCGCTGGAGAAGTAAGAGGCTCCTGGAAGAACAGTAACTGTTTCCTTTCCTGCATTGATTAGATCTGCATCAACATCATTTTGTAGTGGATACGGACCCAAACCCAGGATTCCATTTTCACTTTGCAGATGAACTGTGATATTTGGGCTGATAAAGTTGCTGGCCAGAAGTGGGATTCCTATGCCCAAATTAGCATACATGCCGTCCTCAAATTCAAGAGCTGCCCGCTTGATGATACGTTCCCTTACATTATCTCCAGGTTTCCTGGATTTGGTTTTTACATCTTCCTCTTTCCGCACTGATAAGCGCTCAATTCTTTTCTCATATTTTTCTCCTTTTATAAGGCGATGTACATAAATCTTAGGAATATGGATGTCTTCTGGGGCAAATGATCCAATATCCACAATTTCTTCGACCTCTACCACTGTGGTCTCTGCAGCTTTGCACATTGGCAAATTGAAATTTCTTGCACTTTTCCTGAAAATCACATTTCCTGCTTGGTCTGCCTTCCAGGCTTTCACCAAAGCAAAATCTCCTGTGATTGCTTCCTCCAAAATAAAATGCTGACCGTTAAACTCCCTCACCTCTCTCGGCTTACTGGCAATGGCAATGCTGCCATCTTTGTTGTATTTAATCGGTGCCCCTCCTTGCTGCACCAGGGTCCCGTACCCGGTGCTGGTGTAAAATGCAGGAACTCCAGCCCCACCTGCTCGAATCCGCTCTGCAAGTGTGCCCTGAGGTGTCAGCTCTACTTCTAATTCACCACTTAAGTACTGTCGTTCAAATTCTGCATTTTCTCCCACATATGAAGAGACCATGCGTTTTATCTGCTTGGATCGAAGCAAAAGGCCCAGCCCAAAGTTGTCAACCCCTGCATTGTTGCTGACTGCAGTCAGACCTTTCACTCCAGTCTTCAGTAAGGCTCCTATAAGATTCTCTGGAATTCCACATAACCCAAAACCACCAACCAGTATTGTTGCACCATCACGGATGTCTTTTACAGCTTCCACTGGATCTGTATAAAATTTGGTATGGCGACATGTGCTGGTTGAAAAGTAGCAAACACATCCCTTGGACCAGACGGCCCCGGTGCGGCGGGCGGAGGCGCACAGCGGGGACCAGGCGGTGAGGAGTTTGAGAGCCGCCATGTTCCGGGCCCGGCGTGGAGGAGGCGACTGGCTGTAGATTATTCTTTTTAAAAAGAATTTCATTTATTTATTTGACAGAGAGAAGGATCACAAGTAGGCAGAGAGGCAGGCAGAGAGAGAGGGGGAAGCAGGCTCTCTGCTGAGCAGAGAGCCCAGTGCAGGCCTCAATTCCAGGACCCTGAGATCATGACCTGAGCCAAAGGCAGAGGTTTTAACCCACTGAGCCACCCAGGCACCCAGATTATTCTTACCTAATTGAAAAGTAAATGATTTTTCAAATTAACATTAACCTCAAATATTCCTGATGTTATTTAATAAAATAAACTGAAACGTTAGCAGAGTAGAGAAGTCAAGTTTTTTTTTTTCTACTTAAATTCAATTAATCAAAATATAGTACATCATTATTTTCTGATGTAGCGTTCAATGATTCATTAGTTATCTATAACACCCAATGCTAATCACATTATGTGCCCTCTGGGAGAAATGGATGCATTCCTAGAAACTTGGAAACTACTAAACTGAAACAGAAAGAAATAGATAATTTGAACAGACCAATTACCAGAAAGGAAATTAAAGTAATAATCAAAAACCTCCCCCAAACAAGAGACCAGGACAGATGGCTTTCCAGGGAAATTCTACCAAACATTTAAAGAAGAAATATTCCACTGAAGCTGTTTCAAAAAAATAGAAATGGAAGGAAAACTTCCATACTCATTCTATGAGGCCAGAATTGCATTGATCCCCAAACCAAAACCCCATCAAGAGGGAGAATTAAAGGCCAATATCCTTGATGAACATGGATGCCAAAGTACTCACCAAGAAACTAGCCAATAGGATCCTATAGGACATTAGAAGGATTATTCATCATGACCAAGTGGGCTTTATTTCTGGGATAAAGGGTGGTTCAACATTTGCAAATCACTGTATTAGGTCACATTAATAAAACAAAAGAACATAACTATATGATCCTCTCAATTGATGCAGAAAAATCTTTGACATAATACAGGATCTTTTCTTCATTAAAACTCTCCAGTGTATAGGGGTAGAGGGAACATATCTCAATATCACAAAAACCATCTATGAAAAGCCCACAGAAAATATCATTCCTTAAGAGGAAAAACTAAGATATTTTTCTGCTGGGGACCAAACCCAGCAACAGTCAGGGTCCAGAAGGTGAGGATGGCATTGGCGATTCCAAAATGAGAGAGCCCCAAAGATTCTGGATCGCCTGCCAGGCGTCTCCGCCTTGCTGGCTCTCAGTGTCTTTATTTATAGCCAACAAGTTAAAGATGCTCATGACAGAATTTTATTTTATTTTATTTTTTTTTTTTACAGAGAGTTATTTTTGATTACACAGTGTCTTTGTTAAAGAAACACAGTGCTTTGATCAGTGAAACATGTTTTTGCGGGTGCACCTATCTACACTTCAGAGTTAACTCCTTAAACCAAACCAAGGACATGTTATTCAGTAAGTTTTTTTTTACAGTTTCTTACATTTGGTGCCTAGATGATAAAGGGTAGACTAATGATATGGTGTTTTTTAAGCAGGTCTTACAAACAAGAAGGCAATTAAAAGGCTTAGATGAGTTGTGTACAAAGTTTTAGCTACATTATTAATACAATGACCAAAAGCTAGTCTGTCTGGCATCAAGGAGAAAGATAATTTATTTTGCAAAGGTAAAAGCATTTGCTCAAGCCTGTTTTTCATGACTGGGTACAGAACTCTTTATTTGTGGATCCTCTGTGTGCGTGGCAATGTCCTTGTTAGTACAGTTTTATTTCTTATATTAAGCCCTTTATTTAACCATTTAAGAGCCTTGACAATCTCTTCCACAGAGCTGCGGGATATCTAAGATAAAGCTATTTTTAATGATGGTAAGTAGAAACAAAAGCATTTTGCTATATACCAGACATGGTTTTTAAATGTCAAGCATTCTGTACAAAGAATGGCAAACAAGCGGGGTGGAGAAACTACTGCCCCACGCAAACTCCTCACATTTTGTGGGAGGGTCGGTGTTCCGTGCCTTGCATAGGGAAATCACCTAACTGACCATGCAGGTGGCTTGCGGCATTTTTCCTTACTAAGATCAGGAACAGAATAGGAATGCCCACTCTCACCACTACTGTTCAGCATCATACTAGAAGTCCTAGCCTCAGCAATCAGAGAATAAAAATAAATAAAAGGCATCCAAATCATCAAAGAAGAAGTTAAACTCTCACTATTCAAAGATGACATGCATGATACTGTATGTGGAAAACCCAAAAGACTCCACCCTAAGATTGCTAGAACTTGTAGCAATTCAGCAACACAGCAGAATATGAAATCAATGCACAGAAATCAGTTGCATTTCTTTATTTTTTTTTTAATTTTTATTTCTTCCATACTGCATTTCTACACACTAACAATAAGACTAAAGAAAGAGAAATTAAGAAATTGACCACATTTAGGGTGCCTGGGTGGCTTAGTGGGTTAAGGCCTCTGCTTTCAGCTCAGGTTGTGATCTCAGGGTCCTGGGATCGAGTCCCAAGTCAGGCTCTCTGCTCGGCGGGGAGCCTGCTTCCTCCTCTCTCTCTGCCTGCCTCTCTGCCTACTTGTGATCTCTCTCTCTGTCAAATAAATAAATAAAATCTTTATAAAAAAAGAAATTGATCACATTTATAATTGTCCCAAGCCATAAAATACCGAAGGATAACCTAATCAGAGAAGTCAAGTAGTTAAAGACCAAGACTTGGTTATAAATTTTTTAGGGTTTGAATACAGGCTTCATCATTTGCAAACTATTTGGCTTTGGGGGTAGCTTAATTTCTCTTTATCCTAGTTCACCTAGCTCTGTAATGAGGCTAAACACAGAACCCACTCCTTGATGTTGTTGTGAGGCTTAAAAGTCTTAGAAGAGGGTATACATGTAGCGAGTAATCAATCAATAAATGCGAGCTATTATTTTAGTAAGAACAGTAAGCATCCTTAGAATAAGGCTTTTTAAATTACTTTGATTTTAAGGTAGTGACATAAGCTCAAATGCATATTTTTTCTTATGAAATAAAATATCCAGTTAAAGAAGACAAAAAAAAAAAAAAAGAAGAAAATCAGATTTCCTCTTGAAATTTTAAGGCCTCTCCATTCAATTTTCCAATGCTTTTTCTGACCATCAGAAATCCGCTTAACTGACCTACATTGCAGATGATTTTTATTTATTACGAAGGAAATCACAGATAATGGATTGGAAAACACACCTCTTATGAATTCTTAATGATTACCTTTATTGTTTCCTCAAATTCTAAGCAGATGAGCATCCCCATTAGACCTATTCATTACACCTATTCATTACACCTTATAAAAAGTTTTCCTATGGTGAACTGGGACCAGTAGCCTTAGGGTCTCAGGTAAGAAGGAGAGGCCTCTAGAGGGAACATACATTTCACATTTCACACCTGTGATAGATTTTCCATTTTATTTATATCCACTGCTTTCCTCCCTCTTGTGGGAGAATTAAACAGCAATTTTACTCACTGGGGCAATTAACTCATTATTCACTTCATTTTAAATGAAACGTTGACATTAAACATGACCATTTATAACCCTTGTAATAACCATAAGTAGCATCTATAGTGTTCTTGATAAAGTCTTTCTATTCTCTCTGGAATGCTATCTTTATTACTCTTATAATTTTCTTTGAAGGAATCAGCATCACATTTCCCCTTGGAAAGTCACTGTAAGTCCTGTTTTTATCATCCATTTCTTTTCCTTCAATCAATTGTCTATGGATGACTGATAGAATGACTGAAAATGATAGCTTAATTTTAAACCTATTGTTTTTTACCAGTGAAGTATAAATACATAACACAAACTATGTATTATTTTGTCTCAGTGATTTTATTTTTATTTTTGTGCTAAAGGAATGCACATAGGAAAAGTTTAGATTTAGTGAGGAGTGATCATATTATTGTCCCAGAATATCCTAATTCCCTTACTATATTCTTTGTGAAGAAGAGATCTTGAGAGTTGCAATGCTTTTGATAGTGAGTGAGGTGCTGAAGTGGTTAGAGGGAGCAAGGAAAATAATAATAATTGCATATATCTCCATTATTGGTTAGCACACAGTCTCGATTTTCTATGTCTCCCTAAGTTTATCACTCTATATTTTTCTTTCTACTTTAAAATCTATGTGCTAGGAAAATTAAAGAATTTGAAGTCCCTAAGTTAGATGTCATTAATTTTATTTTTATTTTTATTTTAGTATAGTTAACATATATGTTATACTAGCTTCAGGTGTAAAATATAGTGATTCAAAAATTCTAACATTACTCAGCGTTCAACGTGGTAAGTGTTCTCTTAATCCCTATACTTATTTCATCCATTCCCTCCACCCACCTACACTCTGGTAATCAATCATCAGTTCTCTATTGTTAAGAGTGTTTTTTTTTTTTTTTTTTTTTTTTTGGTCTCTTTCTTTCTTATTATGTTCATTTGTTTTGTTTTATTTTATATATTTTAAGAATTTATTTATTTACTTGTCAGAGAGAGAGAGAGACAGAGAGAGTGAGCACAAGCAGGGGAGGGGCAGGCAGAAGTAGAAGCAGGTTCCCCACTGAGCAGGGAGCCTGATATGGGGCTCGATCCCAGGACCCTGGGATCATGACCTGCGCCAAAGGCAATCTCTTAACTGACTGAGCTACCCAGGCATTCCTGTTCATTTTTCTTTTCTTTTCTTTTCTTTTTCTTTTCTATTTTCCTTTTTTCTTTTCTTTTTTTAACAATTTATTTTATTTTTTTCAGTGTTCATTTGTTTTAAATTCCACATATGAATGAAATCATATGGTATTTGTCTTTCTCTGACTGACTCACTTTGCTTAGCATTATACTCTCTAGATCTGTCCATTTTGTTGCAAATGGCAAGATTCCATTATTTTTTATGGCTAAATAATATCCCATTGTACATGTAGGTAAGTGTGTACACACACACTTGACACTTGGGCTGTTTCCATAATTTGACTATTGTAAATAATTCTGCAAAGAACATAGAGGTTCATGTATCCCACTGAATTGGTGTTTTTGTGTTTTTTTTGGTAAATACCCAGTAGTGTGATTACTGGATTATAGGGTAGTTCTATTTTAAACTTTTGGAGAATGTTATGTACTGTTTTCTCACAGTTAAAGGCCAGCTGATTCTAATAATTTTGGTAGAATTCTGATATTTCTATATAATGTTTATTAATCGTATTTATATATTCTGTGGCAATAAGGAAAGTCAAAAACGCAGTCTTATTCTGTAATTCTTGAGCAATTTTTTTCAGTTTTATTTGAGTAGTTTTTACCCTAGTTTTTTTCAAATAGTTTTTAAATACTTAACAATGGAAATAGCTATCACTCTATATTATTCAATATAAATAACTAGAGCAAAATTTAAAACATAACCCTTCCCATCTGACGAATCAGTTTTAATTACTTCTAATTAGATCATCTTTTTCATATATTTCTTCAAAATAGCTTAGAAAGTAATTCTTACTATTTCTCCCCATAGTAAATGAAAGTTTAACCTGCCTATAATTATTTTATTCACCATATTATATGTCCCACTTTCTGAATAATCATGTTGTGTTTGCTTGAAATTATTCACTAGAGTATTTCTAAAAATAACCAAAGAAAATGCATTGACTTTCTTCTCATTTTTCCAAAGTCTTAGATCTATGAATTAGATATGCTGTCATTAAATTTTAATAAGTATAAACTTTTGCTAACTTTGCATAGTTGTCCCTCAAGTCATACACGCTCACATAAAGAACATACTCCTACACATAAACTAATCTTGATCAAGTTCACATACCTTGTTTGTATCAAATTTCAAAAAAATAACACAAACATCTGGATTAAAGGGCCAGTTATTTACCATGACAATTTACTTTGTTTTCAGCTGCCCAACAAAATACAAACTTAAAATATTTAATAGCTCTACATATCTCCTCTAAATTATAAAAGCCACGCTTTAGTAAAGGTAGTAATCAACTCAACTTCTCTTTCTTAAAGTTTTTACTCTGGTACCCCAGGTTATAAAACCCTAAAATCTGGGTTCTTAAGTTAGGCCCACATGGAGTGAAACAAGAAAATATTTATTGTAATAAAATGAGAAGTGCAATATACGGTCTGTTGATAGAATACGATTATTTCTGTTAAGTAGAACTGCCCTATTTGTAATAGAGGTTATAACGTAGTGTGATGAAGAGTCTGTCTTCATTTGTATGTTCAACTGCTGATAGCTTTCAAACATCACTTCACTCTCTGCCCACCTTGGCCCACTTCTGGGGAAGTGAAAAGATAGATTGAGTATTCTCTCTTGGTTCTGGAGGGAGATTCAAACCATGTAATTCTCGGACTGGGGAAGGAACCCTCCTCACAAACACATTCCATAACCATTTGACCTATCTTGCTCTCTCAAGCTATTTTCAGACCAGTGTGGATGTCTTCCCTGCTCTTTACAGAAAACTTCCTGATATGAGCAATAATATTTTAATGTAATTCTTAGTGCATATGTGGCATCATCCCTCTTAATATCTAAATCAAATTTTGGGTAAGCTTTGATTCTACCTTCCGTAGGACAACCACAAGACATATAGCAAGTAAAATGGCTGATTTATCACATTTCTATATGTGTCCCGGGGTTAGAAAAAATCAATAAACTCTCACAATAATCACAAATTCAGATTTATGGAAACACCAAGGTTTAGTAAGCAAGTGACATAAATCAGAGCAAAATTGGTCATCTAAGAAACATCTATGCATCACCACTGAATTTTCATCATTCATGTATGGTCTTTAATATTAGATTTTAAAATTTTCTCTTTTTAACTGATAAAAGCTGACAGAAAGGAAGGAAATATAAGATAAAACACAGCACCATCAATTGGACTTAATTGACATTTATGTAATATTCCACTCAACAATAACATAAAAATATTTTTTAAGAATATCCATGGAGCTCTGAAAAATATAGACCATATACTAGATATAAAGAAGTCTCAACATCTTTTTTTAATTGATGTCATACAGAGTGTGTTTTCTGACCACAAAAAGATTAAGTTCAACATAAATAACAAAAAGATTCCTAGGAATATCTATGAACAGCTGGAAATTTAAACACTTTTGGGTACCTCAAGGATCAAAGAAAAATCAAAAGGGGAGTTAGAGAATAAAATAACAAAATATCACCATATACGTGAAAAAAAAAAGGTAAAGAAGAGGCTCAGGGAAAAAGTATAGATTTAAAATTTCATGTTAGAAATGAAGAAAAGAGGGGCACTTGAGTGGCTCAATTGTTAAGCGTCTGCCTTCAGCTCAGGTCGTGATGCCGGAGTCATGGGATTGAGCCCCGCATCAGTCTCCCTGCTCTGTGGGAAGCCTACTTCTCCCTCTCTCTCTCCTCCTGCTTGTGTTCCCTCTCTACCTGTGTTTCTCTCTGTCAAACAAATAAATAAAATCTTAAAAGAAAAAAAGAAATGAAGAATGTAACTTAATAAGTTATAAAGAAACTGACAATGAATGAAAGTAAGAATAAGCAGAAGGAAAGAAATGATGAAGATACATAAATATAATTAAAAGCCAAAAATCACTAGAAAAATACAGTGAAACCAGAATCTGTCTTTTTACAGTTAACAATTTAGCTAAAATGAACATATGTCTTGAATGACTCAAAACACCAAAACTAACTGGGACTGTTGAGGTAACTTGAATAGCTCTGTGTCCATTGAAAAAATGCAAATGATACACCTTCTCACAAAGAAAATTGATCCAAATGGTTCTTTGGTGAATCTCTTCCTTATCTCTTAAGGAAGAGTTAAAACAAAACCAAAAATCTTCATAAATATAGACCTATAAGTCCATATTTAACAGAATTTTGGTCCATCAAACACCCATATACAATGGGTAAGATACATTGAATAATATCAAAGGATTGCTTAATATGAAAATGTTAAGCACTCTATTATATCATATTAACAATAAAAAAATAAAAGCCATATAAATCACCTCAGATGAAGGAAAAAAAATGTTCAAGACAATACAACATGGTTGCATGATTAAAAACTCTTAAGAAACAGGGGAAAAAAGGGTGGGGAGGGAACCTCCTCAAGCTGGTAAAAGGAATTTTTTAACAAAAATTCCTACTTCATTGCAATACACTGAATATTTTCCCTTGACTTTGTCTGTATATCTAACTTCCCTATCTCTTCAACATATCAGAAAGGAAGCAATGAATCTAAGCTTCTAGATTTTGAAAGAGCATTCAGTAATGTCACAGGTCAGAATGTACATGTTGGAAAATTTATATATCTAATTTCAAAACTTACTATACGAAGCTATACTATCAATAGAGTGAATTAAATCCATATCTATAGGTCAGAGAAGCAGAAAAAAAGAGTCCAATAAGTAAACAAAACACATGTTACTTGTTGAATTTTGACCAAAGCGACAAGGTAACTTAATCACCGGTAAAACTATAGCAATTTCAACAATAGTGCTGGAATAGCTGGATATCCATGTGAAAGACAAAGAAACAAACTTGAATTTAATCCCTACCTTGCAACGTGTATAAATTAACTTGCAGTGTATCATATAAATAAATATAAAAGATAAAATTATAGATTCTCAATGAAAAACTCAAATTAGTCATGGATTTATTAAATAGAAAACAAAAAGTATAAACTGTAAAATAAAAATCAACAAAATATTTTTTTCAAAATTAAAAATTTTGGCTCCTCAGGAGTTATTTTTAGGAAAATATAAAGGTAAAAAAAAACTTGTAAAGGTAAACAATAAACTTCCAGAAAATGTTTACAAAATATATGTGTGACAAATGACTTGTATTGACAATCAATGAAAACTACTTATTTATCAATTATAAGAACTACTTATTTATCAATTATAAGATAAAACAATAAATAAATCTGAAAGCATAAAGGGAAAATGCTTTCACAGACACTTCAAAAAAAAACCTATATGAATAGCTAATAAGAAAGGCTGCTCAATATCACTAGTCATCGTTATTCAACCTCATTAAAACCATAATTAGATATTACTAATTACCCAACAGAATGGCTAAAACTAAAAAAGACTGATCGTAACAAGAATTGACAATTTGTGGAGAAATGGAATTCTGATCATTGTTGGTAAGAATGTATAATGAAACAACTTCTTTGGAAAAGAGGTTTGCAGTTTAATGTAAAGTTAAATCTACATGTAGCATATGGCCTAGCAGTTGCCATCCTAGGTATTTTATCAAAAGAAATGAAAGCATATGTCTGTATACAAACTTATGCATAAGTGTTCATAGCAGCTGTACTGTAGTATTCTCAAATTTAAAATAACACAAAAGTTCGTCATCAGGTAAATGGATAAATGCTTTATGATATATACACATTTGTATGGATACACATAATAGAATAGTGCTGAGCAACAAAACAGAATGAACATGCAGTGTCGGGGAGGGTGCATGATCCGCCCTTCCCTCCATGCCCAAGCCACCAGAAATTCTGGTGGAGGTACCTGTGAATGTGAATGAAAGCCCCTCTGGGCTTTCCCGCCTAGAATCCGAAAAGCCACTTACCCTGTGGGTCAGGGCAATATGTCCTTGGTGTGCTTATTCAAGACAGTTCCATTTAACCCTCCTCCCGGTAATCATATCTCTGTATCTCTTGTCTGTATTTCTTGATCCCTCTGCCTCAATGGTCTCAACTTCTGTGAGTTTAAGCAATCACTCTGTACCTTGCAGTAACAATACTAATCCTGTCTCTAGGGCGGGTGCAAAAGCAGTTAAAGATTTAACTGCACCACCCAATTTCCTCATGTGGGAATAATAAAAGACTGGGACCCTTGACAGTCAACAGAGAAAAAAGCCATGAGACAGAGAGAGACTGAGAGCTGACTGAGAGACTGAGAGACAGAGAGATAAAGGCAGAGGGCCTGCGAGGAAGCAGCAAGAGAGCCTTAGAGGAGAGAGCAGGAGAGCTGGCAAACAGCAAGAGATCCTGCTTCGACAGACCTCCCGGCTCGGGTGTGATTTGGCCGCCGACACTCATCATCCTGCTCGACACTACCTTTTTCCCCTGGCTGGACCAGGGGAGAAACCCCAACCCTCGTAGCCCAGGAAGGAGCTACAATGCAGCAATATCTACAACTCTAAAGTATAAAGTGAACTGAAAGAAACCTTACAAAAAAGAGATCCTGTCCCAGACATGCGCAAACAACGTAGGAAATACAAGACGTAACTTGGGATATCAGCTCTCCAAGATTTTAATGCTTCAGGGAGACAAAATATCATTTGAATTGACCAACAGGCAATGTTCTATTCAATTTTAGTATAATTCCAGATTTACTTAAACTTTTAATCATTATTGACATTGATAGATCCCAAAGTAGATATACAACTCTATAAATGTATTCAAGGAGTTTATTTCCACTGCCAAAGTACTGATCAAGTCAACAAGGAACACAACACCAATTCCTACCTTTATTAAACTAGCCTTTTGGTTCAACTATAAGCAGCTAATAAAGTTAACACATTTGTTCTTACTATACTTTGCCTAATTTTTGGTAGCTTTGAGAATATAATTTAGATTCTGAGCATCAGGGAATATACTGGCCATTCTATCATATGATAGAACTAGTCTTATTGTCCTCATAGAGTTAAATGCAGAACTCCACTCATGAGTTATTTTCCACCTTGTTGCCATTGTATATTCAACTACAACCCATATTTTCCAATACTTCTAGGAAGCCCTCTCTTACTATTTATGGCACCAGCATATCTCCATTGTAATATTTATTATATAAATCAAAATGACATTTCACTTTGATATTATAATTTAGGAAGCTAAGTTACTCTAATGCCCAAAGTGCTTAGATCGGGTTTGAAATTATTTGTTGGCTATATGTAGATGAACACCAATTGAGATTAAGTAACTATAATAGAGGGAATAGTCAATCTAAAAAGCATTTATAGGGGCACCTGGGTGGCTCAGTTGTTAAGTGTCTGTCTTTGGCTCAGGTCATGTTCCCAGAGTCCCAGGATTGAGCTCCCCATCGGGATCCCTTCTTGGCAGAAAGCCTGCTTCTCCCTCTCTCACTACGTCTGCTTGTGTTCCCTCTCTAGCTGTGATTCTCTCTGTCAAATAAATAAATAAAATCTTGGATGCCTGGGTGGCTCAGAGGGTTAAGCCTCTGCCTTTAGCTCAGGTCATGATCTCAGCGTCCTGAGATTGAGGCCCGCAGCAGGCAGGGAGCTGCTTCCCCCTCTTTCTCTGCCTGCCTCTATGCCTACTTGTGATCTCTCTCTGTTAAATAAATAAATAAAATCTTTTTAAAAAAATAATTAATTAATTAAAAAATAAAAAGCATTTATATAACTTTTGTTTGTTTTGAAAAACAGAAGTTTCAAATTAATGTAGATTGGACAGAGAATTAAAAACTAGTGAAAATAGGGTGTTTGGGAGGTTCATTGGTTAAGCGTCTGCCTTGGGCTGGGGTCATGATCCTGGGGAGAAGCCTGCTTCTCCGTCTCACTCCCCTTGCTTGTGTTCCCTCTTTAGTTGTGTTTCTTTCTGTCAAATAAATAAATACAATGTTAAAAAAAAACTAGTGAAAATAGGAAAAAAGTAAGGGTTTAACAGAGAACTTGGAAAGGTAAAATTTCCTGAATTTATTCTATCTATATTATTGATAAATCCAGCAAATTAATACCCTACTTTAATCAATATTTAATGATGGAACTATGTGAATACACTATGCTAAGCTCTTTTATGGAATAAAATTATGAAACACGTTGGATTATCTTTAAGACATATTTTATATATACATTCCTTCATGTATAGAGAAAATTCAAGGTACAAATTATATCTCATTATAAGAAGATACTGTTTTTCAAAAAAGTTGTTTTAGGGGCGCCTGGGTGGCTCGGTTGGTTAAGCGACTTCCTTCGGCTCAGGTCATGATCCCGGAGACCCGGGATCGACCCCACATCGGGCTCCCTGCTTGGTGGGAAGCCTGCTTCTCCCTCTCTCACTCCCCCTGCTTGTGTTCCCTCTCTGGCTGTGTTTCTCTCTGTCAAATAAATAAAATCTTTTTTTAAAAAAAAAGTTGTTTTAGTACTTAATCATGTATAGTAAATACAACTGACTGAATCAATTGTAGTACTTAATTCCTGTTATGATTAGAGAATTACAGAAAACTGTTTATATAATGTAAAATCAAAATGACAAAAATAAACAGTTGCCAATAACATCTTTGGTGTATTGATACTGAATATATCTCTGTGTGTTTCAATTTAAAAGAAAAGAATTATATATTTAGTCATGAAAACGAGCTTATAAGATCTTTCTATATTGAGCAAATCTACACTGGTTATTTAATAAGGAACTCAACTGAGGAGGGTAGAGCAAACTAAGCACAGGTGAGCTCCTGCCTCTGAAAACTCCTTTTAGCTCAGTTCTGCTGTCAATGCCCATCTTTAGTTGTTAATACAACAGTCCTTCTCATTGCCAACAACAGCAACAAATTACCTTTCCCAGGGGTTGCCTGTTGCACATTCCAAAGAACGCAAGATGCTTATGAAACCAGGTGTGCACAACAGGAAGGAGTTAAGATGAAGCCATCAGAATGATAACAATCGTGCCTTGATGAGTTCTTGTTATTTTAAGACACACCTGCTCCAAGTCAGCAGGATTTCTGAGGAAAATCAGAAATGTGTTGGATGTGTCCCAAGGCACATAAAAGATTGAATTCAATTCTGTCTAGCTGATGTTTAGAAATTTACAGCAGTGCTGACTGGGCTAAATGGCTTTCTTGCAAAATTCCAGAAGACACAGTGTTGTATTTGTCAGAGAAAATTACATAGAAGATCCCTTGTGAAAAATGTATAACCTCCTCCCTCACCTTTCCTTCCTCCTTCCTGAGTAGGTATGCCAGACTTAACCAAAGTAGCAATGTGATGGGAAATATTCTATTATTTATAAAAAAAGATTGGTGTCTCTTCCCAATATCAGGGTTAATTGGTGATTTCTACAGTGATCTGTACTAAAACTATAGAGATTAATGTAATTATACCAGTTCAGATTTAAAATATATGTTTATTTGTAAATACATATTTATATGTACTCATGCACAAAAATATCACTGGATGAACAAGTTAGATATATAGGCACATCTCAATTTATTGTACTTTGCTTTACTGTGTTTGGAGATACTGTATTTTTTACAAATTGCAAGTTCGTAGCGAACCTGCATCAAGCAAGTATGCCAGTGCTATTTTTCTAACAGCAGTTTCTCACTTTGTGTCTCCATTTCACATTTTGGTAATTCTTGCAGTATTTCAAACTTTTCACTATTATTTTATTGCTAAGGTGATATGTAATCTGTGATTAGAACTTCCTGAAATTTCAGATGGTTAGCATTTTTTAGCACTTTAAGTATTTTTAATTAAGTTATATACATTGTCTTTTTGGACAAAATGCTATTGTACACTTAATGGACTACAGTATAGTATAAACATAACTTATAGATGCACTAGGAAACCGAAATATGTGTTTGGCTCATCTTATTGTGATAATTTGCTTTGTTGAAGTGATTCAGAATGAAACTGGAAATATCTCTGAGGTATGCCTGTCCATATTAAATATATAATAATTATTGTCACAGTGTTCTTTGTACTTCCCTCTACTGAATTTTGTTGAAAGAAGGCCCACTAATTTTAGAACGAGAAAGAAAGGCAATAAAGGTTATTTGTATTTGTTGGGTAAGTATAGTATAGAAAAATATAGAAATCAGAATGTCTAAATTTATTTGGGAAATTTAAATAACATAATTCATTGCCTATTGGAGTTTACTAAAATTTAAATATACGTTACAATATCCTAAATTCTGAATGACAGTGTTCATGGGCTATAGTGAAAACATGGTAATCCTATGTCAGAGGCAATTATAAAATGGAATTTTATCTAATATCCTGACAGAAATATATATGCACATCATGTGTTATTTCAAACACTTATAATGCTATTTTTAAAAAATATGCTTAATTCAAGATGAATTATATTTAGAGATGAGATCAAATGAACAAAAGAAAAAGTTTGAGGAAAAGATCAAACTAAAGAGAAAGTTTTGAACAATAAAATGTATGCCTTTAGTTCCTGTCTCTTCTTGGTATGAGATGAAAATTCACACTGACATTTCCAGCAAAGATCACAAAAGAAAGAAATGGAATAAATTACATGCTATAAAATAGCTATAAAATTAAAACAACAACACAGTCAAGTTGGACTGTGGCCTCCGAGAAACTCAGCTAGTCTGCTGCCAAGGCTTTAAGGAAACAAACATTCCCCTCTGGGCATACATACTTTAGATTAACTACTTAGTGTGATCAACACTATCTAAAAATATATTCATGATAAATACAAAATGAAGGCCTAAAGAGATATTTCTTATGTTACTTAAAATATATTTATGGGGGAAAAACTCAGCCTGTATTTTACTTTGAACAGCTCATTTGGCAAAGGCCAGGGATTAAGGGGTTAGAAACCACAGGTTTTCGGTGTTTTGTTGTTGTTGTTTTTAATTTCAAAATAGAAATTATAGTAGGTTCTCCTTATTAAGGTAGTTCCAGGAATTAAATGAGATCATAAGCTTGCTCAGAATCTGACATACTAAAGAGATAAATATATTTGTTATTATTATTATACATAAAATGATGAATTATTCTTCCTTTAGAGCACTATCCAAAAATATTATTTCCTTCAATTCTTCTTTCAAGATGTCTTGTTTGACACTATGCTCACAGGGATACTCATGGAATGAGTACCTTAAGTATACCAATACTACATGATAACTAATCACACAATGATAGGTTATATACTAAGGAAGTACCTACATTACGATCAAACTTAAATCTGCTTATGAAAAATGAGAAACCCAAAGGACCATGAACATGAATGGAAATCCACCTTTTGTCTACAAACCGACTGGCAGGAACTGGTGTAAAAAAGGTCTGGGCCAGAAAATAACATATATGAATGGACATCTAGTCTCTGTTATTCTGTGCTCAAAAACATAGTTGTATTACTTAAGCCAAGAAAAAAAAATAAGTATACTAAACAATTAAACTAAAAGTAGTATATATTATTATAATTTACTACATGGCTATACTTGATCTATGTATTTCCTGAATTATCTTCCACACACCTAAGAACTCTAAAAATGATCATGAAAAGAAATTTACTCTTAAGATCCTCAAGCACATATAAAAACTAAAAAAAAAATTAAAGTGAAGGGTGCCTGGGTGGCTACAGTCGGTTAAATATCTACCTTCAACTTGGGTCATGATCCCAGGGTCCGGCAATTGAGCCCTTGTCCGGCTCCCTGCTCAGTGGGAAGTGCGTTTCTCCCACTCCCTTTGCCCCTTTGCCCTGCTTGTGTGCTCTCTCACTCTCTATCTCTCAAATAAATAAATAAATAAAATATTTTTTAGAAAGTTAAAGATGCATATATTTTGATAAAAAGTAATAAAGAGTAGAAAAGAATGGTCCACAGACTCCAGGGGTATAGAAAACAGTGCATTGTGATGGAAAAAGTCTTAAGAATGTGTATGTGACAAAAAAAAAATTAAACTTTAATAGTACTCTGAATTTTGCCAATAACATGATAGGTAGTACATGTGAGTTAACATAAAGTAAGAGTAAAGAGTAAGTAGTATGCTCTCACTTTTCCTTTTTCTTGAAATAGATCCATGAGTATTTCTAATTTAAACTAAAAAAAAATGCTGCCATCACCAACAAAAAAACCACCATGGACAAGGGATATGAAAAAAAAAATTCCAAAGAAATTTGGATTCAAACATAATTTAGTTATATACACATAAGTAAAAATATAAGAGATACAGAATTGATTCTTTTCATACATCGGATATAAACCCACCATCTACTGAACACTAGGCAAATCACAATCAAATCGGATCCGATAAGAAATGGGCTAAAATTATCAAAATACTAAGAAGTCTCTTCTAAATACAGATTTTCTTGTAGTATGATAAAAATGTAACTTTTTCTAAGTATATTATTCTGAAAAATTCACTGATTTCAGTATGAGTTCTTTAAAGTATTATTATTATAATATAAAAGTATTATTATAATACTTTAAAGAACTACATTGTGTACATAGAGATATTATAAGATATTTAGGCAGGCAAGGCCTAATAGAATATATGAATTGCATAGAATACATATATTGCATGAATGAATAAACTTTCATTTAATGATCATATATATATTGCCCTATTGTTATCTTATGTTCTTTTGTTATCCTCTCCTCAGAAGATGCTCAAATGGAACAATTAAGATGGGATCAAAAACTTTTTTTTAAGAGAGGGAGACAGGGTGGGGGCAGGGCAGAAGGGCAGGGAGAAAGAGAATCCTAAGCAGTCTCCATATCCAGCCTGGAGCCCAATGCAGAGCTCAGTCTCTCAACCCTGAGATCAGGACCTGAGTCAAACTCAAGAGCTGAATGTTTAACTGACTGAGCCACTCAGGATCCCCAAAGTCAAAAACGTTAAAGGTAAAAGAGTTCAAATATTTATTGAAGAGGATGGTTTTCAAACACTTGGGCTTTGTCTTATAAGCTTTATTGAAATATTATTGACATACAATAAAATTCACATATTTGAAGTGCACAATTGAATGGTTTTCAGTATTTTCACATGTATGTGCAAACAATACCACACTTTTAGAACATTTCATCACCAACTGTTTTTAGTACAAATATTTCTTTGGAAAAAGTGAAATCCAACTTGTGAATGGGTAAGAAGGCCTTCTGGTTCCTGTTCTCAGGTAAGGAGCTTGGAAGTCACCACTCTGTGTAAACAAATAGAGGCTGAACAGACTCAAAAAAATCAACAACTCTTCCAGGCTTTTTAAGAGAGGGTAGTTGTCACTGTTAGCTTCAAAGTTGCAGAGATTGACAAGTGAACACAGACTTCCCTCCGCAGCAGAAACAGCCTAGGTAGGGAACCAGGGCCAAGGTAAGGAAACCTGAACCGTAACAGACTAATTGTCGGAGGCTCCATGTGTACAGATTTGAGTTATCGTTGCCATGGGAACCCAATCATAGGGGATTCCCACAGTACTATGTGTATGTCTCCAGGAACTCAACTAGGTTCCCATAGGAAACCTTGAAGAAAAGTCCCCTTATGCTTCTGGCAGAAGATGAGGAAAGGAATCATTGTGAAAAAACCAGAGCGCTCTGTTTTCAATAACGTCCTCCGTTAAGAGAAGCTAGTTAACTAGAACCTAAACTTCCAGAGGGTATTTTCAGAGCCGGACTGACCTGGGGAAAAGGAAATATCAAACTGTAGCCAGCTCTAGCCATCCTGTCCCATCTAAAGGAAAAAACAAACAAACAAACAAACAAAACCCTGAAAACACTTGTGAAATCCACAGCATGAAGGTAGAGTCTCACGAAAAGCTGGAGACCTAAATACAGAAATACAGAATGCTTCATCCCACCTCCGCTATACCACCACTTCACCAAAACTCTACAGCATTTCCTTTTACCCAGTACATCATGTTTGGCACTCAAGAAAAAAAAAAAAAAAGGCTAAAAAATGGCAAAAAAAAAAAAAAAACACAACAATTTGAAGAGACAGAAATCATCAAAACCAGACATGACAGGAATATTGGAATTATCAGACAAAGATTTTAAAACAACCATGATTAATATGCTGGTCCCCCAGTGGATAAACTGACAGCAGGCAAGAACAGGTGGAAAATGGTAGAAATCCTAAGAACCAAAAAGAAATGTTAGACATGAAAAACACTGCAACAGGAAGGAAGCGTGCTTTTGATGAGCTTAGTGTAGACTGGTTGCAGCGAGGCAAAATTTCCGAGGTAGAGGATATATCAATAGAATCCTCAAAAATTAAAAAACAAAGAAAACAAAGACTGAAAAAATCCCCAAACAGAATATATCCAAGGACTGTGAGATAAGTACAAAAGTTACACATACATGCAATGGGAATACCAGAAACAGAGGAAATATTTGAATAATAATAACTGAGATTCCTGGAAATTAATGTCGGACACCAAAGCACAGACTCGGGAAGCTCGGAGAACACCAAGCAGGATAATGCTAAAAAACTAAAGTGGGTGAGAGGTTATGCTTTAATTTGAGACAGTGTAGAGCATCCAAATGAGCTCATCCTCCTTCATCTACATTCCCTTCCTGTGGTGGCTCAGTTGAGGTGTGAGAAATCCTGAAAGTAGCTCCAAAGTTCAGTTTAAAAAATAATTTATACATTGCCAATTCTTCCTTTTATAGTTCAGAAAGCTGGAAACCATATCTGTTGTATCATATGACTAACTTCTCCAAATTAACTAGAGAACAGGGACTAGACACATGAATCTTTCTTTAGATGAACTCACACATCACAGTGTATAGAAGATGCCATGTCTTGACTAATGACCAAATCGATATGGTATTCCAAAATTAAACATTCTTAGTAAAATAGCAAGAGCCTATGGAATAGATCTAGGTGCCATTTCATAACTATGGAATAGTTTTAAATAATAGATAAAGTTTCATGATATTTTTCAAATTGTTTGAATTTACATTTTCTGACTTCATCAAGGTAACATCTGATATCAAATGTAGTTCTACCTTGATGCATTTATACCTTTGATAATTTTACTTTTAACATCATATCCATCATAATAGATGCATTTATTAAAGAGAACACATAGTTTGATCTTGTTAATTTTTTTTTTCTTATATACACTTGCAGGAGCTAATTATTTTCAACACTTTCCCTGCAGAATAGATATTTAGTGGTGTAAACCTGACACAGTTTGCGTCTCACCGCTTCATTTGATAACTCTCCCATGCAAATGAGACAGTTAGGCTGATGAATAGCATAATCATTAGGGCATAAGAATCCATATGTGAGAAAATCCTCATTATATTTCTTAAGTGACCAAAAAAAGAAAAATATTTTTTAGTATGATACCACACTGTGACTCTGGTAGCCTTCCAGATTTAATCAAATGTTGTTCATTATGGTTGGAAAATAAGGATCCTTAAAATGAAAAGTATTTATTTATGACATATGTAGAAAAAATTTAGGCCTTAATTATTTTTTTTATTTTTTAAAAGATTTTATTTATTTATTGACAGAGAGAGAGAGATCACAAATAGGCAGAGAGGCAGGCAGAGAGAGAGGAGGAAGCAGGCTCCCTGCTGAGCAGAGAGCCTGATGCCGGCCTCCATCCCAGGACCCTGAGATCATGACCTGAGCTGAAGGCAGAGGCTTTAACCCACTGAGCCACCCAGGCACCCAGGCCTAATGATTTCTGAAAATTTCATTTTCAAAAATTTTTTGAGTTGTTTTCAAACTTAGAAACTCTGTCAAGCAAATGACATTAGAAAATTTAAATAACGAAAAAGTAATTAGATACAATTATAATATTAATTTAAAATTTAATTTTATAATCAAGGCTTAAAGTGTGCCCCAAATAATCATTCATTTCACATATGGTTAAAATATTTGTTACATTCTTATCCAAACCTGTAAATGACTAAATTCTCTGTAATCTTCGACTTAATATGATTATATTCCATTATTTTTGCTTTCAGAAATTGCTAATTTTAATCTATAAAATTAAATCATTGTCACTACGAAATTTCATGGAGAATCACACTTTGCTACAATCAAAAGATAATATTCATTCATGTTAAAATTGCCAGTAATGTAATTAAGGAAATATTAAATTTATATTTTATACCACAAGATACTAGTTAAAAATAATATTAACAAAATTAGTTAAGGAAATAAACATACATTCCATGTATATTTCTGATGCATTGTACAAAAATAAAAGCTAAATAAGTGAACATAAAAATCTATTTTACATATGTGGCCAAAACAAAGGAATTCACTTATGCAAACAACTAAGTATCAAAGAAGTGATACCACTAAAGGAGATCATTCAAGATGAAAAGAAAGGTCTTGCTGCCTTTGTACAGACACTACAGAGATTTTTCTGGTTGGTACAATGAATAAATAATAAAGCATAAACATAAGAATAAATTCAGAAAGTTCACTCTTACATATAATTCCAAGTACTGTAGATAAATATTAGTTGTTAAAAATAACATTTAATTATTTTAATGAGAAGAAAATTAAGTATAAGCAATATTTTGAAACATATCTGAAACACATTTACAAAAGAAGTATAAATGTGTTGTTGAAAATAAATGGTTTTAAAATATCAATTTTCTTCCCTTACTTCTCTTTCATAATGAATTGAAAAGCCCAAATATAGTAAAACATATTTAAATAACTAATATTGCCTGAGGTTCTATTATATGCTAGGTACTATTCTGTAAGGTCTGTATATTTGATCTCATTTTAATTATCATGATGTAGGTCAAGGGTTAACAAAAACCTGCTTGCGGGCCAATACACCTGTTTTTGTACATGGAGTTTTATTGGACCTCCACTTTGTCCACTAATTTGTGTTGTCTATAGCTATTTTCATGGTGTGTTGGTAGAACTGAATAGTTGCAAATGACCAATGATCAGTTAAACCTGAAATATTTATTATCTGGCCCTTTACCAAAAAAAATAAATAGAAAAGGCTTAAACCATTAATATGATTCTAATTTTCAATGAAGTTCATATCAGGATGAAGATATGCACTATAAACTTTGGACTCAGAAAGGAATCTCAATTTTGACTGAGTGTAGTTGATTGTTTTTCTTATATTATACAACACAGAAGTACAGAAAATCAACAACACAAGGAGAAAATGGTAAAGATTTTTTTTAATCAGTTGTTCATGCACCAATGTCCAGAGATTTTATTTGTCTGAAGCTCAAAAAAATGTATTTAATTGTATGCTGAATTCATAAAGTAATGGAATACTGCCCACAGATACACACTCCACCACTTCTCAGACAATTATCATCTTTAACTCTTGGTACCTCATTCATTTGTTCTTCCTTCCTTCCAGTTAAGGATGCCCTTTTTTACAGTTTAAAGCCATTTTATTAACCATACTTTGGATCCCATATTTTCTGACATTCCCAAGTCCTTCCTCTGTTTATTAATCTCTCTTTTTCACAGACTTA
The DNA here is from genome assembly GCA_004023965.1 of Spilogale gracilis. Classification (NCBI taxonomy): domain Eukaryota; kingdom Metazoa; phylum Chordata; class Mammalia; order Carnivora; family Mephitidae; genus Spilogale; species Spilogale gracilis. The sequence goes on along the minus strand of PITA01000368.1, from coordinate 268,391 downwards.
TTTGAAAAAAAAATTGCCTTCGATTACTCTATTTTTTTTCCATCTTAACTCATTGTGGTGTGACATCTGTCTCATTAAATCCACTGAAATGTTTCACATCAAGGTCCATAAAAATATCCCTGCAACTGAGATCATTAGACACTCTTAAATCCTTATCTAATTTGACTCTTTCTATTTTGCACTGCTGGACACTGCACTGATACTGAAATATCCCATAGCCTTGTTCTGTGAAGCCTCCCTCTTTTTCAGGCCTCTGCCCTTATTCTCTTCTGAGATGAACTGTTTCTCTGTTCACACCACAAATGTCAGTGTTGCCAATAGTCCATAAGAGAACTTGTCTTTTTATTCTTTTTATTCTCTGTGTACTGTCCATGTGTGATCATAGGAAATATTTTATTTTTTGTGTTTATTTGTTTTTCATATCTTTAATTGATATTTATATAATTAGTAAATGTTGAGTTTAGTCCAAATTTTCTCCCAAACTTCAGAATTATATAATATGTATGGATATATTATATGTATATACTATTTATATATTATACATTTGCTATAAATATATATAGTTGCTATGTATTCACTTAGTACCGTAAGGCATCCCAAAATTTGTATAATAGTCTAATGCCATTTTGGCCTATGTCACATATATCTTCTTTTACCCAAAGTGCTGTGTTCTCTATCACAGTAAATATTTTCTTCTAAACTGACTCAAGGTAAGCACATATCTGAATAATATGCTCAAGGTTATATAAAACTCTAATAATAAAATATTAATTAAAAAGAGATGTATGGCTGTCAAGTACATTAACATGTTCATGTTTATTGATTGATGCTTTTCTCCTAAGATAAATAAAGATGAAAAAAATCAAACTTCAAAAATTGGGGTGCATAAATTCGTACCCAAATTTATTTTCAGGTCTTTATGCCACTGGATGAATATCTGTACAAAACAAACAACTCAAATATCAAATAAAAAGTGCCTGTTAAATAAGTTTCATTGAGATGGTCAAATATTTTATTGCATATATTTCATAATAATGATGTGGAAAATGTTCACAATTACATCAAAGGAAAGGATGCTTCAAGATGTTTTAAGACATATCTATAGGATAATATGATATATGTTATATTGTTATATATTTCTCTATAGTGAGACTATAATATAGATATAGATAATTATATAGATATATACCTCAGTATGTTTTTAGAGGTATAATCAAATGTTAATAGAGGATAGCACTGCTTAACAGAATGCTAAGTAATATCATATTTCTCACATTCTGGCCAACTTGTTTGGAAAAGTTATTCAACCATTAATTTTCTTGATTTTTCAGAGTTGTATCACACCAATATACTGATAGATTATAGTGACGGTTTGTTTAAAAAATCAGATATACAGACTTATATATTGTTCCACAGAAGATAGGCACTCACAATGAAGTAATTATAACAAGTAATATTTCTACATGATGGGAATATAAATATGACTATGACTATAAAATCCTTTTATAGTAGGACTACATGGTCTAAGTTGGGAAAAAAGAAAGAAAAATGTGCAATGTATTCTCAGGTAGTGATAAAATACAACAGGATTGGAAAGTTTTCTTTGAGAGAGCTTTATTAAATATGATACACAGCAATGACTTCTCTAAAGGGCTGACTGTGTGCTGAGATCTAGATGAAATCAGGTCTGGGGAAAGAGCAATGCAACAGTGGGGCAGCGATACCAAAAGTCCTCAAATAGGGGGACTGTCTAGCGGTTGTGGCTGGAACATAGTGAAAGATGGGGAAATATAAGGAGGATGATCAAAGATGTAGGCAAGAAACAAAGCTCCATAAATATTTTCACATTTTTCATGGCAGGGCTTTCTGAGCAAAGAGCACTGATATTTGGATTAAAAGATGATTGAACAACAATCCTAAAGAGAGAGAGATCTCCAAAGAGATATTAAATCTTATCTGTCATCTGAGTCATCTGTTTACTTTTCATAGTAGTAAAGTTGTAGGTTATAGAAATGATAAAATGAGGGCATAGCTAAGACATATTAATCAGCTGGGTGTAATGCCATTTATAGATTTATGGAAGATGATGGCAGGAACAGGTTTGAGAAAGAACTTATACCGTGACTTACACCACGTCAAAAAAGTGCATTTTTAATATTAAAAAACAGTTGTAAAAAAACACTTTAAGATGTAATATCAGCAAATAAATAGAAAGTACTAGAAATGATGCCGATCTTGTGTCAAAAAGACACAAATTTCTGAATTTAGAATTTCACTGATACTCAAGGAAATTCTCTAAGCTCTCTTCTCTGGTTTTCTTGGTTTCCATTCATTAGACTTTTACTCACATTGTCTTTTCCAGCGTAACTCATCAGATGATGATTATTTACATCATTCCTCCAGTCTTCATCTTATTCCCCTTCTGAGAAAAAAATTTACAAGTTGAAAGGCTTTGTTTTCTCCAGAAACAAGGTCTCAGGACACGACACTCATCCCCATAAAACGCTTCCATTATAATACTTGTTTGTTTGTTTGTTTGTTTTTTTAAGATTTTATTTATTTGACAGAGAGAAACACAGCCAGAGAGGGAACACAAGCAGGGGGAGTGAGAGAGGGAGAAGCAGGCTTCCTGCCGAGCAGGGAGCCCGATGTGGGACTCGATCCCGGGTCTCCAGGATCATGACCTGAGCCGAATGCAGTGGCTTAACCAACTGAGCCCCCCAGGCGTCCCCCATTATAATACTTGTAAGTACACCACTGTTCTCTTATTCATTATTGCATGAGAACGGCTATTGACTAAATAACTTTATGGATCCATAGTGGTATTTAAAATAGAAAGCATGATATAGTTTAAGATGAACTGATACACAGAGATACAATCTAATTGAAATTAATTTAGACAATCAATCACAGCTGTTAATGCTGCCAACATGAGCTCAAATTAGTCTGAATATCAACTTCTTTTCTGACAATTGATTTTCGGGTATTTAATGGAATGCACAAAAACATTGAGCTCATAGGTATCCTGCTGCTTTCCTCCTTCAAGCTGGACTTAAACCACTGCTTACTGTAAATCTCTGCATCCATTCCTCTTCTAGTTTATTATAGTATTCATTCAAAACCCTTGCTTCTCAGGTCACCTGCATGTCTCAGTTGGTTGAGCATCTGACTCTTGGTTTTGGCTCAGGTTACAATCTCAGGTTCTATGTCAAACTCTTGTGCTCAGCACAGAGTCTGGTTGGGATTCTTTCCCCTCCTCTCTCCACATCTGCTCCTCCCCCCCCCCCCCCCCCCCCCCCCCCCCCCCCCCCCCCCCCCCCCGGCCCACTGGCATTCTCTCTCCAAAATAAAATAAATAAAATATCTAAAAAGACACAACAAAATCCTTTTTTTCCTTAGTTGCATTTTATATAATAATTTATCCAATGTTTTACTGAGATCTAGATAAAAGACCCCTACTGTTGTTGCTTCATTTACTTCACTACTCAATGCAAACACTTGATTAGATCTCTCAGGCCCTATCCTTCTATCCCATGCAATGTTGATGCTTGTTCATTGTAATTGAAATGCTTACTAGTTATATCAGTTTCCAGGAGGTTTCTCTCTCTCTCTCTCTCTCTCTCTCTCTCTCTCTTTTTAAAGATTTTATTTATTTATTTGACAGAGAGAGAGAGATCACAAATAGGCAGAGAGGCAGGCAGAGAAAGAGGGGGAAGCAGGCTCCCTGCTAAGCAGAGACCCAGATACGGGACTTTATCTCAGGACCCTGAGATCATGACCTGAGCAAGGCAGAGGCTTAATCCTCTGAGTCACCCAGGCACCCTTTTCTCTTTTTTAAATACAGGCAATTTAACACAAATCATTTTTCCTATTCAGGTTCTCAGGGGGATGACTGAAATAGTATGCTTCAGAATTTTGCACTCTTTTTTCCTGTTTTCCCTCATATCAGTGTGAGGACTGCTGACCACTCTTTCTCAAACTCTATTACATAGGCCTCTTCTACACCATTCTTTACTGAGTTTCATCTCTTTTCTCTGACCACTTTCTCCTTTTCTTCCTTGTCTGTTTCTACTTCAGTTATTTGAACCCTGGTGTTCAAGATTTCCATACTCAACCCATTCTTCTACGATATATGTTTTCACTAGGTGATTTCATTCATTCCTGTCACAAACCCTGTTCTCTTCCTTGAAACTCTGTTTTCTTTCTTTCTTTCTTTCTTTTTTTTTTGAAACTCTGTTTTCCACATGCCTGATAGATTTTACTAACTTGTCTTTCCATAGGAATGTTAAATTCAATATTTCTATAATTGGCCTCATTTTTCTTTTTCTTTTTTTATTAAAGATTTTATTTATTTGACAGAGAGAAACACAGCCAGAGGGGGAACACAAGCAGGGGGAGTGAGAGAGGGAGAAGCAGGCTTCCCGCCGAGCAGGGAACCCGATGTGGGACTCGATCCCGGGTCTCCAGGATCATGACCTGAGCCGAAGGCGGTTGCCCAACCAACTGAGCCACCCAGGTGCCCTGGCCTCATTTTTCATTCTACGATAATCTGTTCTTTCATGTTACTATCTTCTACCTTGTTTCTCAGTCCAGAAAATTCAATCATATTAAACCTCTCCTTTCCTCTTTCCAAATGTAATTAATCACATTGTACTGATCTTTATCTTGTAAAAGTTTCTACATTCTGTTTCTTTTTCTCAAAGGTTCTCATATTGTTGTACCAGGATCATGCCAAGACTCTCCTCTGTATCTTTCTTGCTGTGACAGACCCCCTAAAAGCCATCTGCACCCTACAGCAAGGCCAATCCATCTCATATCAACTGTTAAAATTTGTCAATTATTTTTCCGTCTTGTAGGATGAACTTTAAGTTTCTTAGCTTTGAGAATCAAATCCTACATATCGTGACCTAAGTATGTATTCTCTATCATGAAATCTCATTTCTGGCATTTTTAATCAGTTACCTTTCTTTTATATATCTACCGATGCTGATCCTTTTGTTTTGAAATCATTTTCTTCTTAATCTGAACAACATTTTATTGAATTTCAAAGATAGCTTGAGCTTCTGCTTGGTCTGGGCAATAGGTCTCCTATTCTCTAGTCTCATGGCATCCTATGTATGCGACTCTACCTCAGCTGTTACTGTCTGTTGTAATTAACCAAATTTCAATGAAACTTATCTCACTAGTCTGTGAGTTAATTAAATAAGACTTTAATTCCATTTGCATCTTTTTATAACTAGTATGTAGCACAGCATTTGGCTCATGGAAAGTGTTAAGTAGAATTCCTAAAGGAAGATCCTTTCTAGGGAATTTTTTTCAGGTATTACCTTCCTTGAACTTTAAAACATTTCAGGCTGTTGACTGTTTTCTTTCTTAAAAAAAAAAAAAAACCTCAATTTCCTGATTTTATCCCATAATTCTGCAACTTATTAGTAGTTTTTGTACCTCAAATTCCTCTACTTGTGCTTTAATTTCTTAATAGATATTTAAGGTGTCTATGCTTTCTCTAATATTTAGTTCTACGTGTTATTTTGGTATCACTATGTTGACAACTTCCATGCTAATACCCTCAGTCCCAGACCTGCATATCCTATTGTCAACTGACATGCCAAACTCAATATAAGCATGTTTAAACTTATTATATTCTCCCCAAAATATGACCCATTTCCAGGAGTCAATACTCCCATGATAAAAGTTTCTCCACCTAGCTAGCTGCTAAAGCAGAACCTGGAATTTATATTCTACACCATTTTTTTTTTTAAGATTTTATTTATTTGAGAGAGAGTGAATGAGAGACAGAACACACAAAGAGGGGCAGAGAGAGAGTGGGAAGCATAGATATCCCCCTGCTAAGCAGGGAGTCTGATGTGGGGCTCTATCCAAGGGCTCCAGCATCATGACCCAAGCCAAAGGCAGATGCTTAACCAACTAAGCCACCAGGAACTCCAACTGATCCTTTTTCTTTTCTTTCTTTCTTTCTTTCTTTCTTTCTTTCTTTCTTTCTTTCTTTCTTCTTTCTTCTTTTTTTTTTTAATATTTTATTTACTTGGCAGAGAGAAACACAGCTAGAGAGGGAACACAAGCAAGGGGAGTGAGAGAGAGAGGAAACAGGCCTCCTGCAGAGCAGGGAGCCCTATGCGGGACTCAATCCAGGGACTCCAGGATCATGACCTGAGCTAAAGGCAGACGCTTAATGACTGAGCCACCCAGGTGCCCCAAATGATCCTTTTTCTTAAATACATCTTAAGCCTAATCATTTCTCTTCACTTTAAATTACACCTCCTAGACCAAACCACAGTCATCTTTGGTGTAACAATGTGGAAACCTTCTAATTAGTACATATCTATGCTAGCTTCCCTTCAATGCATTCAGACTATGGTCAGAGAGATTATTATTATTATTTTTTTAAGTATAAGAATAATACTGCCTTAAGAATGCCCACATGTAAATCTCTGGAATCTGTGTATATTACCTTTCTTTCTTTTTTTGTTTACCTTTCATCACAAAGGGAATTAATGTTGCCAGTGGAATTAAGGCTGGTAATCACCTAAATTTAAAACAGAGAGATTATTCTGGATTATATGGGTAAACCCCTTTTAATCACAAGGGTCCTAAAAGTTGGAAAGAATGATCAGAAAGGAGAATCAGAGAAATGATAACATGAGAAAGAATAGGACTGATGTTGCTCTTTGCAAGGTGGAGGAAAGATACTGCAAGCTAAGGAAAGCATTCAGCTTCTAGAAGCTGGAAAAGACAAAGAAATGGGTTATATCCTTGAGCCTCCAGAGAAGAACGCAGCCCTGATGACACCTTGATTTTTTAGTACAGTAAGACCTATGTCTAATTTATCTATTATCCAAAAGATAATACATTTATATTTCTTTAACCACTAAGTTGGTGGTAATTTGTCAAGCAGCAATTAGAAACTACTAATACACTCTCTCAGAACCAAATTGATTCTCTATCATGTCTTCTTCATATTGTGTTTTCTGTTCTCCATAGTTAATATCCTTCCAACTGATTTTCTCCACAAAATCTTCTCTGATACAAATCTTTATCCTGTAGTCTCTCTATACCTGATCTAAGTTGTCTAACACTCAAGCTAACTAGCACTAATCACAATTTATGTTAAATGATTTATCATATAATTATATATTAAATCTATGACTCCATTTTTATATATTCTGATTTTAACATTTTTATTTTTTTTATTTAAAAAAATATTTAAGGATTTTCTATGACCAATGTGGCACTTGAAGTCACAACCCTGAGATCAAGAGCCGCAAGCTCTGTCAATGGAGCCAGTAGACACTGGTCTCAAACTCCTTAATGAGATTGTGAGTCCAGGAGAGCGGCTACCACTCTTTACTCAATATTTTTATCTTCAGAGCTAGCACAGTACTTTGCATTTAAGTAGATTTTTGTTTAATGGATATTTGTTGTATAGGGAGTGAGTGAAAAACTGCATTTCATGTCTGTCTTCTGTGTAACATAACTACAAAACTTTTTTTCAACTTTTAATAATTCATTTTATTTTTCAGTGTTCCAAGATTCATTGTTTATGCCCCACACCCAGTGCTCCATGCAATTCATGCCCTCAATACCCACCACCAGGCTCGCCCATCCCTCTGCCCTCTTGCTTCCAAAACCCTCAATTCGTTTCTCAGAGTCCAAAGTCTCTCATGCTTCATCCCCCTCTCTAATTTACCCCAGTTCACATTTCCTTTCCTTCTCCCACTGTCTGTGTTATTCCTTATGCTCCACAAATAAGTGAAACCATATAAGTATGAAACTTTTGATATGCATTATTTTTTGACTTCTCATAATATCTCAATAGTATAACTATTATGTCTAATTTATAGGCAAAAAAATAAATAAATAAAGCCTGGAAGAGCTAGACATTTCTCAATAGGTCATTTGGTTCCATTTGGTTAGCAATGGCATAGCCACAAGACAAAACCAAATCTTTGTGTATTCACTTACTGTGTTCTTTTAATTATGCACAATGGTCTTTTGAGAGATGCTACTATGGCCATCAGTAAACATCAGGTCAACTATCCTGCTAGTTGGAAGGATATTGCTGAAGTACTGCTCGTATCTGAAAGCATCCAGATACTAAAAGAGACTGAAATGAAAATCTTTTATATTATTTGCCATTTTATATACAACACATTGTATATAGTGTAGAACATGAGTAACCTATTAATAAATATAATTTAATTTTAAAAAAAGAATGAATGAAATAATTTGATGAATAAGTAAATAAATCTTCTAGGTGTCTACCTGATTTATTTGGAGTAGAAGGAATGCCAAGGTACAGAACTTAAAATAAATTAAAATCTTAGCAGTTAAATTTTCCAATTTAGCTTTTTCTGAATTTAATTCCAAGAAATTCTCTCTTCCTCCCCAGTAGTATCTTCAAGTTTTGGGGGTAGATAGAGAAAATAAGATCTGTCTGTGTGAGGATACTACATTTCTATTATTATCCTGGACAATAATGAAAGTAATCTTAAAGTGAATAGAGTCTGTCTAAATTAATGTGACTCTACTTATGTTAAACTTTATGGGAAAAAAATGGGAAAGGAGAGCTACTTAGCATACAAATTAAAATATCAAAAAAGAATAATGAACAAAAACTAGAAACAAAAGGGAAGACAGCAATGTATACTCTCAGTAAAACAAACTTATTATATGATCAGGTTCAATTCCCTTAAGATTCCCAGGACAGAGGCGCCTGGGTGGCTCAGTCGTTAAGCATCTGCTTCACCTCAGGTCATGATCCTGTAGTCCAGGGATCATGCCTCCTATCAGGTTCTCTGCTTGGCAGGAAGCCTGCTTCTCCCTCTTTCACTCTCCGTGCTTGTGTTCCCTCTCCAGCTGTGTTTCTCCCTGTTAAATAAATAAATAAAACCATAAACAAACAAACAAACAAATAAATAAATAAAATTCCTTCATAGAGCTTCAATTTGCATTGTCCTGGACACAGACTATAACCTTTCTATAGATTCTCAGTAATAGACTAGACACATGGCCATGACCTCTCTCATACATATATTATCAGTATCCCTTCAAATAGCCATTTTATGTTTTCTTATTTATGATATAAAGATTTACTTTCCTATACCCTGCTGAGTGACACCATGTCTGATCTTCCGTATCTGATAATTCTGAGGAGCTGCCTCCACTCCTGATCAAAAAATAAATCTTGGAAGGGATTTTGGGTTTACTTAAGTATTAAAAAGAAAAGTCTGTTATTTTGATGTGTTAAAGAACTGGGATGGGATGGTTCTTAGCTAGTGAGCACCCTCCTCCTTTCTTATAAAACAGAGCTTAAAAAACAAACAAAAGTCTTTTCTTTGTAAAATTTGAATTTGTGCTCCTTTATCTTCTATAACTAATTCTTCCTTTTATAAACAATCATGTATTCTGAAATAAGGAAAAGCTAAATGATAAAGTCAATATTCTTAGAGAAAATCTAGTACATAGGGTTGATATTTCAATGATTCCTTCCAATTATAGAACCACTCTATCCTATCCCTTTAGTTGTTTATTCATTTATTTGCAAAGATTTATTGAATATTTACTGTGTCATGTATTATTATAATAATTGGAATAAAACTATTAAACTAGATAGAATTCCAGTTACTTGGTTCTTCTGATACTATTAAGCATGACGGCTCAAGTAATCATTTCTTAGAACCTGTTTAATATTTTCTATGTATGTTTGACTATATTAAGATATTTTCCAAAAATCCACTACCATTTAAGAAACAAAGAATCCCAAATACAGACACACATATTTATTTTTCATATTCTATTTGCCATGAGCAACTATCGTATAAACTTCAATTTCATTTAACTTATTGTGAAGTAAATGCTTAGACTTATCTTAAACAAGTCTATTTAAAGTTGCTTTTTTGTTTTGTTTTGTTGTTTTTTATTAATTGGAGATTTGTCTCTGGCCTGTGAAGAAGCAGCATATTGTGGCTTGGACCAAAAACCCTATTTCTAGTACCTTTGTTTCCTTTCCATAAATCATTGTTCACAACAGTGAGCCAATTTACTATTAGGTTCATCGATCCTTTCCACTGATCTTACATGACCATAAAGAATTTTGTCAAAGGCTTTCCAAACATCTAAGTTTAAAATCCTCTTTAACTCCCTTCCCACATTTGTCTACCTGGAGTGAAATCCCTGAAGAATTTTACAAAAGTAGTGAGTGATTCCTTTTATTCCCTAAATGTGTGTTGTCTGTTCTTAATCAAGCTGAGCTTTTCAAAGTGGTCCCCACTTGATCTCCAAAAATAGTTTCTGAAAGTTTTCAACATAACAGAAGTTAAAGGAAACTCTCTGAAATGCCTAAGTGTGTTTCTAAGACTGGCCTTCAGTCAGTATTTTGTTTTGGATATAGATTTAAAGGGCTGATTTCTTAACAGAAAAAAAAAAAAAGTTAAAAATATTGTAAGGCTAAAAGCTACATGCTTTTTTTAAAACCTAAATTCGTTGGCAAAAAAAGATTTCAAATGTGTTAATTGGTTATCATATTGTATTATTTGTTCACTGACATCAGGAAGCAACATTTTTTTTTTCTCTGTCACAGTGTTGGGTGTATTAGAGCAGTTCTGAATTGTGAAAGCATCACTAAGTGGAGAGGTAGGTAGTGTCAATGTTTCTCAAATATATCTTGAAACTATTAAATTGTTTGTATTGTTTCCCAGCAATTCACTGTAAATCTCTGTTCATTACTGAATGTATATCCAAAAAAATTTTGTTTTCAAATACGTGATAAAAATGTAAACTTTTGGGCGCCTGGGTGGCTCAGTTAGTTAAGCAACTGCCTTTGGCTTAGATCATGATCCCGGAGTTCCGGGATTGAGCCCCACATCGAGCTCCCTACTGAGCGGGAAGCCTGCTTCTCCCTCTCTCACTCCCCCTGCTTGTGTTCCCTCTCTCACTTGTGTTTCTCTATCAAATAAATAAATAAAATACATATATTTTAAAAGTAAAGTTCTAATTACCTCTTTGCTCAGGTTAAACATGTGACTTTGAATAAATAACTCACAATTTCTAAACCTCAGATTCTTCCCCAAGAGCAGGTGGCCAGGAAATATTAGCAAATGGGGCACAATAGAGATAATAAGATCATAAAGAATGTTTGCCTTGAAATTGATATGTTTTTCATTGTCCTATGTGTTATAATGTACTTGGAAGTTCTTTACAGACATGTGGTCACATAAGGTTCTCAGTTTTTAGCTATGCAGAGGTGAATCTGATCTCACTGAAGTGTCCCCACTCCCCATTGCTACTCAAAACTACCTAAACATATTCTTTAGTTTTTGTAAAACTGAGTCTGGGGGCGCCTGGGTGGCTCAGTTGGTTAAGCGACTGCCTTCGGCTCAGGTCATGATCCCGGAGACCCGGAATCAAGTCCCACATTGCAAGCCTGCTTCTCCCTCTCTCACCCCCACCCCCCCCCGCTTGTGTTCCCTCTCTGGCTATGTTTCGCTCTGTCAAATAATTAAAATCTTAAAAAAAAAAAAAACAAAAAAAAAACCTGAGTCTGTAGTTGTAATTCTATTGGTGGATTACTTAATTTCTTTAAGGTAAATCTTTGCATTTTCTCCTGTTTCGAGGTAACTTTATTTTTTTTAAAGATTTTATCCATTTATTTGATAGAAACACAGTTAGAAGGGGAACACAAGAAGGGGGAGTGAGAGAGGAAGAAGCAGGCCTCCCTCAGAGCAGGGAGCTGGATATGGGGCTTGATCAGGACCTGAGCAGGACCTGAGCTGAAGGCAGATGACCAACAACTGAGCCACCAAGGTGCCCTCAAGGTAACTTTTTGTATATCATACTCTTTATGTTAATTAAGAATGACCAAGAGCCTTTATCCCCATAAATAGCTTCTGACGCAGTCAGTCCTCTTCTAAGTTCGGTTCAATGAATCATAGGTACATAGATGGAAAGAGGAGTCAAGGATTAAACAACCCTCCTTGACATTGTTGTGGAAAATAATTAGACCTGCAAAAAACCAGGTGACACTCCAAGAAACAGAACTCAGGTTTATTTTATGTGGGCGGACTCAAAGGAGCTCACTCTCAAAATTATGGACATGGGGTGATGGGGTAACAGGGTTTGTATAAGGGGATCAGTTTCCAAGGGCTATGCTGACTACTGGTAGGTGGTTTAAATTGGGGGAGCAGGGAGTTTGTTTTAGGCAGGAACAGTGGTTAGGGCATTGCAGGGGGCTTGTGGCTGTGGCAGAAAGCCTGTTTACAGAAGCAGAAAAGGCTGGTTACCGCTTGCTCCAGTGAGGCTTCCGGTTATCTCTTGCTCTTTCTGGTAACTTTTCATCTAAAGGATCTGTCGGCCTGGGCCTGCTCTGGGTAATTCTCCTCTTCAAAATGATACTTTTGGATATCTTCATCCAGTAAAATACTAAAATAGATTTTCTATTTAAGAAATCAATCCAAAAGTTATTGAACTCCACCCAGAACATCACAATGTTTCAAAAAGGTGATAAAAGAGAATGTCTTGATTATTTTGTGGGATTTCTCAATGTAGTATTCAGAGGCATGTAGAATTTTCAGAATGGGTTTCAGCTAATCTGATTTTTGATAGTGTTGTATAGAAAATCATATGTATATGGACCTTTTAGATTCTCTGGGAAAAATTATTCATGGATAAAATGAAATTTACCATGGATTTCACATATACATATATGCTCACACACTAATTATCAATTTCTTTTACTTATTATTAAAGCTCTTTTCTATTATCACCAAAAACTGAGAGAAACGTAAAAAAAATATAATTCTGCATGTTTCATAGATAAGAAAATTATTACTAGTAGTCTAAGTTCCCAAAGCAAATACACAAATAACGGAGAGGGTCAGATTCTAAGTAAGATTTCTTATCTCTGTACCACAACCTGATGCTTCCAATTGTTTCAATTACTTATTGATTTTAAACCTTCAGCATAGGCACTGAAAAATCATAATTTATCCAAAGTGTTTGACTCTCTCCATCTGGGGACACAGTTTCATTAGGTATGTTGATTGCCTTATTGACCACTATTTTCCTCAGGCATTTCATCACGTGCCATTTTTTCCTCTTAAGCATGGACTTTATCAAGCCAATCAGTCTGTGGTTGTCCATCAAGTGTTCCCCAACTTTCAACTTTAAAATTTCTTAGTTTCCTACTTATTGCCCAAGAATTATAGGTAATGTAAGAACAAAGCAGGTTACTTGTCTAATCTTGTTTTCTTGAGTCAGCTTGCTGAGTCTGTCTACTGAGCTGTAAAGCCATTTAATTGATGTATTTATTTCTCATTTTCAATGGCTATTTCCACTGGATAAGAGTTCCAGGCAGACACATTTGCCATATCAATGAATAGAGTGAAATGTACTCTTCATTGATTAGAATGCCAGCGTTTACATTCAAAATAAGCAAGTCTTTTGGGAATGACCTAGGGAAAGTACACTAAAATTTGCAAAAGTATTCCATTCTGTCCATTAAAGCTGGACAGGAGGAATTCATATGTATGAGAGTACTAATGTGAATTCTAACACTGAGGACAGAAAGTTCAATAAGTGAGCTACTAATTTGACTACTAACTCTGTTCCTTTTAGTAGAAGAGCTGCAAGGAATTATTGTTCCACATTTGAGGAAGAAATTGAACTTTTTTATTATCAAATTGTTTCATAAACATGCAATCCAATAACAGATCATTCTCTATATGTTGATTGAAAGATGGGTGACTAGAAGTTCACTGCAGAGCAGCACAGTCATTGCTGGTAGCTTAAATTGTGAGGAAGTTTGGCTTCACCCTGAGACCAACTCACTGTAATTTCTACACATTGGTTCTAGAATGTAAGCCATTTATGTCAAAAAAATTTATATCAACTTTCATGAGTCTAAACACTCTCAAGTCTTTCAGATGATGATTAGTTGACATGCTTTCCTGATAATTCTGGTCACCTTTCTCTTAGATATTTTATTTTGCATACTATTTTAAAATATAATACTCAGGCTGAATACTGCATTATGTATACTACAAGTATATGTAGAGTTATATATAACATTATTTTATGCCCAGAGTTGATACTATTTTAAGAGATTTCTAAATTCATGAGTCATGTAAATATCTTTAACATATTCTTGATTTTCTCTGGTCAAGTAAAACATTTTTTTCACAAATATAAACCAAAAATTATTATTTTATACTCTCAGGTATTCTCTTGCACATTTTGATCTGTAGTCTATCTCTTTTATCATTTTGATTATTACATTTTAATCTGTGGCATTAGCTAATTAACTATCAACACACAGGAAATGGAGACCTATTGTTAAAAAAAGACTCTTTATTAGCCAATAAAAATATAACATTTACTGTAAGCCCTGTATTTATATGAATCATTTTAATTTTCATAACAACCTTATAATGTATATACTACCACTACTCCTATTTAAAAGGTGGACAAAGAATATTTGAATACTTAGGTAACTTGACGAAATTTACAACTAAATTACCTATCTCTGGCCTACCTCATTGTCTTAAAACCTAATTCAATTCTCTATTCCCATACAATGATTTTTAACTTTTAATGCAAGAGTCAGTCTCTGATGCAGGAAAAAGATTAATGTTAGATCCCCCTCAACAATCTTCCAGACATTCCTAGGTAGAACTGAAATCAGTACTTTATTTTTTAAGCAAGGCAGTAGACTATCTTTCCTCATTTACTGTGTCCTCATAAAGAATTCTTGATCACAGTTTGCATATGGGCATCATAGGAATGCACAATCTCAGTCATGAGTGATGAAATCGCAAGTAAGCATTAGACCCAAGTTTGGCCAATCTATAAGCCAGGTGATCCATAGCATGTGAACCTTCTTGTGTGAAGACTCTTCCCATGACTACAATGGAGATTATTTGATTTAAGGAAATATTTTCAGTTTAAAATTAAAGAACGGGGACTTAGGCAACTATACACACAGAGTAGTATGCCATTCACTGAAAATTTGAAACAAATTCAAATAGTAAAAACAGACCTACAAGACTGGGTATGCAGACTTTGTATTTCTCCAAGAGATTACTCAATTAAAAAAACTATAAGCATTCCTTATAGTATTTGAGTTCCATAGCCATAGGATGATATTAGAAATATTTAACAACTGGTAATGATGAAGATCTCCAGATTTAGTTCTGACAAGTGCTTAGAATTGATTATTCAAAACCTTATAGCAAGAGAATACTGGAAAAATGGAAAACTTTGATTGGATATATCAGAGAATTGAAGTCATAGGGAAAAGTACGACCACAAAATACTGAGTCAGGCATATTTAGAGAGATACAGGGAGATACTCAAGATTTGGTTACTTAGAATAGAAGCTGGTAGACACCATAAATGGGTAGAGATACAGAAATTGGGATTTTGATCAATTGTTGGAGGATGAGTAGGTCAAAAGAGGGAGAGAGAAAGTCCTTGATCAATGTTGGTGGTAGGACACATTGCTTCAGATCTTTCTTCTAGGAAGTCCACCAGGTTATGAAGGAGGGAATCCTAGAACTCATAGAAAGCTCAACATATGATCCTGATAAAGGGATAGAAAATGTAGCTATCATGAAACACACTCAGACCTTCTCCTTAACAAAGGCCTCATTCCTAGGTAAGAAGTTCATCACAAACTAGGTAATTATCTGAGATGGAGGAAGGGAACTATACTCCAAAGCAAATCTCTTGTTTCACCTAGTGAAAAATAAATGAATAAAAAACATTATCAACAGAAGAGAGAGCTTTAAGGAAATAGACTGTAGCAGATAAGAGATTAGAGGGTAGGGGAAAATGAGAAAATGTTCTACTCCTGGACAAGGCACACCCTTGAGATGCAGTCCCAGTGAAACACAGAGAATTAATTAGAATATTAGAGAACATCCCCTTCCTGCACCCTCTGCTGCTGCACTGACAGACCTCCAATGATAGTTATATTGGGTTATAGTTGAAAGAGCAGGACAGATCATCCATGGGTAACCATACACAGAG
This sequence comes from Spilogale gracilis, assembly GCA_004023965.1. Classification (NCBI taxonomy): domain Eukaryota; kingdom Metazoa; phylum Chordata; class Mammalia; order Carnivora; family Mephitidae; genus Spilogale; species Spilogale gracilis. The sequence continues at coordinate 252,347 of PITA01000368.1, read as the reverse complement.
AAGCCAAATGCAAGAGAAGAGTCAAAAAACAAGTCTTTTAGCGGAATCTAAAATATCTAACAAATACAACCATATTGAACACTAAACATCCCAACACTTGCAATATTAAACATAAATTCTCAAACTAAAGTTATATTTACTTCAGTTCTTATTACCTAATATAATACACTTTCATTAATAAATTACAAAGCATGTCAGAAGACTAGAAAAAATAGTCTGAAGAGACAACACAGGCATCAAATCTATACTTGGATGACAAAGATGTTAGAATTAGCACATAAGAAATTAAAATGGCTATGATTCATATTTTAAAGACTCTGAGGGACAGGGTAAACAACATGTAAGACCTGGTGGGTAATGGAAACAGAGAGAGATAAAAATTAAGACATCAAGACAAAATATCAGAGGGACAACTGATTGACTCATTAGGTTAAGCACCTGACTCTTTTGGCTCAGGCCATGATCTCAGGGTGGTGCTATTGAACCCACTCTTCACTGGGTGTAGAGTCTGCTTAAAATTCACTCTACATCTCCCCTTGTCCCCTGCCCCCATGTCCTATTTCTCTAAAAAACAAAACAAAGCAAAACAAAACAACAACAACAACAACAAACACGACAAACAACAGAATACCAGAAATCAAAAACAGAATAAGGGAAATGAAGAATGCCTTCAGTGAGCTCATCAGTAGACAATATATAGCTGCAGAACAAATTACCAAACTCAAATGTAAGTCAAAGAAAATTTTCCTAATTGAGATGTAAAGAAAAAAGTAATAGTAACAAAAACAACATAGCAGAACATCCAAGAACTGTTGGAAAATATCAAATAATGTAACATGCATAACTGGAATGGCAAAAGGAAAGAAGAATGGGGGTAGGACTGGAAAATATTTGAACAAATAATGACAGAGGAATTTCCAAAATGAACGACAGCAAAGCTTAGATCCAAGAAGCTCAGGGAAAACCAAGGAGAAAAAATACCCCTAAACACAAAAAACAAACTCTCCCTGAGTCCACCAAAAAATACCAAAAAATCACAAAAACATGTAGACATGTCATCTTCAAATTGCCAAAAATTAAGTAGAAAGAGAATCTTGAGTGAATCCAGTAGGTTCGTAGGAATTGAAGAAGGAGGGAACACTTTACCTACAGAAGAATGAGGATAAGAATCATAAGAAAACCTCATCATCAATTATGCAAGCAAGAAAATGGGATAAAAATCTTTATTTAAGTGTTTCAAGAAAAAATATGCCTACCTAGAATTCTATATCTAATGCATTACTCAAAGTGAACAGGGAGCTGATGGGTATGGTTTTCTAATTAGGAGAATAATTTTTTTCTAAAATTAGAAACTAGTAATGATTTGTTCAACAATATCTTCTAGGCTTCTCTCTCTCTCAATTCCTTCAGGGATTCCAATAATTCTGATATTGGAGCGTTTCATGGCATCATTTATTTCCCTTATTCTGTTTTCCTGGGATTTTAGCTGTTTGCTCCAAGACTTCTCTTGCTCCTCCTTCTTAATCCATCTGTCTTCTAAATCACTGATACGATCTTCAGCTTCACTTACTCTGGCTGCTAGCATATTTAAATTAGATTGCATCTCATCTAAAGCCTTTCTACCCTCAGCTTTCACTTCTGTTACTATGGCTTCCACTTTGAGACTAATGTTCTTTTCTAAATTGACCACTGCTTGGACTATTGCTGCCCTGAATTCCATTTCTGTCATATTGTTTATGTTCATTTCCAGTAATTCTGTGACCGAGGTTGTAGTCTCGGGGTTCTTCTTCTGATGGGTGTTCCTTCTCCGAGTCATTGTGGCGAGGAGTGGTTGAGGGGGTGTATGGCTAAATATATCAGCCACTATCTAGGTGGATTGGTCGTTGGAAGGTTTTGGAGAAACCAGAATTCACCACCGAAAAGGGAGAAGAAAGAAAAAAGAAAACGGAAGAGAGGAAGCAAGAAAAGAAACCCCTGCCAGAGCGGGGCCCGGTGGTAGGATTTATATGGTACAAAACTATTACAGGGTAAAGAAAAGGGTTATCAAGGGTAAATGAGGAGATCAAAAAGTGAAGCCCAACCTATGACCCCCAAGACCAGTATTTATATAATATAAAAGCAAAGACAATTACACAAACACACTGACAAACTAGAATGGGAACGTGAGGGCAGACACTCCTTGTGGGCAAGAAATGTGTTTCAGACGCTCCTGAATTTGTCTTGTTATTATTGTTGGAGGAGCCTACTTTCAAAAGATATAGGGAGATTAGAACTGGTTGTATATAGGGGTAGTATTGAAGAGGGATGTGGGATTGACTTGAAGCTTATAACTACATGTACATGTAAAAGAGAGAATAAAGGAAAGAGGAGAGAAGAAAGGGAAAAACAGAGAAAGCGAACAGGGAAACAAGAGGCAACAACAAAAGCAGAAAATACTGGAGTGTGTTTGAAAAAATTTCAGGGTAGGGCGTCTGGGTGGCTCAGTTGGTTGTGTGACTGCCTTGGGCTCAGGTCACAATCCCGGAGACCCGGGATCAAGTCCCACATCAGGCTCCCTGCTCGGCAGGAAGCCTGCTTCTCCCTCTCTCGCTCCCCCTGCTTGTGTTCCCTCTCGGGCTGTGTTTCTCTCTGTCAAATAAATAGAATCTTTAAAAAAAATCTTTTTTTTAAGGTAAAAAAGAAAAAAAATGTCATAGGGTGTTGTATTGGGTATCACGTTGTGATAAGAAGGGGGTTAAAAATTGAAAGAAGAAAAACCATGAGAATGTATTTTTAAGCTTAAAATGGAAGCTTTAAAAGTAAAAATAGAAAAAAGTTTAGAAAAGTAAATAAGGTGGAAAACTACCAGTGAGCTATAGGGCTTTTGGTACTTGTAGTCAGTGCCAGGAGTTATTATTGTTGAACAAATCATGGATGAAAATTTCCCAAATCTGAGGAGTGAAACAAATGTTCATGTCCTAGAAGCAGAGAGGACACCCCCCAAGATCAATGAGGCCGGAAAAACCTCCAGGCACATAATAGTAAAATTCTCGAACATAAAACCAAAGAATATGTCTTAAGGGAAGCTAGGAGAAAGCGATCCCTTACCTATAGAGGGAGGACCATCAGAATAACGTCAGACCTTTCCACAGAAACCTGGCAAGCCAGAAAGGGCTGGCAAGACATATTCAGGAAGTTACATGACAAAAATATGCAACCAAGGATAATGTATCCAGCAAGGTTGACTTTCAAAA
>PITA01000368.1:0-249014 GCA_004023965.1 Spilogale gracilis | reverse complement strand
CTAGTAATGAACACCCAACTTTGTATAAAAAATAGTAAACTGAACTGTAAAAGGGTGGATTTTAAGTAAATTATATCTCAATAAGGTTCTTAAAAAGTGAAAGAGAAATAAAATTTTCTTTAAAAAAATAAAAATGATGGACTCAATTGTCAACAGTTCTCACCTGAAAAGTTTAAAAGGAGATTTTCAGACAGTTGGAAAATTATATAGGTCCTGAACTCAAGTCGAGATAACACAAGACTATGAGAAAATGAACAACAACAAAAAAGTGGTATATATTACTTTATTTTTTCATAAATTGACCTAAAAGATAATTAGATGTGTAAAATAAGAACAATGTAATGAATATATATAGCATACAGATGTATGAAATGAATGGAAGTAGTAGTGAATGGGTAGGAAGGAGTACTCAGGAATGCCAGATAATAAGGTCTCTGAATTACATGGAAAGCAGTCATTCGAGGTGGATTTAGATTATTTTAAAATGTATATTGCAAACTCCAGAGAAACCACTAAAATAATTTTAAAGAAATAAGTAAAAATAACCTATCAAGAAGGATAAAATGGAATTACATAGGATTCTCAATTAAAAACAGAGAAGACAGAAAAACATAAAACAAAGAAAGCAGGTAACAAGTAGGAAACAGTTACAAAAATAGTACTTTTTTTTTGGTCTTTGTCAACCATGTATCTAACTCTGCTTCATTGTGTGAATATGACAAGCAAATAGTTTATAGGATAATGTCTTTTAATTTACCAATAAAGAAATAGCATTCTCCAAAGCAAATTTAGATTAATCACACTATTGTTCCAGGCAAGGGAGATGAAAGGAATAAAGTTCAAATTCAGTTGGTGTGTACCTTTTTAGGAATTGGTACTTGAGAGAGACAGCTTAGCTGAGTGAAAAGGGGATGTCCAGTGCTGGTGCAAAAGTAAAAGCTCCATGTTGCTAGAGCACATTGCTAGGGAACAAGGATGCTGATGAAATGGGCAAGAAAGTATTTTTCCAGTGGCCTTTGCATGACTTTCACCACTGCTGGTGAGTCACCTTTATTGTGGCAGGAGCGAACTCTTCTAAGGTCTTCAACAAACTATTTAAGATCAGTAAAGTGTAACCTTGCCCAGACAGAACAATTTTGGACACCCCTCACAACTCTCAGTATGTATAGTCTGCATGTCCCCTTGTCACAGCTCCTTCTTCCTATGTTTTTGATAAGCTCCCTCTGGAGTCCCTCAGCCACAGAGCCACAGAGTTCTTATGAATGGAGATATAGAAGATGATGACATCCTGACACAACAAACTTCATTTTTATATCAAAACAACTCTACTTCTTTTTTTTTTTTTAAGATATATTTATTTGAGAGAGATTAAGAGAGAACTCAAGTGAGGGGAGGGTCAGAGGGAGAGGGAAAGAGAGAAACCGAAGCAGACTCCTCACTGAGAGTGGAGCTGGATGCAGAGCTCGATCTCACGACTCTGAGATTACGACCTGAGCTAAAACCAGGAGTTGGATACTTAACTGACTGAGCCATTCAGGCACCCCCAAAACAACTTCACTTAATTTAAATTATTTTTTTAAATATTTTATTTATTTGTTAGAGAGACAGCACAATCTGGGGGAGCAGCAGGCAGAGGGAGAAGCAGGCTCCCCTTGCTGAACAAGGAGTCTGATGTGGGACTTGATCCCAGGACCCTGGGATCATGACCTGAGCCAAAGGCAGAGGCACTTAACAGACTGAGCCACCCAGCTGTCCCATACTTTAAGCATAACTTTTTATATCTTTTCCATAAACAATTGGATTTGAAATTATATAAAAGCTAATACACAACAATATGCTCTGTGATTTCTCATCACTTACATCTGAACCACAAACATTCATATATTGCAAGTGTACTTCTTTTGACACCCATTCTTTTACACCATAGTTTAATGTTGAGTTTAAGCAACCAGACTCTCAATGTTACCAATATATGCATACAAGTCTTTAGCATGGTCCCATATCCAATCACCAAATGACCAATGACCAAAAGTCAAGCTTCTTAAACCATTCAATTTAATTTCCTTGACAATTACATTTCCAAGAAAAGATCACTTTTATAAAGCTCCAGGGGTACAAACTTGCATAGCACTGTCAAATACATGTTTGTTTGCCATAACATCAGAATTAAAAGCTCTCTTTAGTTTAGGGGATGAATGTATTATTCTCTTCAACATCTGCAGGGCTATTTTGACTTTATTAGTTTCATCTTCCAAATGTTCCTTTACTTAAGTTTTCTAATGTATGATTCATATTTATTAAGCTCAAGATATTTGATATGAAATATCCTCTTGGTTATTTTAATGGTTCTTTTATTATCTATTGATCTCAGATAATATCTTTTTCATTCTGGGGTTACATGCATTACGTATTCTAGTTTTTACCCATGCCGTCACTATATGTTTTATTTCTGTCTTGACTCCAGTAAGTTAGGATGAGGTTTAGCTTAGAGAATATTATCCTGGTCTAAATTCTCTTATTATATTTAATTGACAAGGAAGCAAGGCCATGGTCACACATACTTGGATCATAGGTACAGACAAAGATCTAGTCTAGAAGTAATAAATGTATTTTCTGTTCATTCAACTAACATATCTTAGAACCATATTTTCCTTTTATCATTAGGGGGTTTTCTGAGGCGTGTAGTCTCCACTCTTGCTTTTGATAGTGTGGAACATAAGTGTGATACACCAATGTCATGTTTCCTCCTCTAACTGCACATATTCTCATTTCACATTACCCAAAAAATCATAGCCATTAGGACATAAGGAGTAAATTTTAATCTTAATTTTAATTAATATTAATAAGAACACTTTATCTAAATGTTGGTTAAAAGAGATTATCAGATTCAAATTTTAATAATTTATAAGTAAGTTTTTAAAGTTCTCTTTCATTTTCTAAATAGGTAAAACTGTACATAATGTTAAAATATACAACAAATGATATAAATGGCAGGACAAATTGTCAAGTAAATTAAACCATTTGTATAGTTTAATTTTTTTGATAATTATTAGAAATGTTGAAAATATCCTTCTTTTATTTGCTTCTTTGTGTTGTTTTTTTCCTCTCAATCTCTATAGCCAAACTATTTTCCTGCTTCAGGAGATACCATGATTTAATAACAGATTCTGTATTGAATAATTGGCAATTATATGACTTCCAAATATAAATATGTAGAAACTTTTACTTATATTATGAAGTTCTTAACAATTAAATACTTTCTTTCCATTTCTGTTGAATTAACATTATTAACATGAAAAATTCTTCTAGGCATCTTCTTCTACTGTGATTTTATGTACACTATTCAATACACCTATAACAAACTAAGACAAAAGTTATCTTAGAATAACACATTTGGATTTGGTTTTATTGACAGTCACTGTTTTTAAAGACTGATTTATTAGAGAGAGAGAGAGAGAGGGCTTGTGTGGGAGGTGGGGTGGGACAGAGGACGAGGGAAAGAGAGATTCTCAAGCAGGCTCCCTACAGGGCACAGAGCCTACCAGATACAGGATTCATTCCCAGGAAAGCTTAATTTTAGGCACTTGCAATACACTTGATTTATAACTTCTAAAATTTATTTCTTAATTTCAGCTGACCTGCTTCAGTATAATCTAGATTATACTGTTATGACTATATAAATATTATTTTATAAATGAAAATTCTCAATTATTTTTAAGAGCAAGGTAGATCATTTTCTATAAAGTTCTGATTTATATGTTTTCTTTATTAACTCTAATGAATAAAATATTTTCTGAGCCTTTCCTTCTTAATACAATTGCTTTATTGTGTGAAAACTATTTCATGTCTTTCCTCTTATTTATGATTGCAAATTTCTTTATTTCAAGCATCAGTTTAAAAGGATATAAATGATGTTTTAATAAGAAATATAAATATTTAACACTTTCAACTTTTAACAATACAGTTTCTGAAAAAATTTGTAACAAACATTTACGTGATATGAATAAGTAACTCATTTTGGTTGAAACAATCAAGCTGTTTTTCAATCTGGAAATGTAAATTTGTTATATTAGTAGTAATTTTCTCACATTATTAGCAGGCTTTCTGGGTTCCTTTGATTTGTGCAAAATGTCAGTAAGTGCTCCAGACTCTTTAATATTAAACCTATTTACCCTTTATCACAGATGCCGAAGACTCACTTATATATTTTAATGGAATGTTTGACATATATTTGATCTCTTTGTTATTTCATAATTTCCTGATTTTGAAAAATATTTATGCATCTATGTCTGTGCAAAGTATAACTAAAAATTATTGAAAATATTCTAATTTTTTGCTATGTAAATATGGTGTCTAAATGAAGTGTCTCTTGATTGGATAGGGGCTCCCAAATGTGGGGTGACTGTGGTAGAAGCCAATAGCATGGAGGAGAAAGAATTCACCTGGGGCAGAACGAAAAAGTTAGAAGTTTACAGAATACATGACAAGGAAAGAGCAGGCAGGACAGCAGAGTATAGGCTATCTGCAAGGAGGCAGCAGGTAGGGTCTGTTTTTAAAAGGGGCACATGAGGGGCACCTGGGTGGCTCAGTGGGTTAAGCCTCTGCCTTAGGCTCAGATCATGATCTCAGGAGCCTGAGATCAACACCTGCATCAGGCTCTCTGCTCAGCGGGGAACCTGCTTCCTCCTCTCTCTTTGCCTGCCTCTCTGCCTACTTGTGATCGCTCTCTCTCTCTCTTAAACAAATTAAATCTTTAAAAAAAGAAAAAAGAAAAAAGAGTGGGCACATGAGGACATATGACAAGGTATAGAACCTTCCCAATTTTGGTAACTGTGCCTAGTTGTAAGTAGCCCATTTTTTAGTTAGGCTATCTGATGAGTCAGTCTGTATCCAGCCAGGGGGTCACTGTGGGTGCCTTTCTACATTCCTAAAAGTGGTCTCTACAGTAAATGACCAATTTGATTAGATTAATTTCTATTCATTTCAATATAAAGAGCCCATACAGAAAATGATACATAAAAATATACTGCTTCAACTGTTTTCATAGAAAACTTCTCAATATAATTTCAGGATCAGACTAAACAGTATAATATGGGAATATATAGTACTTACCATTTAATCAGGTAATTGAAGATAAAAGAATCCAGAAGAGTTATTTTTTAACATGTGCCAAGCCCACATGTTCTATCACCACATATACTTTGATTCATAGACTATTATAAGATTTTGCATAATTTTAGCATCTCCAACTTTCACCTTTTTTCTTACAAACTTTATTTTCCAATTAATAAATTTATAGCAAATGGAGAGGCATGGCAATCAAATTATAAATTAAACATTACTGATATAATTGCTAGAAGCAACCATACAGAAAAGAAACAAAGGTAAGGCAGACTAATTGTAAACCCATTAACACCAAATGGATACAATAGCATTTCTATTTTTGAAAATTCCTTGTTCCTTTGTCTATCCAGGGATGCCATCATGGATTCATATCAATTAACAATGGTACACACCAAGGAGGATTACATCATTTACTCCATGAGCAAGATAATTCAGTTTCACAATTTTATAAGTAACTGGTTTATGGAGGCCAATTTTCAGGAGTTTTACTATCATATATTGTTTTATTTTACAGTTCACAATTCCCAAAGGAAAGTTAGTTAAACATGATTTTTTTTAAGAGATAGGCTTCTTTGGGGATGATGGAAAACAAAACTCCTTTTTATATTTCAACACTCACTTGCAACACATAAAATTGCCTTTTAAAAATCACTTGAAAATAACCAATATACAAAAAAAAAAAAAAAGGAATCACCAGATATAGCAAAGCCATCCATACAGATGGCTACAGATATAGATAATAAAGAATTCAGAGTGAAGCAAAAGATGCCAATAGCATTGGAGTACCTGGGTGGCTCAGTCGGTTAAGAGTCTGACCCTTGGTTTCAGCTCATCTCATGATTTCAGAGTCCTGGGATGCAGCCCCGAGTCAGGCTCTGTGCTGAATGTGGAGCCTGCTTGAGGTTCTCTCTCTCTCTCCCCCTCCCTCAACCCTTCCTTCTCTCTCTCTCTCTCTCTCTCTCTCTCTCGGAGGGGAAAAAAACAACAATAATGAAGCCAACATTTAGTCATTCTAAATGTTCCTTTTTTTTATTTTTTAAAAATAATAATTTATTTTATTTTCTCAGTGTTCCAAAATCCATTGTTTATGCCGCACACCCAGTGATCCATGAAATTCATGCCCCCAATACCCACAATCATGCTCACCTATCCCCCCACCCCCTCCCTTCCAAAACTCTCAGTTTGTTTCTCAGAGTCCACAGTCTCTCATGCTCCCTCTCCCTCTCTGATTTACCCCAGTTCACATTTCCTTTCCTTTCTCACTGTCCTCCATGTTATGCCTTATGCTCCACAAGTAAGTGAAACCGTATGATATTTGACTCCCTCTGCATGGCTTATTTCACTCAGCATAATCTCCTCTAGTCCAGTCCATGTTGCTACAAAAGTTGGGTATTCATCCTTTCTGATGGAGGTGTAATGTTCCTTTTTATTGTTATTAATGGAGTCAAATTGGCATGTTAGTTAAAAGTGTACTACATGATAATTTGTTATTTGTATATACTACAAAGTGAATACCATAGTAAGTCTAGTTAGCATCCATGACCATACATTTTGCTTATCTCCATCTCCTGGCCCTTTTTCCTTCTGTTAACCACCAATTTATTTTCTGTATCTGTGAGTTTGGATTTGTTGTGTTTTGTTTATCTATCATCTATCTATTATCTATCTATCTATCTATCTGTCTATCTATCTATCTATATCTATCTATCATCTATCTATCTATCATCTATCTATCTATCATCTATCTATTATCTATCTATCATCTATCTGTCTATCATCTATCTATCATCTATCATTTATCTATTTTAGATTCCACATATAAGTGGTATCATATGGTATTTTTCTTTCCCTGTCTCACTTATTTCACTTTGCAGAACACCTCAAGGGCCATCCATAGTATTGTTAATGGTAAGATTTTCTTCTTTTTTTGACTGACTAGTATTCCATTGTGTGTGCATGCATAAAATACACACACACACACACACACACACATACACACACCACATCTTCTTTAGTGAGGTCGATAAAAAGCACTGGGAATGGTGTACTGTGTGACTTTTGGGGTCTATGTCTAAGAGTGCTTAACTGCCCTAGCAAGGCAGAAGGAAATTGCAAAAATAGCACTAACTAGCAAAGAAATCGCAACTGATCCTTAACTGTCTAGCAGATGCTTTAAGATTAGCCAACAAATCTCATTCTCATATAATCCAGTCACCTTTCAAACTGCTGCCTTGTTCTGAATCCAGGAGTAGGGAGAGCCCCTCAAAGACAGTATCACAGATTCCCGAAAGTCCCTTTAGTCACCTGGACATAGGCTATGTTTCCACAGCAGATGTTTTTGGAACCTCATTTCTCTGAGGCAAGTCCCAAAGTTTGAATTCTTTTTTTGACTGATTAGTATTCCATTGTGTGTGCATGCATAAAATACACACACACACACACACACACCAAATCTTTAGTGAGGTTAAGAAAAAGCACTGGGAATGGTGTACTGTGTGACTTTTGGGGGTCACAAACCCCTCACTTCCCAGGGAGAAGCTCCAGATCCATGAGATCCCTCTCTGTTACAGGTTGCCGTGCTGGGTGTGGGATTTTCGAGGAGACCATATATCTGCCTCTACTACCCATCTCAATATGGCCATTTTATCCCTCAAGGAGGGAGCTATTCAGCTATTTCTCAGTTCTTTTTCACCAGGAATTATTCAATACAGACCTATAGATCCTGTGGTCCCTTGGAGGAGGTGAGTCCAGGGTCTTCCTACACCATCTTAATGACTACTTCCCAAGACATCTGATATGCCCTTGATGCCTATTTCCATGTGCCTGCTATTCCTCCTTTCCAGGCATCAACATTATTCCAGATAACTTCAAACGAGCACACCATAAATGTCTCTCATATCATATTTCTAATATTTGCCTGTGGAATTGTCACTTTTATGTACACAAATGGAATTTTTATATATAATTAATATATAGTAAATTACAAAATATACTACTGTTTCCTTACTCAAGCTTTTTATCATTCCATCTGTTCTTCACTTGTACAACTTGAGGTTTCTCACAAGAAGAAAAGATAAAAAAAATTTTTCTCTATTTTTTCACAATCTTCTTATTATAGAGGTCTAATATTTTTGAACTCACAAAAATAATCTACTAATTGTAATCTAAATAATTTATTTATATAAAATCTGGTTTACCAATACCTTAATTTTGACTTAGAGATACATTGAATTTAAATGATTAATGGGAACATTTTGTCCTTTAAAAGCAAATATAAATATATTTATAGATGACTTAAAATGCATGTTAAACTTTAACTAGATGAGATTTGAAAGGAAAGATTTTTTTTGGGTGCATCAAGGATTAAAAAAAATGGTTAAGGATCCAACTTTAAAATGTGTGAATGTTGTCTGAGAAAGGTTTGCTGATTTAGCCATTTTAATTCTCACTGAATACTTGTGAGACATACGGTTGGCAACTATTACTATCTACTTTTTCTCTCACACATTTGTGCTGCACTGTAGTATAACAAAGACTATAGAGGCAGGACCTTTTAAAACATGGTCATTTCATTGTTGTTTATAACTAAGGAAAAACATATATCTATATGCAAACGTGACATACCTATATATACATATTTTGGTATAACGTACATATTATCTTATGCAATTGGATGAAGAATACTTTTGTTTGATGTACCTGTGTTTGTTCTAATTTTCTTCAGTACTTAATAGAAACCAAACAATACCAATATGCTGGTTATTAGTTACTAGAAGTATCCCATTGTCATAAGTAAATTTGGATTTATGAGAAGATCTAAAAGATTTAGTCATTATACATAGAAATAAAACAAAAATACCATAAATTTAAAAAGTAGGTCTATACTAAAGTACTGCATAGTCCTTAATGATTTGTTATAAAACTTTTAAAAAGAAAGAGTTTTTAAAGTCAATATTAATATTTAGAAGAAGATATATCTAAGAAAAGCAAATCAAAAAAGCACACATTTAAATAGATTAAAGATAAACAACTTAAGCAGCTAGAACACAGCAAATAAAGAACTTAATGAATAAACCTTATGGATGGCTTTGGCCAGCATTGTTAGCCATTGCCATGGCTCTCCCTTCTTCTTTAATGATAAAATCATATTTTTAGTAATTTAAAGAACATTGACACAAGTCATCATCATCATTATCATCAATATTTACAAAGTATAAGGTTTCATAGAGTGTTACTGAGTAACATCTTATTAGTTAATCATTTACAAACAAAAAAAGCATTTATCATTATCCTTATTTGATAGATGATAAAATTCTCATATCTATATCATTAAAATATTAAATGATTTATCCAAAGTCATTAAGAATGGACATAATTATGAGTTGAATCTTGTTTATGACTCTGAAATATACATTCTTATCTACTGCATGTACTATTGCTCCCAAAGTTTTTAAAAATGGTCTATTTTTTAAGAATGCTTATGGATGTTACTTGTTGGGGGCACATCAGCAGTGAAACTTTGGTTAAGTAATGATTAATCAAAGTTAATTTTCTCTAAGTCACCTTCCTCAAAATTATTAATATGCCAAAGTAATTTTGTACGTTCATGTAATAGGCTATAGCATTAGGATTCTCAAATATATTTTGCTCATAAAATAGTTCTGAGGGTATATTTGGTAAACATGTGTTCTACTTACCTGAATTTGGCATATTGGTACAGAATACTTCCAGGCATTACTGGAGAAGTAAAATTTGTACAAAACAATGATTTCTGCACATTTTACAATCACTATGTCTAAAACAGTCTCTGTGTCCATAGTCTCTCATGGTTTGACTAACATAACATAAAAAAAATAATAAAAAATAAAATAAAGAAAATGCAAAAATAAGTAAATTAAAAAGAAGACTCTGCATGGGCTTTTTTTTCCTAGGTCTCAGTCTTCAATATTGATTTCATTTTATCCCTCTATGCTTATTTTTTCTGCAATCAACTTTCCAAACTTCAAAATTAGCTTTCTTTCTCTTACATCTGTGAATTTTGGGGATTCAATCATTTATATTATCTCTCTGCCTACAACATAGTTTCCTTTCAATAAAGGTCAGAATCCAAAAATTATCTAATGTTCCAACACCCTGTTGAATTCTCTCTCTTATTATTAGTTAGGGATTGATTTGACTCTACTCTAGTTATTACCTACTGAATAATATAAATAATGGCAGTTTTATATATATCTACGTGACATATTTATATTACTTTTCACTTGTAAAGAATGATGTCAGTCATTCAATTTAGTGTTGAGCTGTAGCCCTATCCTTATGTTATTATTACTAAACTAATTGGTACTATTATTATGAGATACATTGCATATATAAAGTGATATAAAAATATATAAATATCTCCTACTGAAGGAGCGCCTGGGTGGCTCAGTTGGTTAAGCGACTGCCTTTGGCTCAGGTCATGATCCCAGAGACCCGGGATCGAGCCCCACATTGGGCTCCCTGCTCGGGGGGAAGCCTGCTTCTCCCTCTCTCACTCCCCCTGCTTGTGTTCCCTCTTGGCTGTGTTTCTCTCTGTCAAATAAATAAAATCTTTAAAAAAAAAAAAGATCTCCTACTGAAAAGTAACCTTGTTTAAGAAATAAAATAACAAATATAGCTAAGTTACAAAAACTGGTAAAACAATACAGCACTGAGGAAAGTTATTAGAGAAAACCCTGGAAAAACTATAGCTGTATTTTGTAATTTGTTGAAGTAGGCATTGGCATAAAGACTTACAGTGGGATATGTAGAAGAAACACACCTTTTAAAATATCTTTGTCAACTTTCTAGATCAAATGTTTTCGAAAGAAGCTGTTCTGAGAGAATTGATATTGATCTCCATTATCAATACTATTTTCAGATACTCTCTGCTAAGTATTTTGCTAAGCACTTACCATAGATCATCACCATTAATTTTCCAAAGAATCTTATGAAGAAAATACTGACATTTTGGCAATCTCACAGCCAGAGAAACAGTCAATGATGTTTAACTTTATATATCAACTTAGCTGGGACACTCTGCCTACATATTTGGTCTGTTTCTATTCTGTGAAAGTGTTTTCTGTTGTTGTTTTTATTTTGGGTGAGATTAACATTTCAAACAGTGGACTTTAAAAAAGCAAATTATCTTCCATAATGAGGGTGGGCCTCATCCAGTCAGTTGAGGGCCTGAAGACCCCCTTTGGATTTGAACAGCAACTCTTCCCTGGATTTCTGGTTTACCAGATTATCCTGCAGATTTTGGACTTTCCATACTTCTGTGAATCGATTTCTTAAATTCTCTCTCTCTTTCTTTCATAAATCACACCCCTTCTGTTCCTCTGGAGAAACTTGACTTACAGTACATAAAATTTCTTTCTAAAAGACACACACCTAGTAAATACTAGAGCAAGATTTCAATTATAGACTCTTTATATTACTCTAAGGATTCAGAAGATACGTGCTAAAGGTTAGAGCCAAAGGCTTAACAAACTTCAGAATAGATAAAATAATCTTACCTACGCAAATGCTGGCAGTCCTGCTTTGTTTACCAATCAATATACAGCATTGTGTTGTAATACTTTATTTAGAATTGCTGATGTAAAATAGTAACAAATATTCTTTTTGTATTTTTTAGGGAACCATTTAGAAAATAATACTAATTATTGACAATTGTGATTGCTATCAAAAATCATGGATTTATTTGGTTATGAATATTATCATTTAAAAAACAAGTCTAGAAAATGAAAATGGTTATATAGAAGACTTTAAGACTTAAACCTCCAGCAGGATGAGGGTATACTCAAATGAGTAAACTGGAGATGGGCTGTCAATCAAAAGAAGGGACAGATTTGCCAGTATCAAATTAAAAATGACTAGTAAATATCCCTCTGTGATTCCACAATGAGCCAGCAGTTTCCTCTAAACATTCAAGGGAATCTTTGAACAGGATCTGTATTTATGTTTACTAACTAGAGAGGGCTTGACTCCAAACAAATTTCATTATGAATGTCAAGGCAGACGAAGGTGCCTTTCTTTTAAAGAGGTGTCTTTCTGGCTTATCCACACACTGGCTTCCTTTTCTCTGTGCATGTTCCTTATCAACCTCTCTTGGAGCTGCATTACCCTGATTACCTTGCACTGGCTTCTGGACATGCCCACAATGGTTTAATAATTTTTCTCTCTATGTTTCGTCTAGGAGATAGGCATTAGAATCTAGTATTCATTTTAGCTTCTAGGAATTTTGGTTGATCTGTCATTTTCCAACTATCATTAAACTATCTTTTTACTTTAATACCATATGTGAACATTCTATATGCAATATCTTATCTTCTTGCTGCACTATATAATTTTCCAAAAATTGATAATTTTTTAAATTAAAAGTCAGTGTGATACATTCTACTCTTTTCAGCAATTATTTACATTGTTATGGTTTTGCTCTGTGGAATAAGTATAGTTCTCCTCCTTGTTAATAATGAATGTTTATTGCTTGCTTTGGCCCAAGGAATTTGATAAATGTCATGTCCAAGCAGAGAATTTATATGTGCTTAAGGAGTTGCCTTGGACCTTTGGAGTCCTTCCACAAGCCATGAGAACATCATGTGTGCTAGGATGAACAGATGGAAACACTAGAACTGACCTACAGATCTGTGAGGAGGTACTAAATATTTGTTGGTGGAAATTATTGAGATTTTAAAGTTGTTTTTAAGATAATACTTCTATAACAAAATGTGAACAGTATGTCATAGAGTCTAAGAGATCCAGATACCCTGGGTTTGATTCTCAGTAACTCTTATGTCTTTGCAAACAGGTGAATTCCTGAAAATACTAGAGCAATTCATGTTAATGAGTGTGTGACAGAAAATTATCAAGTATATCATATGGGGATTTGGCTTTCCATTCCTGAATGTTATCTGTACTTTCTTCCTAAAACAGTAGATCCTGGGAGAGGTTTTCTGTGGTCTCTTCTTAAGTGTGTACCAATTCATTTGAAAATCATTTTACCTTACCCTTCATTTGGCCAATAGCTCCTAGAGATAAAGAATTATGCCATACTTCACTATGTGCATGCCACATTGTACATGCCAACTATTTCTCTGTTCTCTGATAATTTGTAATTTTTGTTTTGTTTGATTCTAGCCATATTTTCTTTTGTATGATATTGAAGTAAAATAGATGCTTATGTGTTTGATTGAACTATCATATGTAATGTATTTTTTATTTAGTTCCAAAAAAGTATTTCAGGTTAAAGACAAACATCAAACAAACTTAAATATTGGGGTAGGAGGATTTAAAAAATACAACGATATCTTCATATGGAGAAACAGATTGATTCATTTACAAATTGGATATTAAATTACTTTAAAAATCTCTTCTAGTCACAGAATAAATGAAAACTAGATATGTCTAATTAAAAAATTAAAAAAGTGATATAATTAGGAAAAGAACAATTTTCTTGATAATTTCTAAGAAATTTTCAAACTATATGTCCTCATATACATAATATAAAAGTAAAAATTAGATACAATTCTCCAAAGAGACTTTCAGAAAATTGTAAAAAACTCATATTTGTTCATTTCTTACCTAAGTCCTTAATAAAAACCAAAAACATGATACAAAGATTAACTCATTATTTCTCATTAACTCAAATATTTCTCATTCCTACTTTCTATAAATTCCTAGAGAACAGATTTTATGTTTTTCATTTTAATTTTCCTCAGGCCAAGTACTCTCCCACATCACATAAGAAATAAATTTAATTGGAACCTTTTGGTCCTTTTGCTAAGAGTTAAGTGAGTACAATTTAGCTATAAATTTCATGATTTATAAATACATATAAATATAATTTATATATAACATGTTATATGCATGTTATGTATTATAATATATATTTTTTAAAAATCACCTCAAGTATATAGTTATATTTTCTTTTTATAAATTTTTCCAATGTATCTCTAGTACTCTAGAGTACAGATAAAGTTTAAACATTTTGAAATGAAGAGTGTCCTTATGTTTAAACAACTCACATGCAGAAGACAAGCTTGAGATTAAGCAATAAAAGCAAGAATACTTTTTTTTCATGTAAGAAAGCCTTTTCCTAAACCCATACTTTCTATAAGTTTTGGCAGGAATGATTGTTAACCCCAAAGTTCAAAATCTTTGTAATCATTGGTTACATAAATTGGTACTAAGTATACAAAATATTTTGAATGCTCTGGTTTGGAAATAGTTGTTTGTTTGTTTTTTTTAATCAACAAGATGAACACTCATAGTCTTAAATTGATACAAATTAAATTTCAGATTAAGAGTTGTAAAATTTCAGTTTTGAGTCATCTGCCAGAGGCTATAGAACACATTTTTTGAGCATTAACCATGGTCAGTGCTCCCAACACATTCTTACCTCTCCCAAGATTTTGTTGTCAAATAATAAGTAAATTATCATAGATTTGAAAAGGACACAATGAGTTTTCTAGGTCTCTCAGAAAATAAATCAAAGTATCACCCTTAAGGAAGTCTGGTATTTCTAGGATTTTTGCAGTTATTGTCCATCATGTCACAATGAAGAATAAGTACTTAACTATTTATATATTTTGGAATGCTCTAAGATCAGGAGAAGTGTAAATTTTGGCCTTTTGGAATTTAGATTTATTTTACTTATTTATTTTTATTTTATGCTGTTTAATTTTTATTTCAAGGTTTTTTTATTAATTTCCAGTTAGTTAACATACAGTGTAATATTAATTTCAAGTGTAGAATTTAATGATTCATCATTTACAGACAATACCCAGCACTCATCACTACAAATGCCCTCCCTAATACCCATCACCCACCTGACCCTTCTCCTCATTCCTTTTCCCTCCACCAGCAATTGTCAGTTTGCTCTCTATAGTAAAGAATCCGTTTTATGGCTTGCCTTTCCCTCTCTTTTTTTCTCTATGTTCATCTATTTCATTTCTTAAATTCCACATGAGCGAAATCATATGATATTTGTCTTTCTCTGACAGATTTATATATTAGACTTTAATAATGTTATTTTAAAATTATTATTCAATTAATATAGCTGTTTATTTATCTACTAAGGTTGTACATACATAATCAGAGAAAATAAGGAACATAACATATCTTCAGGATCAGGCTCCTTTCTATTGCTTCAGTACCATAGCTGTGGAGAACATGTAATTGATGAGAAAGCCAGCTAGAGAGACTAACTGTGAGAATTGAACAAAACAAGTATCTGTGATTCAAAGAGAAGTAGATTTTGCTAGAAAATCAGTTGAGAGATGAGACTCATTAGGAGTTCATGCATATGCTGACTATTTGAATTCCTCCAATTGTGCATGCACATAAATTGCAATGAAACAGGGCAGTCTGCCATGCTTGAAAGGTTGGGAAGCAAACATTACCAAACTAGAGAACAAAGGTCTTTATTTTAAATCAGTTACTACTCTGATTCTAATATAAGGGAAATAAATGAGCAGAATTTATATATTAATGCAATTCTTCAGAAGCTCCATATTTATATTTAGTGATCTAATAAATCTATCAAATAAAATCTGATCACTAAACTGATCAATAATTTATTCATTGGATATTGAAATGGTGTGTCAAATATAAATCAAACAGATTCTCCTGCATAAAGCCTACATTCAGGACAAGAAGATTACCCAGCAACAAAACCAACTATATTGCAAAGTTAAAATGGATAAATCAAATAATACAGATATTAAAATATACTTTGAAAATTTAGGAGGAGTACAACATATTTCTATGAAAGTCAGTTGTCAACAGAATTCAAATTATATATCTGCATGTAAAAACTAAGAGAATAGGATTTACAATTTAAGAATGTAATTCTAAGGACAGATTGGAAGACTAACACAGAGAGCAACCATGAGTCTCTGCTGAAGTAACTAATAGAGACATTCTTTTTTATACATGGGCAAAGCTATAATTAATACTATTATGTTATGGAATGAGTTGTTTGCCCCCCGCCTCAAATCCATGTGTTGAAGCCTGAACCCTCAGTGTAAGTGTACTTAGAGACAGGGTATTTAAGATGTAATTGAAATTAGAGTGCCTGGGTGGATCAGTTGGTTAAGCATCTGACTTCTCAGGTCATGATCTCTCTCCCAGGGTCCTGGGATTAGGGGTCAAAGCCCTTGTTGGGCTCCCTGATCAGTAGGAGGGGGCGTCTGCTTGAGATTCTGTCTCCCTCCCTTTCTCCCCCCCCCACTGTGTGTGTGTGTGCTCTCTCTCTCTCAATAAACAAACAAACAAACAAATAGAATCCTTAAAAAGAAAAAAGAGGTAATTAAAGTTAAGTAAGGTCATCAAGGTGCATCCCTAATCCAAAAGGAGCTGTGTTCTCAAAAAGAGGATGAGACTGGAAGCCAACATCTTCAGCCCAACCACCCAAAAATGGTGAAATGCAGCAAGGGTCTGAGGAAAGCCTGCCAGAAGAAGCCAGAATCCCTGCCCAAGTCTGGACCACTCCCTTCTCTCCCACCCCATCTCCCATCTACCCACATTATTTAAGCCAAAGCTGATGTTCCTAACCTTAGGATGTTTTTACAGGATGTGGTCTCTGTGAAGGATCTTGGTCACTGGAAAGGGGGTACAATGTCCCCTCTGGCCAAGGGTACAAGAGAGAAGAGACAGGAGGGCTTTTTGTTTTGCTTTGTTTTAAGGTGCTTGCTTGTTTAATATAAATAATATAAAGCCATATCTTTCCTGTAACATGGAATAACATTTTAATGTCATTAATTTTTTCTTGAGTTAAAAACCAAGGACAAATGCCATTTAGGTAAATACATTTTTGAGAACTGTTCCAAAGGAAAAGTTTATGACCTTAAAAGGTTTTTGGGGGCACCTGGGTGGCTAAGTGTGTTAAATCCTCTGCTTTCGGCTCAGGTCATGGTCTCAGGGTTCTGGGATTGAGGCCTGCATCAGGCTCTCTGCTCAGCAGGGAGTCTATTTCCTCCTCT
Organism: Spilogale gracilis; assembly: GCA_004023965.1. Classification (NCBI taxonomy): domain Eukaryota; kingdom Metazoa; phylum Chordata; class Mammalia; order Carnivora; family Mephitidae; genus Spilogale; species Spilogale gracilis. The sequence continues at coordinate 231,888 of PITA01000368.1, read as the reverse complement.
TTCTCTGCCTGCCTCTCTGCCTACTTGTGATCTCTCTGTCTGTCAAATAAATGAATAAAATCTTTTTAAAAAATAATAACTAAAAGGTTTTTGGTGTCAGGTGAGCACCAGTAAGTCTTTGCTGAGAGACTTTTTTCTTTTTTCTTCTTCTTTTTTTTTTAATATTTTATTTATTTATTTGACAGAGAGAAACACAGCCGGAGAGGGAACACAGCAGAGGGAGTGAGAAAGGGAGAAGCAGGCTTCCCGTGGAGCAGAGGGCCCGATGTGGAGCCGAAGGCAGTTGCTTAACCAACTGAGCCACCCAGGCGTCCCAAGAGACTTTTTCTTAAAAGCTCAGAATCCTCGTTTTTCTTCTGACCATTTAAACATAATGATACAACGGTTCTCAGCAAGGGAGTCGTTTTCTTTCTCTAGCTTCCTTGGAGATTTGCCTTGGGATGAGATTGCACAGATGAGGGAGGTACAGGAAAATTCTGAAGACCTCCCTGTCAATGGGGGTGGAGAGTGAGGTGTCTCTTGGAAAGTTGATTTAGAAGCTTAGAAGTGCTCTCTTCATTGAAAGCAGCTCCACCTCCCCTCCCAGGGATTCAAGGCAGAAATGCCAGGAGAGGACCCAGTCAGAAGGCAACCATTTAAAATCAAGGTGAGAGAGAGACCTCAAAAGAAAGCAAACCTGTCAACACCTAGGTCTTGCCTTTCCTGTCTCCAGAACTTTGAGAAGGTAAATTTATGTTGTTTAAAGCACTTTGTTCTTTTGCTCCAGCAGTGCTAACAGACCAATGCACACCCTGATGCTTCTTTAGTATCTTAACAAATATAAGAAGAAATGGTAAGAAATAGAATGCAAGGATAAAACAATGTGAAGATAACTTACTGGAAAGAATAAAGCTAAACTAATGCAGCCAAGATTTTAAATCAAATCTCTTAGCAAACAATTTTAATATTTTAATAAATTAAATAACTAAAATTTGTTAAACAAAGGTTTTGCATCTGCTCTAAAAGATCCAAGGTTTATTAAAGTAAGAATGAAGCAGACCAGGGGTGCCTGGGTGGCTGAGTTGGTTAAGCAACTGCCTTTGGCTCAGGTCATGATCGCGGAGTCCCCAGATCGAGTCCCACATTGGGCTCCCTGCTTGGCGGGAAGCCTGCTTCTCCCTCTCTCACTCCCCTTGCTTGTGTTCCCTCTCTAGCTATATTTCTGTCAAATAAATAAATAAAATCTTTAAAAAGAAAAAAAAAAAAGAATGAAGCAGACCAGCAAGAAACTAAATGCAAGTTCTCCGTTTTGTGAAGTTAGTGTCAAGAGCTAATATAATAACTAATTTAGCTTGAATGTCTGGGCACTTTTTAACTTGTGGGAAATGAAAACAATCTGTTTCTAGGCCTGCACAGCTGTTCACCCCTGTAAAATCCAAAGTATTTCTATTAAACAAGATTCCTTCCACTTAAATTCCATTTTTTATTGCCTAAATATAATGAATGTTCCAGAGATATAAGGACTTGAGGAATTGTGTGTGTGTGTGTGTGTGTGTGTGTGTGTGTGTGTGTGTGTGAGAGAGAGAGAGAGAGAGAGAGAGAGAGAGTATTGATATACTGATGAATTATTTCACATTATAATCATCCCTTGTCCAGTGCTTATTTAATCCTTACTGTATAGAATGTATCCTTACTGTATAGAATGAAGCAAAGAGGAGGCCTTGCTCTTATGCAAAAACATATGTGGGCCTTGATCCTTGGGCTTGACTGTGTGATTGATACAGGCATGTCAACAAGCAGGTGTTTGTGGGAAGGATTACAGAATCAACTATTTCTATAACCATAAGAAAGGATAGTAATGCTGAGACAAAGAATCGTTTCACACTTCTTCGACGAAAATACATCAAGAACATTAAGACTGAATTTCAACTGTATTGAAAAAACATGATTTCAATCTGAATTTTATATATATTATAAATATTTATGAATATATAAATTTAACATACAGAGAGATTGAAAGAGAAGGAAAATTCAAGATGCAGATATTAATTTATCTTATAATACTAAGCTAAAGTCCAAGTGGATAAAATTCTTTTAACTTAAAAATTATTTTAATGGGGGTGCCTGAATGGCTCAGTCATTAAGTGTCTCCTTTGGCTGAGTTCATGATCCCAGAGCCCCAGGATGGAGCCTAGCATCGGGTCCCTGCTTAGCGGGAAGCCTGCTTCTCCCTCTCTCACTCTCCTGCTTGTGTTCCTTCTCTAGCTGTGTTTCAGTCTGTCAAATAAATAAATAAATTCTTAAAAAAAAAAAAGAAAATTATTTTAATGGAGTTTTTCCTCTATTAACTCAATCCTCAAATACTAGCAGTGGCAATACTAATTTTATAAAATTATAAATATATAAAAATATAAAAATATAAAATAAGCTTATGGATCAGTGGGCATTAAAAAAATCATTTTTCTCTTTCTCTGAAGGAAAGAAAGTAGTGCTGCTAATGCTGTAGATTATCAATTGCTTTTTCTATTGATTTGGCATTTAATATTTATGTCTGTGAATCTTTAATATTTAGTACATGCTACATTAAACTTACCAGTGACTATTTAGAGAGTACTTAGAAGAGTCTTCTGTTATCAATACACCAATTCTCACAAAGTGTTTTTTTTTTTTTCCTCAAAATGAAAATTCACCCCCATCTACAACTAGAGAACCTAGTTTACTGACACTGCCGGATTTATGGGAACATAATCTAATAGCCTCACTAGACTTTATAAGAAGTTAATAAGAAAAGAGACTAATTGTGCCATGTTTGACTATCTACATGACATGACTTCACATAATTAGTTATAAGATATATCTTCTTCAGTCTATTTGATCATCAGTTTGTTGTCAGAATTAGAAAGAACTGCTTGAACAAAAGTTTATTTTTTTCCATAACTATATTTCAAGATCAAAAGACAGACATATGACTGACTAAATAGCTAGAAAATGGATCAAGTCCAAATGCTGAAATGAGTTAAACAATTTTAATTTAAAGCAAAAATGGCTTTATGGAAAACTGAAAGGTCCTTAGTATATGAGGCATTATTTTAAGGCTTAAATGTTGATGTTTTTCACCTCTGATTAGTACTTAATATTTAACTTTAGCTGCTAGAAAGGTTAAAGCAAATTAGATATAATTATGAACTTATGACCACAAACAGGAAGAGATGAGAGTGCATGATTTGTCCTTGTATTTGAATCTCGTGTTGCTAGGCCTAGCCCGAGTGAATAAATTAAATCAGGACTTTTTTGAAGGTTTAAAGATATGAATTTGTCCATGCAAAATGGAGTTGTTAGATTCTTATAGTTAGAAAGAATAATTATTTTCTCTATTTGGCTTAAAATATATTTTAGTCTGAAATGAATGCACATTATGTTATTTATGTAGGTGTCAATAAGCCTCATATTTGTGAATAGGGTCATATGCCTTCTGAACATTCTTTACATTGCCTGTGTCACAATAATCAGTCAATATATGTCACTTCATAAGCATCACACTGTATTTGAGTCCTAACTCCTTGGCCTATCTAGCTCTTCTATCTGTTGTGAAACTTAAACAACTTTATATATTATTAAAATGGGCATGGGTTTGACCAAAATCTTATCTTGGGACTTCTCTGGCTGTGTTTTCCTAATTTTGTTAATTCTTTTCTCTTTGTCCTACTTCATCTCATGCATTCTGCCATGGGATTTCGCCTTCTCATTTCAGTACTTTTATTCTTCTTTCAAGATGATCTTCAGGGGCTCCTGGGTGGCTCAGTTGGTTAAGTGACTGCCTTCCGCTCAGGTCATGATCCCAGAGAACGGGAATCGAGCCCCACATCGGGCTCCTGGCTAGGCGGGAAGCCTACTTCTCCCTCTCTCAGTCCCCCTGCTTGTGTTCCCTCTCTGGCTGTGTTTCTCTCTGTCAAATAAATAAAATCTTAAAAAAATAACCAAATAGTTCTCATATTCTATAGGACAAGATTTCTCTCTTAGCAGAGCAAAAGAATAGCAGGAGTTGAAAACACTGGGAACACAGAAGTTTCAAGAAACAGCAAGGAGGAAATACTAGTAACAACTAATATTTATTTATTCATTTTTACTTTATTTTATTATTTTTTAAAAAGATTTTGTTTATTTATTTGACAGAGAGAAACACAGCTAGAGAGGGAACAAAAGCAGGGGGAATGAGAGAGGGAGAAGTAGGCTTCCCATGAGAACCGAGCTGAATGCAGAGCTCTGTCCCAGGATCATGACCTGAGCAAAAGCTGATGCTTAACAACTGAGCCACTAAGAGCCCCATTAATGCTAATTTAGTGATTAATCTGTGCTAGGTACAAAATAAGGCTCTTCGTTGGTATTACTACACTTATTTTCATACCAAACTAATGACATCACCAGGAATAATACCCCATTTACACATAAGAAACTAAAGATAAACAACTTTACATAGATCACACAACTGGAAGTTATTAAAGTTGGGATTTTAATTTAGCTATGTTTCAAAAGCCCATACTAATATTCGAATATATCATATTTACCTTTAAACATTTTTCAGCATCCGTTTAGGCATATTTCTGTCTAAAATAATGAAAAAATAAATATAGCATCTATGCAGTTTTTAATATACACTGGGGATCCCTGCTAAGCACTCTATGCTTACCCAATGCTAAAGACTCTACATTGAGATCTACAACTCTACAACCAAATACACAGGAGCTGTATGATCAAGGTTAAGCGGCAAAGAAATAGCACCTAGGGAACAAGGCAGTATATTATTCAAGATGGCCAAGAAGAAAAATCCCACATGCTAGGCTTAAGTGTTTGCCTACAGTAAGGAGGGAGAGACTGCACAAGATCCAGCCTCTTGCAATGTGACAGTCCCCAAAGTTAGTGTATTCATTCTATAGCAGATGCAGGTGATGTGGCTGCACACAACCCAGTTCATGCTGTGGTAGAAGCACCCCCTCCTTCTTCCATGGGGTTTGACCTACAGAAAGCTGGTGACATGTCTGGGGGTCATTGACGCCTGCACCTAAATAGAACAAGTCCAGAAGAGAGAAGCTGAGTATGACTACCTTTCCTAATGAATATAATATTTATATTATATTAATCATATTAAATTAATTACATTTATTATACTTACATCACATGTATCATATATAAGACATACATGATATGACATGACATAGCATGCTATGTTATATTAAATATTATATTATATTATATTATATTACCTACTTTCCTGGGGAAAAGTTAGGCCACGTATTCAGAGATCTTGGTTTTTTTGGGTGTGAAACTCTTTGAACAATGTATATATGCTGAGTCTAATCTTTTAGAAGTTCCTTATTTCTATCTGATGGGTTCATCATTGTTTTTATTTTTCATGGATCTTTAAAGAAAGAAAAAATTCAGGTACCCAGAGTCACATTTTTTGACACCAATCATTTTATGGAGTTAGCTTCCTTAATTGAAATATTAAGAATCACTTGGGGTTTCAATATCTGGAATGAGGGGTGGAGTGAAAACCTCTGAAGATCTGATCCTCCATAACAGCACCTACAGTAGTCCTTAAATTCTTCCACCAAAAAAAAAAAAAAAAAAAATGAGCTCTGTGTGACCTTCCTCATATGTCCCCTCACTTGTCCCATAACTGATCCTTCTCCTTGTTCTCCAGTGCTGTGAGGAATCTACCTACAAAACAAATCTGGCCATACTATTGTTTTTCTTAAAAATAAACAAAAGAGCAAGCCCAACTCTCTTAGTTTTCTCTCACTAAAATCCAAAGATGTCAAGATGGGTGTAATGGGAACTCCTGAAAATGGAATCCTTTACAACTCTCTTGGAAAGCAAGTCATGTCACTCATGGGAATCTATTTTAAAGAATAAATATCCATGGAAAATAATAACAACAACAACGAAAGAATCAGTGGGTGAAATATGTAACAGGAATTTCATTCTCAGAGGTAGCAGCCCCTTTTGGGATGCTAGTGGTGATATGTTACATATTCCTTAGGTAAAGAACCCAGAATATGTATTTACTACCTCCTTTCTTACTCTACTGGTCATTTATCTTAAAGTCTTTATAAAAAGTTTAATAATAACATCTCAGGATTTTTTTTTTAAGATTTTTATTTATTTATTTGACAGGGAGAAGCACAGCTAGAGAGGGAACACAAGCAGGGGGACTGAGAGAGGGAGAAGCAGGCTTCCCACTGAGCAGGAAGCCCGATGAGGGGCTCGATCCTGGGACACCAGGATCAAGACCTGAGCTGAAGGCAGTCGCCCAACCAACTGAGCCACCCAGGCACCTCAACATCTCAGGATTTTTAAAGAGAAATATGACAGCCACAGAGAACTATCAGTTTTATACTGAATATAAAAATTAAAGGTATTTTGTATTTCTGAATGTTTAAAGATTTAGTAGAAACTTACTCTGGGACTATCACTTGATCTGCTTCTTATTTAGAAGAATAAGAAGTTTCCTTATCTCCTTTACCTGGTTTGTTTCCTTATCTCCTTTACCTGGTTTGTTCATAATATTTATTACTGAAAATTTCATTTTACATCATACTTACATGCAAACAATCTCTAAGTATTTGGGTTTTCTTTCTAATTTCTTTCAGACTATCTCTATAAATAACAGCATTTATAGTGTGCTTCCTTCTGTAAAGACAGATTTTGTCTTTCATATCTTACATACCTCTTCCATTTTCCTTAAAATATCATATCTATCATAAAACTTAATAATATTTTAGTTCCAATTAGTTTACTTTGTGAGAGAGGTCCAAACAACATATTTTAATGTGATTCTCCATGTAGTCTATCTATTGAAAAGACCATGTGCCATACAAAATAATGTATGTATATTTACATGTGATGGTGCTAAAACTGGGTCAAGTAAAGACAAGCTAGAGCTTGGATGACTTTGTCTTGTGAGGTACCTTAAAATACTAAACTAAATAACATTATCACATGTAATGCCCCACCAATGTCCACTACATTCAGTAAACCATTTTGATTTCTATACAAATTGCCACATTAAAAAAAATATTTAAAAATCAACCCTCAAAAAGACCTGAAAGTGAAAGTATCTTGTGCAATGAGAAATACTTAAAATATATGCATATCGTGATTTCTCACCTCCATGCCTCTTCAGAACATCTATTTATTGGAATGCTCTGCTCTCCCTTTTCTGTTTACTTGACAAAAATCGTTTTATGTTTTAGATCAAGTCAGAAGCATCTTACAGAAAGTTTTTCTCTAATTCAGAGAATAAACAAACTAACTTCCTTTCTGTACTAACTTTCTCATGATTATTATGTGGTACTGGGATTTTTTTTTTTCTATGTCACTCACTTAATTATACTACCTATTATATAGTAATTGTTTGGAGGCCTGCATGTGAATGAGGCTGGCCTGAGGATAGTACTTTATGCCAGTAGCTACCATGATTGAATCAGAGTTGGTACATAACCAATGTTGATTATATTATTTCCATGTCCCCCCACTCCTCTCTCTCTGTTCAATTTTGGGTGGAAGGAGATAACCCATTTCTTCTTGTGTTACCAAGAGCTTTGACCATTTCCTTGTTTCTACATGCCAACTAACTGAAAACTCTAGTCAGAAATGGAAGAGAAATGAATTTGCATGCACAGAAAAAACTATGTGAGGAGAATTAAAAAAAAAAAAAACTGCTAGAGACATCAAAGCCCTTGGTTTAAGTATTTCCACTGTGTAACCTTGGTCCTCATAATTATGCAAGTCCATTAATCCCTATTTACGCTGAAGCTAATTTGAGATGAGTTAATGTCACTTGCAACTGAAAGATTCCTAACTTACATACATACCTACATTAAGATTAAGATTTAGCTTTACTACTGGCAAAATTTAGTTCAGCCAATTAACAGCTGATTAAAAACATTTTAACCACATTTTCTCGATGATTACATTTGAAGGCACTAAAGCAGAGGGTGTTCTGTTTTGGGTTTCTTTGAATATTGAGTAGGAGATAAAATTATTTGAGTATTCATGAAATAGAAAAGCTAGAGGGAGAAATATATAGTTTAATGCTTAACAATTAGGAATTCAAATTCACAGAAGTTAAAGTCCAAAAACAAAAACAAAACAAAAAAACACATGAAAGGGAAAAGAGGAAAGTCTTCATGTTCCTTCTCTGTACCCCCTTCTCCCTCTGCAATTATGTAAATAATAGGGAAGTCCCATTTTAAAGCTAAATTGCCAACAAAGAATATATTAAAGTTGTTGGTGATTTTAAATTTTTAATTAAAATGTCCTTGCTGTAGTGAGAAGGGCATTTTCAATTTTTTATATAATAATAGTAGATAGGGAGTTACAAATGGTGATCAATTATACTTGGTTTGCCATATGGAAAACTAAGTATTTTAGAATTAGCTTTTCCTGGCATATGCACCTTTGTATTTTACAAGGCACCAGGGGCCTATGCATTACACAGAAATTTGAAAAAAAAGAGAAACTTTATTGTATTGTTCCCTTGGGTCTAACCAATATGAATTCTCAATTGGGTTGGCATTTTCTTCTAGATCAGTTCACTGATATCATGTTGTCACAGATTAGAGACACATCACTAAAGAGTTAATTTCCAGTATAATTTTGAGGTTGAATGTTTTGCTCTCTTAAAGCCTAATTTCCAAACCCACTGTAATCATATTGTAAGTGAGCCCTGACACCCCAAGGAAACAGCAATACAGAAGTACATTGTGTACTTACGTTTACAAGGAGAAACAAGGGAGACATAGACCTATAGTAACACATCCACATGGTTGCACTCACAAACTAAGACATTTGGCTTGTCCTTTACAATAGATTTTGCACACTGTAGTTGTCTGGGCAATTGTCAGAGGACAATGGAACCTCACAAATAATTGGAGTGAAGTATAGAGGTAAATGCACTGAGAATTCAAATAAAATTTACTGAGTAGAACTGCAAAAGCATAAGATTGGCATCTACATAAAACTCCTTCTTTTCAAATGGACTCATCAGTATGATCCAAAATACAATGGTGATGTGATCTGCCTGTCAGCCTGAGAGTGTTTTCATTTGAAAAGGGAGGGGACTGAGGAGGGAGGCTCATGAGCAAAATCAACTGGCACTATTATTGCTCTGATGTTTTATGCATGCCACAAAATAGAAAGTTTCTGATAATTCATTACTACTAACTTCTAAACTGTTATCTATTTTGATCTTATAAATTCTAGTTTTATTAAGTAACAGAAAGCATGCGAGTAATTTCGCCGATTCCTAATTGTCCAAGAGTTGTACTGAATGGATACTATCATAGAGTTCCTCTGTACATCGATAATACTTTGGTCAGCTATATCAAACCTTTGGGATGGAATACACATGATACTTGATGACCTTGGGACACTACAATCAGTTGAAATTTTAAAAAATAAAAGAAAAACTGCTGTGAACAAAATAGAGTGGAACCTATCATGTTCAGATACATTTTCTATTTCTTTTTTCTTTTTTTGCCAGAGGAGGAATGATGGCTGTTTTTAGAGACAGATTCTAAGAGCCTAACATATTAAGATATACGAAGAGCCAGGGTTTGTAAAAGTTGAAAACTTGACAGTTCATGTTCTGTGACTGAGATGAAACTATTATAACCCTTGAATTAACTGTAAGATTTTCAGGAGGTTTAAGTTTCAGGATCTGGTGCATTTCAATGTTGACAGAATTCTGTAAAGCAATCTGAACCTGCATATGTCAAGACAAAATATAAATCCAGGCTTCTGTAGCTGACTTTGTGAATACTTAGCCAAAGTTGTTAGAAGTTAAGGTCCTAACAACAGCAAAGTTTCCTCTTAGATTTTACTTTTGTCCAAAAGTAACACAAGTACCCCACTTCCAGCTCCAACTTCCCTAACCTTTATATTGAAAAAGTCAGATACCTATTCTACAACACAGAAAAGACAAAAAACAAACAAACAAACAAACAAGAAACAAAACCTGGCTCTGAGAATTTATACAAAAATTTGCATCATGTTGAGCATTTTCTCAGAGGAAAGTTTCAAAAGGAAACTTCCCCCAGGAAAGTGAGAATTCTAGTTCGAACAATCTCTTATAAGGATATTTTTGGCAGGAAAAATGGTGGTTGTGTTACTGATGATGCAACTGAATCCACATGAGTAGCTTATTAATGGGATACTGGGTTAATTGACATGACAAGCGTATAATCAACTTGAAAGTGCTTATCTTTTTCTGACATGGTTTGGTGGTTGGCTGAATTCTTCAGTCCTTTGTTCTAATTTGGCTGTAAATCAATTGGATTGTGTAGCACCAGGGGTTTTGCATTTTGTGGGCTTGTAGTGATAATCATAAAATGTACTGGAATTTCAACTTAGTTTTTCTATTATATGAGCTGAAACGAGGCTAAGTATTAAAACATTCCAAGGCAATCTAATATACACACCCCTCCTATTTTTATCTAGTCCATTAAAAAAGTCAATATTTCTTACAGGATTATAACATATAGGATAACTGAGAAATATTAGCATCAAGTAGTAAAATAGAGTATATTATGTAAGATTAAATAAACCACAACAAATGATAACATTTAGATAAAATTTGACAAATTTATATCACTCAAATTTATATACCTTAAATATCAGTGAAATGGAGGGACAAATTTTTAAATTCAGTCATTACTTCAGATTTTATTTAACCTTTCAAAACAAGTCTATTTCTGGCCATCTCTGCAATTCCAAACTGCTTCCATCACTTGAAAAGGCTGTCTTAAATATAATCCATGCATCAAATCTACAAAATAGCTATTTTTAAAAAAGATTGATTAATTAATTAATTAATTTGAAAGAGAGCACTCACGTATATGCAGGGAACGGTGGGTGGGGGTTGGGGGAGAGGCAGTGGGAGGAGAAGCAGATTTCCTGTTGAGCCCCAAATTGGGGGAGGGATTGCAATTTGATCCCAGGAGCCTGAGATCTTGACGTGAGCCAAAGGCAGACATTTAATCCACTGTTCACCCAGGTGCCCCCAAATATAGCTCTTTAATGAGCATCTTGTTTACTTAAAATGAGAAATATATTACCAAAGTATGTTTTTTCAAGCTTCCATGAAATCCACATTCAAATTCTGAGTGTTTATGCTCACTTTAACATGAAGAATGAGCTAAAATTTGGTTAAAAAATTATTTCCCCAGAATTTAAAAATGTTTTCTTGATTTTTTTTTCTCCATAAGTCTATGAGGCCTTTATTGATAAGTTATTACTTAAGATTGAATTTGGTTGTGAAATGCCCCAAATTCGGAGACCCCCAAAGACGACCACCAGTGTCCAGAGTCAAAGCCAAAGGGTAAGGTTCCTTTATTTTGAGTTCCAACCCGGACCTCTGCGCACTCCTTACAGGTGACACTAAGAGGCCCCCAGCATACTTTCAGTGCAGCCTTTATAGACAGGCACAAACAAGTTCAGGCCTTTTCGCGGTACTTGGACTTTCATTGGCTGACATTTAAATTTGAACACCAGCATGATATGATTGGTTTGCGTGCTTATTAACCAAAACCACAGAGGGGCACTCCCTCCTGCAAGGGGGAAGGGTGAGTCTTTCAACGCAGCCACATTCCTGGAGCCAAATGGCCATTATCTCTTGTTCTCAGATCTGAAGGCGTGGAGAGAGGGGCCCTGTGATTTCAGGGTGGCTATAGGAGGGCTGCTAGTGTTTTTCCACTTTCTTAGGGTCTAGAAAGCAAGTGTACAGAAGCCAGGTGGCTGTTAGAGGTATAAGGCATAATGGTCCTAATTTTATTTTTCATGTTCCTCAGGTTGTAACAATACCTCTTTTTTTTTTTTTTTTAGTAAAGATTTTATTTATTTGACAGAGAGAAACACAGCCAGAGAGGGAACACAAGCAGGGGGAGAGAGAGAGGGAGAAACAGGCTTCCCGCCGAGCAGGGAGCCTGATGCGGGACTCGATCCTGGTCTCCGGGATCATGACCTGAGCCGAAGGCAGTCGCCCAACGAACTGAGCCACCCAGGCGCCAGAATACCTCTTTCATGATGTTAAACAGTACCTCTCTTCATGTAAGCTCAACTGAGGCAAAACACTATTTCTACTCTACTGTCTTCAATATTTGCATTTGATTTTCAATGTCTCAGAATGACTGCTGCAACGGTAGGCATCGCAATTTTATTTGTGGAAGGAATAAAGAAGGACCTCCAAGTCTATATCTTAAGACAGTAATATTGTGTGTGTGTGTGTGTGTGTGTGTGTGTGTGTGTGTAATTTATTATTTTTTAAGTTATGTAGATTTCGTAGAAAAAATTAATCACTTTAAAGTATAGTTCAAAGAAATAAGTATATAGTTCAGTCTCATTTAGTACATTCACGACAGTGTATAACCATCATTTCTAGTGTCTCTAGTTGGATAATATTTTCATCACTAAGAAAGGAAACCCCATGTTCATTAAGCAATCACTTTCTAGCCCTTAGTAAATACTAACCATTTTTGTTTTCACGGATTTACCTAATTCTATATATTTCATATGTATGGAGCTATACATTTTGTGACCTCTTGTAATTGGGCCAATGTTTTTGAGGCTGATACACGCTACAGCATGTGTGAGTATAGCATCCTCTTTAATGGCTAAAACTCAATTGCACAGATACACCACCTTTTGTTTTTGCATTTATCAATTGATGTAAATTTGGGTTATTTATACTTTTAGCTATTGACACCAGTGCTGTTATGAATATTTTGTATATGTATTTGTTTGGATAACTGTTTTCAATTTGGGGGACACAGGGTTAGGAGTAAAATTTCTGGCTAACAAGAGAATTCCATGTTTAACTTTTTGAGGACCTGCCAAATTTTTGCACAGAGACTGTTGTTTACATACCCACCACCAATGAATGATTTTCATTCAGTCTCTCCATATCCTTGCCTATACTTGTTAGCTTCTTTTTCTTTTTTAAGCAGCCATTTGAGTGGGTGGTATCTCATTGTAGTTTTGATTTCCATTGCCCTACTGACTAACGATGTTGACCATCTTTCCATTTTTTTTGTCATTTGCATATTTTCTGTGGAGAAATGTTGAGTCAAATCCTTTGCTTACTTTTTAACTGGGTTCCTTGTGTTTTTGCTGTTAAGTTATAGGCTTTAAAAAAAAAAAAAACATATTCTGGATACTAGGTACTCATCAGGAATATATTTTTCAAATTTTTCCCCCATTCTGTAGATTGTATTTTTACTTCCTTGATATCATCCTTCAATGTATAAAAGTTTTTAATTTTTATTAAGTTTAATTTACTAATTTCTCTTTTGTTGTTTGTACTTTTGATGCCATATTTAAAGTTCCATTGCCAAATCCAAAGTCATGAAGATTTATTCCCGTACTTTTTTCTAAGAGTTTATATAAGTGTAGCTCTTACATTTAAGTTATTGATCCATTTGAGTTGATTTCTGTATATGTTGTAAAAGAGAAGTCCAATTTCATTCTTTTGTATGTGGCTATCTAGTTGTTCAAACATCATTTGTTGAAGAGATTATTTTTTCCTCATTAAACTGAATGATCTTGGCATCCACATTGAAAATCAATTGACCCTAAATATATGGATTTATTCATGAGCTCTCAATTCTAGTCTATTGATTTATATACCTATAAATACTTAAGTTTAGATTATTGTAGCTGTGTAGTAAGTTTTGAAACTAAGCCTCCAATTTTGTTTTTCTTTTAAAGATTGCTTTGTCGGGGCGCCTGGGTGGCTCAGTTGGTTAAGCGACTGCCTTCGGCTCAGGTCATGATCCCGGGATCTCGGGATCGAGTCCCACATCGGGCTCCCTGCTCGGCGGGAAGCCTGCTTCTCCCTCTCACTCCCCCTGCTTGTGTTCCCTCTCTGGCTGTGTTTCTCTCTGTCAAATAAATAAAATCTTAAAAAAAAAAAAAAAAAAAAAAAGATTGCTTTGCCTATTTTGGGTCTGTTGTGATTCCATATGAATTTTAGTATCACTTTTTGTTTCTTCAAAAAACAAAGCAAAACAAAGAACTCAGGATTTCTATAGGGATTACATTGACTTTTTAGATCACTTTGGGTAGTACTGCCATCATAACAATATTAAATCTTTCAATCCATGAACACAGGATACCTTTCCAAGAGACACTTAAACCTTCCCCAGCCATTCATGTCTACATATCATAGGCCACAACCGTGTCATATCCCTGCAACTAAAGAAAAGCTTGAAGATTAAGTTCAAACTTTTTCTGCCCTGAAAATATTGTGGTTGATTTATAAAGAAAGAATGTGAAATGGAATTGGGGAAAGAAGAATTAGCAGTGTTTCTATACCTCATTATAACTAAATTGATGTAGAATGATAATTTTAGTTTCATAATCACTTTTTAAAGGCATTGAAAATTGGTAAAATTTTTAAGGATCAGAGTAACTAAAATTATAGAAAGCTAGGAACCATTCTGAGAAGGACTATTATAGGAGCATTAGCTTTTTGAAAGCCATAAACATCCACACTCCAGTCACAAATTATTTACATTCTTGACACATACAAAATACCTCACTCCCAAGACTTTAAAAGGTCTAGCTTATTATAGGAACAAGATCAGGCTTAAAGTCCAAAATCTTATCATTTAAATCAGGTACAGGAATAAGAAGTTACTCAGGTGCAGTTATTTTACAGCTAAAGACTTGTGAATTAAAAAGACAGACTATCAGCCAAAGATTTCCTGAGGACCTAGCATAGGATATCATCCCCTTACAATGAATTTAATTTTACCTGGAAGTTATTTCTTATTTTAAGAATCATTTTCTGGAAAAGCATATAAATGAAAGAAATCCTTTCATCTGCATATCCAGAATTACCCACTCCTTGATATTTCTTGGAAATGCTACTTTCAAAATCATATAGTTCATTTTTTAATTCACCCCCTCTCCCTGCACTTTATAATAGACAGCTAGTAGAATCCAGATGTCACTGCCTATGTTACTGTGCAAACTCTTTCCAGCAAACTTGGATGCTAAATTAGATACTCTATATTTTCCACAGTTCTGCAGATTGTTGCCAAGTTTGCCACCATTATATAACAATTAGTCCTTTTCTCTGGTTTTCAACATTTTTTCACTATCCTTCCAGACTGCAAGTCATGAAGCCCCACCTTTCACTGAGTTTTCTCAAGTCCCTCTAGCTTCTGCTTACTGACTAGTCTGAAAGACAACAGTCATGTGTCTCAGGCCTTTGTTATGTTGTACTTCACTTCCAGATATGCAATTTCCTTCAAGTTTTGTATCAGTATGTACTATGCTACTTTGTAACTTAGAGGTTTAAAACAGCATTTTATTTTGTGAGCCAGAAATCTGAAAAGAGTTTGACTGGATTTTATTTTTATTTTTTTTATTTTTTTATTTTTTTTGTCTAAACCACATGGTGTTAAATGGGGTGTCTAGAGCTGGAGAATCCACTTTCCAGGTTTTTTCCGTACATGTCTAGCACTTTGCGCTGCTAGTAGTTGATGTTGGGAGCTTAGCTTGGGTGATTAAAAATGTGCCTACATGTGCCTTCTCCGTATGTCCTGAGTTTCTCAAAGCATTTGTGGCTGGTTCCCACAGGGAATGAAAGGAAACACTTCTAAAGTAGATGCAGAGTCTCATGGCTTTAGCCCAGAAACAGGTGCAACATGATTCTGCCATGTTCACTTATTCAAGGAAGACACAGAGTCTGCCCAGATTCTACATAATGGAACATAGTGGACTTCACCTCTAAATGGGAAGCATGTTAAAGAATTTGGGGCTGTCTTCTATCTTTACTTTGTAACTAGTCAGATTTACTGAAGCTGAACACATACACACTATACAACTCGAGAAGATCTTATGTTCAGTATACTCCAGTCAGTATATACTCAACAAATGTGCATATGTTTCTAAAATACATGCCCTGTTAGGTTCATAATGCCAGTATTTGAAGTAAAAAAAAAAAAAAAAAAAAAGTGTTCAAATGCCCATTAATGTATAACTGATAAGGAATTTTGGTATA
This sequence comes from Spilogale gracilis, assembly GCA_004023965.1. NCBI lineage: Eukaryota > Metazoa > Chordata > Mammalia > Carnivora > Mephitidae > Spilogale > Spilogale gracilis. The sequence goes on along the minus strand of PITA01000368.1, from coordinate 215,843 downwards.
TTTACAAAGATAGAGTATATGGAATTGAGTACTTGATCTACAGCTACACAAATAAATATAGATAAAAATTACATAGTGTTGAGTAAAAACCAAAACAAAAATATACTTATTGTATCATTATGTTTATATAAAAAGAAATAAAGAGGCAAACTGAATCTATTAGGTCAGATGTCGATATAAAATGACTTAGGGGTTGAGATTCTGAGTTGGGAAATTTATTTTCTTGATTTATATATATATGTATTTAATAGTATATGTTTAGTTATTTTAGTAGTATATATACTATTAAAATAACTTAACAAAAAATGAAAAATATGACATGACGCTATATCAGTTTCCTATTGTAGCAAATTACCAAAAATTAAGGTAATTAAAGCAACACATTTATTATCTTAGAGTTCTGGAGGTCAGAAGTATGGAACAGGTCTTCTTAGGCAGAATCAAAATGTTGACAGAGATGCATTCTTTCTGGAGGTTTTAGGGAGAAATCTATGTCTTTGCCTTATTCAGTTTCTAAAGGCTACCTATAGTCCTTGGCTCATAACCCTTTCTTCTGTCTTCAAAGACAGCAGCGTGACATCTTCAAATCTCTCTCTGACTATGATTCTCTTGCTTTGTGATTATCTGGTTCGGGCCACCCAGATCATATAGGATAATACTCCCATCTAAAGTTCCTAAACTTAATCACATCTACAGAGTCCTATTGTTATGTAAGGTAGCACATTTACAGATTCCACGGATTAGAACATGGGCATATTTGGGGAACCATTATTTTGCCTGCCATATATATATTATTACCTCTAATTTACATCCACACTTTCTTACTTCCCACCATTTCCTATTTGTACGCTCTTTCTTCCAAAGTAAAATCTTTGGTTCCATTCACCAAATGGATCCATAAGAGCCTTTTCCTCATTCATTGTGTATTTAAATGAGAAAAATTGTGTACAAATTGTGGTAATTTATGAATGAATCGGGTAGTGAGTGTTCATTAAATATAAGTTTATTTTATAAGCACTGTGCCACTGATATTCAATGCAGGGAATAAACCAACAAACAAAAGTATAGTTTTCCTATATATTTTTTTTTTTTTTAGATTTTATTTATTTATTTGACACAGAGAGAGAGAGATCACAAGTAGGCAGAGAGGCAGGCAAAGAGAGAAGAGGAAGCAGGCTCCCTGCAAAGCAGAGAGACCAATGTGGGCCTTGATCCCAGGACCCTGAGATCATGACCTGAGCCAAAAGCAAAGGCTTTAACCCACTGAGCCACCCAGGTGCCCTAGTTTTCCTATTTTAAATAGGAAATGTGTAACGCATGAACTCAGGTACTTACATAATTATTTCAAGGAAAATATGAACAGATTCTTGGCTGAACCTCATTATTGTATTCCCATAAAAATTGACAATGGATTCATAAGAGTTACTCTGGGTGGAGTAAAGCTAAATTGACTAGACAATAGAATTCTACTGCTATCATCCTCTTCCCATGGTCTCGTTGCCAGTAGCAACACTACCAAAAACACAAGGGGGTGTCTTCTTCACTTTGGCCTTCCATATATCACATAAGAACATGTTTTTAAATGCAATAATTATTATAACTATGGCAATTTAATGTTAAATATTCAAATAATTGTTAAAAGTCTATTTTCATCTGTTCCCTTTTTACCTGCATATTTTCTTTCTGTTACTTTTAATGTGATAATTTGTAAGGCTGTAGAAAGGTAAGTAGATTTTTTGCAAATATGGCCACAATTCAGTCTCCTTTACCAATGTTCATGTCTCTCTAAGTAATTAACTGACTCTCTTACCATCAAGTGGTGATATCTGTTTTCACCCCTGAGTTAGGGCTTGGGAAACAAAGTTAATCAATAGGTGCTCTCTAACAACATTTCTAAAAGCAATGTCATTAGTTCTGTATACAAGGGAAAGCTAGCAATTAAAGGAAAGAAAAGCAAACTTACACATTGCTATTTATAAGAGTCAGACAATTATAGGTGCTGCACGGCAAATCACAAATATTTTCTAACAAAGAAATCAAAAGTAAAATGTTAACAAAAAGTGTTAGTGTGCCATTCTAAGCTAAATTTAAATAGTGTCCCAACAATCTTGAATCTATCCAAAGTATTTGTATTTATATATCCTTTTTCATGAAAAAAAATTTTTTTTAAATTTAAGTTCCTCAGCTTAAAGGAATAATGATAATAGTAAATCAGGACTAAGTTAAAACCTCTTTTTCACAATCAACCTAAATAATGATTGACCTTGAAGACTATTTTTTGATAAAAATAGAGGTCACAGAAGGCAAGCTCTATTCTCTCGAGGGATCTTTTAAAAATGGCACTGTAACCAAAGAATTTCTGTGATAACAAACAAAACAAAAAAACCTAATAGTATAAAGGTAATGTATTATATTTCATATAGTTGACATCTTTAAAATAATACTTCTTGATTAAAATGTTTAAAACTTATTTCAGTTGTGTTTTCACAGAGTTAATAATATTGGTATAAATATTCAGACTATGTATTTAAAATAAACATCTGAAATAAATAAAATAAGCTCTTTCAAATATCCAAGTATACATAAATTTACTACTCTATCCAATAACTCTATTTATAGAATCTACACCAAATACATATTGGAAAAAACATGAAAAAATGTGCATACAAGGCTGTTTGTTGAGGCACTATTTATAATAACAGAGAAGGCAGGAAAAAAATTCAAATATTCATAAATAGGCAACTGATTTAATGAACTAAGAAAATGCATACGATAGAGTACTATGTACCTCCAAAAAAGGAGTTTGGAATTTGTCTGTATTCTATAATATGGGACACCAGGGTTTATTTTAAATTAAAAAAAGGTAGAGAGGAGGGGGGCAAGATGGCAGAAGGTCAAGTGACCCCATTTCAGGGACTCCCCTGAAGTGAGCTCAACTCAATTCCTGCAGAAAACACCCATTAAAAAAAGGTGTATATATATATATATATATATATATACACACACACACACACACACACACACACACACATATATCTTTTTTGAGGTTAAAGAACAATTAATAAGTTCTTGGTAAAGAAGCTCCCATGTACACGAACAACTATGTTTAATTTTTCAAAAATCATGGAGAGATAACCATAACATTTTAGATATGTTTATTGATAGACAAGGAAAGGAAAAGATCAGAGAGGGTAAGATTAGAATCTAATCTTCTACAGGTGTACATTATATTGGTAATATGACTTTGGATACATAACTTTTTTGCATAATTCTAAAATAAAATTAAATACCAGAAAAGCAATTCCTAAAAATTAAACTTGCAACAAATGAAACTCTGTAAAGTTATAAACTTATGACTTAGCCACATATAATGGAACTATTCCAAGGAATATTCAAGCACAATAATTTAGTTATGCATGCTAGTAGGATATGTATTAAAAATTAAAAACAATCAAAAAATGAACTTTTAGGACTTCATCAAAATAAAAAGAGGCAATCCACGGAGTAAGAGAAGATATTTGCGAACGCCCCTACAGACAAAGGGCTGATATCCAAGATCTATAAAGAACTCAAACTCAACACCCCCAAAAAGATGATCATATCAAAAAATGGTCAGAAGACATACAAATGGCTAACAGACACATGGAAAAATGTTCATCATCATTAGCTATCAGGGAAATTCAAATCAAAACCACACCGAAATACCCTAATGTTCATATAAGCAATGGCCACAATTGCCAAACAGCAGAAAAAACCAAAATGCCCTTCAACAGATGAATGGATAAAGAAGATATGGTCCATATATACAATGGAATATTACGTCTCCATCAGAAAGGATGAATACTCAACTTCTGTAGCAACATGAACCAGACTGGAGGAGATTATGCTGAGTGAAATAAGCCACACAGAGAAAGTCAATTATCATATAGTTTTACTTACTTGTGGAGCATAAGGAGTAACACGGAGGAAATTAAGAGAAGGAAAGGAAATGTGAACTGGGGTAAATCAAAGAGGTAGATAAAACATGGGAGACTATGGACTCTGAGAAACAAACTGAAGGTTTTGTAAGGGAGGGGGATAGGGGAATAGGTGACCCTGGTGGTGGGTATTAAGGAGGGCATGTATGGACCTCTGGGTGTGGTTCATAAACAATGAATCTTGGAACACTGAAAAAATAAAATAAAATAAATTATTAAAAAATGAAAATATGTTTACAATAACATAATTGTTATTTTTTTCACTAATTATATTGTTTATGGTGTTGTCAATTTTGATACTGTCAAGTGTGTGGTGTGAAATAAACAAGTAACTCAGTTCACATACATAATAAAAAATAAAAATTTAGTGAAAGAATAGAGATTGAAATGTAAGAATATTGAGATGAATTAAGGATAATTTAATTCTGAATATCAACTGAACGTCTATTTCATTCTTTGAAAATACATCTGTTAACTAAAACACTGAGAAGAAATTACTACATAAACACTCTACTTGAACAGCTTTTGGTCTCAAAAAAACCAAGGTCAGTGTAATGAACAGTGTTTCATAGAGCAAAGCTTACTTCATGTTGGGGAAAGATAACATACAAAAAGATTTTGAACCATCAATGGCACCAACAAAAGACTTCTAGAGGCACATCAAAAGAAGAGCCAACTTGAATAACTCCTTAATTTGAGCATTTTCAGAGCGATAAATATGTAAAACATATTTGAATACATGATTTCATAATGTTAATTAGAAACATATTTTTGATTATTGTGCTAGAGGCTGAGAAAACAAACTATTTAGAAAATGACAAAAAGAAAAAATGTGAAATTCTCCTGTTTTTCCTATAGAAATTGTACATCTGAAAAACCAAAAGACAAATAGTAAGGAGGAATTTGCCTTTATAAAAGTATACCAGCTAATAAACAAGGAAGGAAAAGTGAATTAGAATATTCATATTTTGCAAACTTCAGTAAAATAATCCCCATGGCTACTATCCAAAATACCATAACTGAACATTTATTTTCACACAGTTCTGGAGGCTGGAAGTCTGAGATCAAAATGCAGCATGGTAGTGTCTGGTGAGGTACCTCTTCTTGCCTGTAGATGGCACCTCCCTGCTTTGTCCTCACACGGGAGGGTGAGGGAGCGAAAGATAGCATGTGAAACAATTCTCTGGTGTCTCTTCCTAGAAGAACACTAATCCTAGGATGAAGAACCCACCTTGATGACCTCATTTAACCTTAATTACTTCTCAAAGTCCCCATGTCCCAATACTATCATGTTGAGGTTAGGGATTCAATATATGCAGTTTAATGAGCGACACAATTTGGTCTATAGAGGAAAGCGTGCTCTCCAGCAAAACTTCATCCTTTCTCCTCATAAATGAATTTATTGCTGGAAGATGGGTAGCTAGTCAAGGATTATATTTCTTTTTTTTTAATATTTTATTTATTTATTTGACAGATCAGAAGTAGGCAGAGAGGCAGGCAGAGAGAGAGGAGGATGCGGGCTTTGATCCCAAGACCCTGAGATCATGACCTGAGCCAAAGGCAGAGGCTTTAACTCACTGAGCCACCCAGGCACCCAAGGATTATATTTCTTAATGTCTCTTGAATCCAGGTTGGACTATCTGGATAGTTTCTTCTATTGAAAGGAAGGAAGTTGATGTGTGCCATTTCAGGGACTAGGTAAATCAATTCCACCTTTCATTTTCCCATCCAGTTGGCCATTAACAGAAGATTACAAAGTTCTAGGTCATCACAGAGCAAGAAGATGGATGAAGCCTGCGTAGGCTCTTGAATTAAAGCTAGATGGGTTGTATTCCACTGACTAAAATCATACATGTGGGGTTTTTGTGTTAATGAGAAATAAAACCTCTATTTTGTTATATCAGCAAAGTTTGTGATTACATGTGAGTAGCATGTATGTAGTGGTGTCAGATTAAATGTTCCAAACTTTATTGTGCTTTCTTGGAAAAGTCTGCATGCATTCAACTTTTTATTTTTTTTAATTTTTATTTTTTTAAAGATTTTATTTATTTGACAGAGAGAAACACAGCCAGAGAGGGAACACAAGCAGGGGGAGTGAGAGAGGGAGAAGCAGGCTTCCCGCCGGGCAGGGAGCCCGATGTGGGGCTCAATCCAGAGACTCTGGGATCATGACCTGAGCCAAAGGCAGTCGCTTAACCAACTGAGCCACCCAGGCACCCTGCATTCAGCTTTTTAAAGTCATAAAGTGTCTCTCTCCCCAGATAGTCTCAATTTGGCTGTAAATTGATTAATCACAAAAGAAAGAGAAAATTCTCTTAGATGAGGTTTTGATCCTTAAAGCAGCTATCATAAGAAGCAGTGGCAACAATTAACCTACTCAGAAGAGAACACAGATGCTGGGTCACTACCCAAAGGCCATACTCAGGTCCATTCTCACCACCCTGAAACATGGGGCAAGAAAGGAGGAAGGAGAAAATACATAGTATCTAAATACTTTCTTGAAAGTAGATACTTCTCTGAATTTAATTATTATGAATAAAGACTAGTATTAGAAATTCCATTTTATATAATCATATAGGTAATAGCAAATAAAAATAAAAGTTATTAATCATTAACAGAGAGACAAACATTTATACATAAAATATATATGAATATATATGTGTGTGCATGTGTGTGCATATGTCAATAGTAATGGAAACAGAATATTTTTAATCAGCTATGGATCACTGTTTCATGAGCAAATGGAATTTTCTAGGGAATGGGTGGTCTAATATTTGGCTTAGTACAATCGCTGGTTACCTATGTTAGATGGCAGGAATAGTGGAGACTCAAAGGTAAAGAGATAGAGGAGGAAGAAGAATGGGGAAAAAAATGAACTTCTAGAAATTACTAAGCAACTTGTAACTAATGAAAGCACTTGGGGCATAGGAGAAGGAAGGGATACAGAAGAAGAATCATGAATGGGAAAATCTTTAGGGCAAATCATCACCAGAAAATCTAGTAAGTATCAACTAATACAACATAAGACATTTAAGATCCTAACAAAATGAAGAAGAAAGCAGAGATAATTATGTGTAAATTTAGAATTTAAGTATCTGTTTATTTTTCCCAGCTTCCAGGAAATTTCACGTGCAAGAGGATGAAATTATTTTTCTTTAATTATCTAGGTTAAGAAACCAAGTCTCCATACTATTTTTGTAGCTGAAAGGTGTGTATGTTTAGATATAAGCTGTATAATACTTCAAATTTTACCAGGCTCTTACATAGAAGTTAGCTGATTTGATTCCCCAAAACATCTATAGGAGAGGAATATTCTCATTTCTATACAAAATCTTTCAAATCATAAAACAGACTAAAAAATCTTAGTCTAGGGATTAGATCAAGAACATATCACCAACAAGTCAAGATGGCTGAACAAATGTGTAAACAAATTTACCATCAGAAACTAAAAATTAAGATCATGCCACTTCATCCCTATCAACTAGAAAAAGTGTTATAGGGAAAGTGTTATAGAGGGAAATTGGTTTAAAAATGTTCTTATGTGCTGCTGATAGAAACACAAATGCTGGAACACCTGAGTGGCTCCGTTAGTTCAGCATTTGCCTTGACTCAGGTATTGATCCCAGGGTGCTGGGATCAGGCTCCCTGTTTAGTGGGAATCCCATTTCTCCCTCTGCCTGCCGCTTTCCCTGCTTGTTTCTCTCTGTCAAATAAATAGAATCCTAAATAACAACAACAAAAATATAATGTGAAATTTTGCAGCACTTTGAAACATAGTAATGTCTATCAAGTTATCGTGCGCGTGCACACACGCACGCGCGCGTGCGCGCACACACATACACACAGACAGCCCAACAGTGCTACTCCTATAAATTTACTTAGTAGAAGCCAAACATCAGCATGTAAGATTTGAAGTTCCTACAGAGCGCAAGGATATTGATTACAGTGTTATCTAAGCAGTTAAAAAAAGGCAAAAGACAAAAAGTAAAACCACATCAACATTAGAACCGATATATTATGATATATTCACATATGGGTTATGCATCCTTTTATTGTTTTAAGATTTTAATTTTTTATTAGAGAGAGAGAGAGACGTAAGAGAGAAAGCATAATCTGGGTGACAGGCAGAGGGAGAAGCAGACTCCCCGCTGAGCAGGGAACACAATGCCAGCTGGATACCAGTGACCCTAAAACCATGACCTGAGCGGAAGGCAGAGGGTTAACCAACTGGGCCATGGAGGCATCCATGGAACATGCACCCTTTTAAAAGAATGGAATAAAACCCATCTGCTGAAACAATGGGAAAGAGACACTGGTTTGGACGCATTTAGAGGACACATTACTGAATGAGAGAGTTGCAGATGAGTATAACAGAGTTTCATTTTCCATAAAAGCACTAATAAATAAAACTTCTCATTGCATATGTGTAGATGCATATGGAATTCATATATATACCCGTACACTCATATATATATTTATACATTGTGATATGAATACCAGTAAAAATGAAAGTTTTTGTCCTAAGGTAATACATGGATAATATTGGTGAAGGTGGAGCTGATGGGAGTTCATAAGGAAGAAAACAAAAAGAACAGGATTAAAAAAAAAAAAAAAAGGACAGAATTACAAGCATGTATACAATCACAGCTACACATAAATGTAAAATTAAAATATGTCCATATATTGGAATAAAAAAATCAGACAAATTAAAAAATAAACACATCCTTGTTATTTTTTCTGCTTTTGCAACCCAAGGTTAACCACTAATATAAAAGAAGAGAAAAAAATGTTCTTCCATTAAACACATATTTTAAAACAAGATTTTTTTTAAAGAAGTAGTTTTTTTTTGTTTTTTTTTTTTTTAACATTTTATGTATTTATTTGACAGAGAGAGAGATTACAAGTAGGCAGAGAGGCAGGCAGAGAGAGAGGAGGGAGCAGGCTCCCTGCTGAGCAGACACCCTGATGTGGGCCTTGATCCCAGGACCCTGAGATCATGACCTGAGCCAAAAGCAGAGGCTTTAACCCACTGAGCCACCCAGGTGCCCTAAAACAAGATATTCTTAAAAATAATCAATGAAATTATTTTAGTGAATTTTTTATGCCCTCTACTCTTGGGATAACATTTTCTTGTTTGTAAAAGAAAGTTTTCAGGGCGTCTGGGTGGCTCAGTTGGTTGAGCGACTGCCTTCAGCTCAGGTCATGATCCCGGAGACCCGGGATCGAGTCCCACATCAGGCTCCCTGCTTGGCGGGAAGCCTGCTTCTCCCTCTCTCACTCCCCCTGCTTGTGTTCCCTCTCTAGCTGTATTTCTGTCAAATAAGTGAATAAAATCTTTAAAAAAAAAAAAGAAAGAAAGTTTTCTTTTGTTTCTATTTTAAAATATTATTGCTAGTATTAATAATATTAAGCTATGAGTTATTTGAAATATATATACTTCCTTTTTTTGAAAATTCTCCTTCATATTTTTATGCTCAATAGCTTTCAGATAAATTTGAAGTAAAATTGAAGAAGGTTATTTTATACATAACTCAATAGATTGAATTGCAACATTCATCATGCAAAACTTCGAGCTGCCAAGATTGTGTTGGCACAAGGTAAAGGTGTGGCTTCTCTATAGGGATTTTTATATCCAACATCAAGAAATATCTGCAACATGATGGTCATTGTAACCAAGAGCGTCCTTAAGTAATAGAATAACAAGTTTAAAAAGAGAATAGACAGAAATTTAATTTAAATTTAATTTTTAAAAAATAATCTTTGGATATGGTATATTTTTCACTACCCTTTTATAATAGATTTCCATTTGTAATATTAATATACCAAATCCCGCCTTCAAATCATTGTTGCTAGAGAAAGTACAAACCATAAGAATATCAACACCAAATTAACAATAGCAAAGGCAATTTTTTAAGACTTTACCGCTCCTTCTAGCTGGTAGAGACATAAATGGATTGTGCCATACCTTTATTAAAGTGTTTTTTCTTACATTATAAACTAGCAAATAAATAAACAACGCAAAACCCCACAAAAAATGAAAATATAGTTTATTCCAATCCTGTGTAAAAAAGAAAATTATTTCATAAATCTGCCTATAATAAAGAATAGAACATCTCCCATGATTGTGTTATAATACTTGTAAGATAGACTACAAGTAAATCTTTACTACTAACAGTTTGCAAAGTTTGACTTATTTTTTAAAAATTCTAAGTCATGGAAATTAATTGAATTAGTTTTTAAAGTAAAATATTTTACATTAAAATATATATAGATGTATGGGCGCCTGGGTGGCTCAGTGGGTTAAAGCCTCTGCCTTCAGCTCAGGTCATGATCTCAGGGTCCTGGGATGGAGGCCCGTGTTGAGCTCTCTGCTCAGCAGGGAACCTGCTTCCTCCTCTCTCTGCCTGCCTCTCTGCCTACTTGTGATCTCTCTCTCTGTCAAATACATACATAAATAAAATCTTTAAAATATACACAGATATATGATGAAATACAAAGAAACAGTCTTACATCAATATCAATGCACTTTTTCAGCATTGTAAATAGGTAAACTAAAGGTTACTATCATGTGAATTTCTAGAGAAGCAAGGAAAAAGAAAATATATATATACTGCCAATAATTAGCTTATAATACCGGTTAGAAGATTAGACGTGGTCTCCAGTTAACTTTTTCTTTGTAGAGAACTACTACAGTATTCATGTGGTGTGTGGTGTACGATATGTGTGTGTGCATGCGCCCGTGTGTGTGTGTGTGTGTATGTGTGTGTGTGTGTGTGTAGAGGTTGAAGAATTGCTGATGGAGGAAAAGATATAAAACATGCCAGAATTGGTACCAAGAAAATGTGTCAGCACTATGTAGTATACACGAAATATGTGCCAGAAGATATACAAACACATTTTATACGTAATTTCCTTATTTTCATACTGGCGTATGACTGCAGGATATGCCAGGAGGTTCAGAGAGCCCCAGAGAAACATGACACATCCCTTGGGAATATATTTTTTTCTTGAAGCATTGGTGATGACTGATAAGCAAAATTTCAATTCTGATTCTTGTTCCATTTGCTGGTTTGTATTAGAAATGATTGAGAGGTACCCAAGTGAAATATCTCTACCCAAGAAAATGTGAGATGATAAATCTTGAAGGATTTCTAGGGGAAAGGAATGGTTGGTGTCAATAGTTTACCTTTCTCCTTGCTTGGGCAAAGATATACACTAAAGTTTAATTAGCTATCTGCAACCATGATTTAAAAAAAATTACAGAATTAGAGTAATAAAGCAGAAATGGAATTTTTCCTTTTATGAAGTTGAGACCCTACACTATTCCTAAATTCCCTTTCTCTTAATTTCATGTTGGGGGAAATTAGAAAAAAAAGAAGGAAACACTTATTTAGTAAATTTTATTCAGTTGATTCACTATCAATATTCATTTCCTTTTTTTTAACTATTCTTTCCTTATAGCCAAAATTCTCCTGAGCAGTACATTTAGAAGTTAATTGACCTAACTTTGAATTTGAAGAATTTTATATTATATAAAATATTACCGTTATAGAGTAGAAAGGAACATTTACCATTTTCAATTAAATCAGAAGATTTCTAAAATACTCCATCCTTCTTGAGGGCTACTTCATAGCATACTCTATACTCTCAGAGAAATTTTCTACTTTCCTTACACATTAAGGTTTAGCTAGCTATAAGAGTAAAAGTGTTAGCAAACATGGGCATTATCTCATCTCAACATGGATATGCTTCCCACAGTCAGGTGATAATTGTCTACTTATTATTTTTATTTTATTATTGTTGAATTAATATTAGTGTAATTAATACTGATATATATTTGGGATCAATCATGATAATGAAGTACTTTGGGTGCTGTCAAAGTGAAGTGAAAGTCAGAGAGAGAGATAGAGAAAGACTTTAATCAAGTGCAAAAAACATCAGAGAGAGAAACTAGTCAGTAATGAATCTGCATAGCCAGAAGTCAGAAAATAGAATCGGAGCTGGCTAGCCTACACATTATGGGGCAAGAAACATCAAGGAAATATCAAAGGTTTTCTTCCTTTTGAAGCTGTGTCTTAGGGCTGGAGTTGAGCCTTGTCTAGGTTTCAGAGAGCCCCATTCCTATAGGTTTGAGGAACAGCATGTGGCCTGGAAGCTGGAGTCACCCTAGATCATGCAGAGTTGGAAGAGTGCTTGAGTTAATGATTGCTAACACTACCTTAAGCTATTTTTAATTTCTACTAAAGCCTGATTTTGTACCATTTCCACTCACTACAATTCATTTTTTTGCTCTTTAGAATCTTCCATTTCAGTCAGGAGAGAGTAATTGGTACTGAAGGGGATGGTCCTGTCTAAATAACTATAAAACTGGGGACAGTATATGACAGAACTGTTTTCAGGCATTAGACAATAGATCATGCAGGATTGTGATCCTTTAAAGAAAGGAAGCACACATTCCCACATTCACACTAGTTTTCTTCTGAGGTCATTTTTTGGCCACTGTTAAGGGAAGTGGAGAGTAGACAGTACACAAAGGTCTTCCCAGGAAGGAGATGTCATATTTCAAGCCTCCTAACCTGGCTAGAATTTATAGGGCAGATTATCAGAAAAAGGGAGCTACACAGAAGGCAATCACGATAGTTTACATGGAGGTTTCCTGTAGAGATTTGGCAGATGATCAAGTTACCTATAGGCAGAGTGAGACTCAGTGAGACATGCATATCAGCAAGGTGTTGGACCAGCCTAATGCTTGTGTAGAAACCTCACCGTGCATTTCCAGTATTCAGTTAGGACTCCCATAGAAGTCACTCCTTCAGGGTTAAGGAGCATGTCCCAGGGGCATTATTCCATGCTAAAGATAAAGCTGAAATAGAACAGAGAATTAAACCAATCTTGACTGGTTGCTAACTTAGCTGCCTGCCAGAAGGTATCTCAACACTTTTTAAACCAGGGATTGACAAACTTTTTTGTAAGGGGTCAAATAGTAAATATTCTAGACTTGAGGACCACAGGTTATATATGATTAGTCAACTCTGCCTTTGCACATAGAAAATAGCCATAGACATCACTAAACAAATGAGAATAGTTGTGCTCCACTGAAACATTATTTACAAAAACATGCATTAATTTAGATTTGATTCATGATCCTGATTTGCTGACTTCAGCTTTAAAGGAAGACAATATAAACCAGACACCTAAAACATATCCATGGTAGTCAGCAAAAATAAATGTTATTTAGCACAAGGACTCCCATTTTTAATCTTTGGGGTGGGCCAGCTGAGTGGTAGGAATCAGGAAAGAATTTTTAACCTCTAACTAGACAATGGAGTGCCAGATATTTGGATGTCATTAGTTGAACATTAATGAATATCTTTATATAAAAACAAATTATTTTTACAAAAAGCTTCATTCTCCAATTTGGACTATTTCTTCTTTAGACCTACTGTATACCACTGTCTTGGTATTACCTTAAATTCTCTTGATGAATCCATTTGCCAAGTTCCATTTAATCTTCTTTCTTGTTTTAACTTCCTTGTTTATTACAGAATAGAAATCACAACTTCCTAAGGAAACATCAGGCTACAAACAAATTTGAGGGATATGCTTTATTTCATCAATTGAAAGATAAACTTTTTTTTAAAAGATTTTATTTATTTGACAGAGAGAAACAGCTAGAGAGTGAACACAAGCAGAGGGAGTGAGAGAAGGAGAAGCAGGCTTCCTGCTGAGCAGGGAGCCCAATGAAGGACTTGATCCAGACACTCCAGGATCATGACCTGAGATGAAGGCAGATACTTAATGACTGAGCCACTCAGGCACCTGAAAAATAAACTTTTTTTTAAAACATATCTGGAATTAATATGCATATTTAGAAATGGTGGTCCTTACAACTATTCTCTGCCAGGTAGCTGTATTAATACAGAGGTGATTGTTAGATCATGCCTTGAGCTTACTCCAAAAGCCATCTGCTGATGTTTTCTTGTAAGATAACAAGGTACCAATATCAAAATTTATCTAATGAGGGGAGACTCCCTGGCTCAGTCAGTACAACATTCAACTCTTGATCTTGGGGTCATGAGTTCAAGCCCTGTGCTGAGCAGAGATTACTTTAAAAAATTATTTAATAAGTGATAATGGCTTTGCAACTTTGCCATTATCTTGATGTCACAAGGAAGTATTGTGTAGGAAACGAAAGACATTATTATTCTGATTATTCTGAACTAAAGGTAATCTAGAAGAATCACACCCTAAATGTAAAGAAATTTTAGAAACACTTTAACCCTCTCAGTCAGGATTGACCCCATTGTGCTGGAGAAACAATCTCTGAACAGCTTGTAGGTTATTACGGCAAATGTTTCTTTATCTCTCATAAATATTAAAAATTATCCTGCACAAAGCAGAAGTTCAGGGTATTCTTATGTTATAATTCTATCATCTGACCTGAGCCTACCTTCATAGTCACTGAAGAAGTGGAGAATAGAGGATGGAATATCTAACATAATGTGGTTTTTCACAACTTTAGTTTTGGCTAGAAAAAATCTAGGAGAATCTAGGGAGAAGCAGGCTCCCTGCTGATCCGGGAACTGGGTGTGGGGCTTGATCCCAGGATGCTGGGATCATGACTAAAGCCAAGGACAGACACCTAACCAACTGAGTCCCCAGGCACCCCATATTTTGGCTTTATATGTCATTGTCCTACTATTGTGCTAATTTGTGCATTCATCAGAATAAGATATGTTAAGCTATAGTAACAGAATTTCAGTGATTTAATGCAATAAAAATTTATTTCTCATTCATGCGAATTCTTTTGTACGTCCAGCTCGCTTTTCAGAGCAACTGTCTTCTGTATAGTGAATCAATGGCTCAAGTTGTTTCAAACCAATGGCTCTAACACTGCTGCATGAAGTTTTGTCCAGTATTGCTGTGACAGGGGAAGAGAGAAACTGGAGAGCCATGATTGAGCTTTTCAGGAATCCAGGACAAAAATTTCCCATTTTACTTCTATTCCCATTTTATTGCCACATCTGTGGACATGGCAATATTCCATAGTATGGAACTGAGGGTCTTAGTCTTTTGCATATACAGAAATAGAAGAGAATGGACACTTATAAGATCGATCACTTAAACTAATTTAATTTGGCCATATCTCCCTTTTATCAAGGATAAAAATAAAATAAGATTAAGAGATTTGTTATCTAAATATGATTAAGAGATTTGTGGGGCACCTGGGTGGTTCAGTTGGTTAAGCAGCTGCCTTCAGCTCAGGTCATGATCCCGGAGACCCAGGATCCAGCCCCACATCGGGCTCCCTGCTCGGCGGGAAGCCTGCTTCTCCCTCTCTCACTCCCCCTGCTTGTGTTTCCTCTCTGGCTGTGTTTCTCTCTGTCAAATAAATAAAATCTTGAAAAAAAAATAAAGATTTGTTAAAGGGTATAAAATAAGCATTCTGTGTGATAATAAAGCATGTCATAATTTTCTTGGCAGTTTTTTTTTCTCTTAGTTCCACATGGAAAAAGGCATCTCTTACAACCAATGGTTGACTCAATGAAAAATAGTACAGATACATGTAAAGAGACAAATATCCATGATATAATTTAAATAGAATTTAAATGTGTATTAAAGTTGCAGTATGTAAAAACCAGGTCAAAAACCAAGCAAATTTTGGGACACCCAGGTGGCTCAATTAGTTAAACATCTGATTCATGATTTCTGCTCAGGTCATGATTGCTCGGTCATGAGATGGAGCCCCGCTTCTTGCTCTGCCCTTGCAGAAAGTCTGCCTAAGATTCTCTCTCTCTCTCTCTCTCTCTCTCTCTCTCTCTCTCCCTGTGCTACTCTGCACACTTGCACATATTAAATAAATAAATAAATAAGTATGTAAGTAAAATCTTTTAAAAAATCAAATTTTTTCAGTATATTAATTTTTATGTCTTCTCTTTCTTAAAAATTTTACTTACTAACTAATTACTGTTGTCAGTAATAATCCTAAGTAATTCCCTATTTATCAAATCATTTATTATTATAAGAAATAAGAAAACAATATATGGAAGACAAAATCCATTAAACATAAAATTATTGCCTCTACAATGAGAAATTTTCCCAGAAATCTTTGAACAATCTGTTTAGTTACAGAAATTTGCAGTAGGATTTTTGCAAGTTTTCTTAGCACCATATATGAGTCACAAATGGAAATGATCATTGATATGTACATTTTTATAAAGTAGCCATTAAGATATGGAAAATAATGTTAACAATAATAATTCATAGAATTATCTATAATGTACTTGTTAGAACAAGAGTGGATTGAATTGTTATAAGTGTTAAAGTCTCATGAAGGGAAAACTTATTTCCACCAGTGTGCCATGAACCACAAACTGAAGATACTGGGTGAATAAAAGTCTGATTTACTTCAATTTTTCTCATGCCTCCTTGTGCTTCAGATTCCCCTAGGATGTTTTCATAGAAATCAAATTACATAAATTCCAACACAGGGCAGTAAAATTACAATCTCTGGAGCTGCCCATAGCCGCTTACAATTTTGAGAAGCCCTATGTAATCTAATGTAAAACTGGTATTCAGCAAGATCACTGATGTTAGGAAGGCCACAAAACAATCAGGATAATCAGCAAAATAACACTTTCTTTGCAGTTAAACTATATTGGTTTTGATTATTTCCTTTCATATTTGACCATTTTTAGGCAAGCCACTGTAACTCTTAAACTTTAAATTCTTCTTCTATTGAACAGCTGATGGAAATTTCTACCCCATACACTGCTTTAAATTTTTGCCAAATTGGCATTACTCCCCATGCTGTTCTTTATAATGTAGAAAGAAGAAACCTGGAATGGTTGTTTGTGGGCATCCCATTCCTTCCCTCCATGATACCTCATTAGAATGACAATAACACAAGCTCCTGCTAAAATTGGGCATGGGAAATGGGAATAAATTAGGTGATTCCTGAGAGGTGGTCATAGGTGTGAATAAACATGAGATTCACAGAGTTTGGGAATGCTTACCTGCAATCTGCTAGGAAGCAACTGACAGAAAGAAGGGATGTTCTTGAGGATCACAGCAGTTCTTTGGAAAATCACCTGCTCTGGGTATTCCAGTTAAGGACCTCCATCTCTACTTGTTTGACCTGCTAGCCACAGTTATGTTGCCTTTTGTTGGGGACTAGGTTGATATTTGTTTTCCACCTTTCTCATTTCTCTCATGTAAATCCTAATTCCTCATGTTAAAGTCATTTATTCTGTTTTCCTGAGTGAGCCTAGTAATATAGCACTTATAGGAGAGTTTGAGAAGATAGCATCATCTTTGATCACATGGTCAAAAATGTTTGGAGATAACAGCTTTGTAGGACAAAGCCCTAACTCTCTAATGTGGTCACTCCTCTTCCTGACAAGCTTTCTTGCCAGTACTTGGAGATTGGGGGGGTGGGGTGTGGAGACAAGTAAGCATGTGGAATATATACCAGCGATATTTGCATTCAGTCACCTCTTCCTGGTTATGGCTTATCCACCATTATGCTTTGCTAAGCTTCATTATTGTCAGAGAGAAACGAACTCAATAATCTGTAGCTTCTCAACGTTCAGTTTGGTCTAGAAATCTTCCTAATATTGTCTCTTCTCCTTAGAAAACTCCACATAATGGATTGTCTTACTAATTGTAATAGTAAACCTCCCATTAGATACTTGTTCAATTCTTAAAAAGAAATTAATTTAAAATCAAACTAAGCATGTATTCTGAGGCCTGGAAGAGACATAACCATAATCTTAACAAGGGCTAATGAAGTTCCCTACATTTCATACTGCTCTGTTAACTATTGAAACAATAACTTTCTAATTTGGTCAAAGCTTCATCTAGGTTATTTCTGGACTATCCCCTGTAGCCAATGCTAAATGCCCACAAATACTAAGGAATAAATGAAAGAAAATATATTCACTTTCCATGTAGAAGCAGTGATATTATCAGAATATTATCAACTATTCAAATTGGTTATATTTTTCTCTTTTTCATTTACTTCCTTTTCTTTGACCTTTTATCTCACTTGTATTTTATTTTTAAAATATAGAGAGCAAAGTACAGAAAGAAAACAAATTGATTTTTTAAAAAATAATAACCTTTGTGGTTATAGTACAACACATTGGGCTACTATATTATTAGCCAAAATAAATGTATCAGTTTCATAACTAGAACTATTTTGAACTCAGTTTCTACTGAGTCTCCAAGAAATAAAAGTCATATTCCAAAATCTATCATCTACAATTTGTAAGAGAAGGCAGCAAATGTGGGTCAGGACTCCCCACTCCCCTCACTCATATTTTAGAATATAAATTTCAGGGGTTGTGAGCCCCTGAGTGGCTCAGTCATTAATCATCTGCCTTTGGCTAGGGTCATGATCCCAGAGTCTTGGATTTGAGCCCCACATAGGGCTCCCTGTTCAGCGGGAGCAGGGAACTGTCTCTCTCTCTGTCTCTCTCTGTCAAATAAATAAATAAAATCTTTAAAAAAATAAATTTCAGGGGTTGGAATTTGAGAAAAGTACTTCTTTGTAAAAAAAAGATAATAATTTGAATTTTTTGTACTCTTCATTAATTCCTCCTTATGTGGGGGAAGTTGTTAAGATCCTCTTACTTTCAAGTCAAGAGATAAAACATTTTTAAAGGAAACTTGAAGATTTTACGTATCCTATGAATTTTTAGGGACATATTATTTTGGGTTTTGCCTTACTCTTGAGAAACCAAGAGAGCTCAAGCCTGACTACATAGTTTTTCTGAAGTGGAAGTAAAAGCATTTTGCTGCATCTATGGCTTTATGTGTTAAAGCCCTTTTGTTGGGGTAAATACCATGTGTAAACAATGATGTCCAGTAGTGAAAATGAGTCAGTACCAGATGGATTGATGTGTCATTCGAAAGGGCCATTTGTTTGAGTAAGCTAAGGCCAAATTCCTAAGGCTGTAAAAGTTGCAGTACGGACTAGCTAGCAGTATATTCTTTCATATGAAGAACATTGCAAATAGGAAATTCCAGTTTGGGAGATGACTATCTCTGAAGACTCCATAAATGCATAACATAAGTGAAAGAAGTAATTTTTTAAACTCCTGACCCCTCTAAATAATACAATGCCAATAGCAATGAACTTCAAAATTTATTTCGCTTTTCTCTTTGACCCAATTATCTCTATATAGGTCCCAAAATGGTGAGGTACGAGGATTTCCAAGATTGAGGGAAATGGGTAAAGCAAGAGACAGAGAAAGCCAGTCAAATCTATCATGACCCACAGGTAGCTAATGAACTGTGAAGGACTAGAGATTCAGGGATGCTGTTAAAAGATAAGAATCCTCACATGGATTCTTTATTAGGAATAAAGGAAACTTTATTATTTATGGCACAGGGAGCAACATGAACTTATGTCTGCACCAGTTCTCTATATCATGGGCCTGGATAGAGAGTGAGACTGCAGTGGGTTTGCATCATATATGGTGAGAAGCCCTGACATAGGAAGGCTCACTTTTATAATAGGCTGCAAACAAACACCTCCAAATAAACCTCAGAAAACAAACATCTACTTTGTCTCAGATGGAAACATTATTTGCAATGATAAAGGATATTTTTAAAAAATGGACATAAACAAAACAAAACGATAAAAACCTACCCTATTCTCTAGAAGGAGACATAATCTCTCTTTTCCAGGGTCGTTCATTATGTGAATATCTTTGGAAAGATATTCAAGAATTAAGGCATTCAGTGCCTCTACTCTCAAGATGTACAGAAACACGACTAGCCCATGAAGAATAGTCTTGAAACCATTGCCAATCAGTAATAAGCCAAAGCAATGAGATGTGCAAAAGTATTAACTTTAGTTAAAAATTGATGTTTTGGGTGATTGAAAGTACTTGTTCATTTTTATTACTAAACTGAGATTGGTTTTGAGGATTTGAAGTAATAGAAAACCACGTTTTTAAAAAGATTTTATTTATTTATTTGATAAAGAGAGACAGTGCGAGAGAGACAGAGGGAAGATGGGGGGAGTGGCAGAGGGAGAAGCAGGCTTCCCGCCAAGCAGGGAGCCCGATGTGGGGCTCCACTGCAGGACCTCAGGATGATGACCTGAGCCAAAGGCAGAGGCTTAACGACTGAGCCACCCACGTGCCCCAGAAAAGCACTTTTAATTACGTAAGAATGATTTCATCTTAGGGGCACCTGGATGGCTCAGTTGGTTAAGCGACTGCCTTCAGCTCAGGTCATGATCCCAGAGACCCAGGATCGAGCCGCACATCGGGCTCCCTGCTCGGCGGGAAGCCTGCTTCTCCCTCTCTCACTCCCCCTGCTTGTGTTCCCTCTCGGGCTGTGTTTCTCTCTATCAAATAAATAAAATATTTAAAAAAAAAATGAATGATTTCATCTTAGCATGTGGGTACAACAAATTCTAAATGTTAGCATTAAGGAAGATTGATAAAGAAAGAGAAAGGAGGAGAGAGAAAGATAGGAATAAAAGAAAAAAATAGGGAAAGGTAAGAAGGAATTATTATTATATGCCATGAATCATGCTTATTACTCATTAAACTGATTTTAGATTAGGTAATCACATAGAGAGATCTGCTATATTAATTGGAATTTTAAATTTAAAACAAAATAAATTTCCACAGTGTCTGCTTTTAATCTACCATTTAATGATCTAGTAAATATTCTACATGAGCTGATATACTAAGGTTACATAATATGGGTTAATTAATATAACTATATTATATAAAATGTAAGTTTGACATTTTCTCTTTATTTCTATTTTTAGAAAATGCTATCTCAAATACATTTAATTTTGATTGGCTTAAAAAAGAAAAGCATGAACAGTTTGACAAGAAATGAAGAGGATTTGTGGTTGACTAAAGACTAGAAATCTAACGTTTCACAGGAGAAAGCACAATTTTTCTTTTAAACATTTACATTTCAATCTGTTAATGAAAACTGTAAAAGAAGAAAATGAACTATTTCTTTTTCTTTAGTTTGCAACTAATAACTAATACGATATTGGAAGTGACTAAATCACTTTTGTCCTAATTCTTATCATCTAAAAATAAAAATGAGAAATGAACAAATAATTTTACAAATTATCAGTAAAATTCAATATTAACCCTCTTGTATAGATAGAAAATGACTTTCTAAAATCAAAATGATCTCAAAGGGAAAAACACAGCTTTGCTAAATAATAGTCAAAATGTTTATGGTGGGGGCACCTGGGTGGCTCAGTGGTTAAGCCTCTGTCTTCAGCTCAGGTCATGATCCTGGAGTCCTGGGATCGAGCCCCGCATCCCGCTGCCTGCTTGGTGGGAAGCCTGCTTCTCCCTCTCTCACTCCTGCTGCTTGTGTTCCCTCTCTGGCTATGTTTCTCTCAGTCACATAAATAAAATCTTTAAAAAAATGTTTATGGTGAAAAAAATGAAAAAAAAAAAGTAAAACACATAATAAGAGTAAATATAAAACTAGAAAAATGCAGCAAATATTAAAAGAGAAGATAAATATATTATTAAATAATTTAAATTCATATGGAAAACACAAAAACCTAAATAAATAACTGGGTAAATTATGAACAGACTTAGGTTAAATCCAATGGTAAGCATTCAAATCTAATAGGTAGTAGAAATATTCAAAATACCGCTCCAATGAAGTACTATTTTTTATCTGTTAAACAATAAATAAAATACTGTTTCCTGATCATAAAATAATGAGTTGGTGGTCCTGGGCTCTGAAGACTGTTTTTAAAGCTGTGTGACCTAAGCCCTTATATAAAATCATTCTGTATTCTCAATCTATGACGTCTACCTCAATATGACTATTACCTTCCAGTCACTGATTTGGTGAAACTATTTTTTAAAATTCTATTTAAAGTAATATCAAATAACATAAAGGACAATAAAATAAAATACTTACAAACAAGCTTAACCAAAAATGCTCAAGATCTCCACAATGAACATTTCAAAACATCACTGAAAAAAACTAAACATGAGAATGTGAAATTGTACAGATATTTTTAATTATAATGAAACATTTAAGTATATGCCTGAGAGAAATACAAAGACTTGTAGATGAATCCTCTTAGCAACCTTACTTACCATTATCGAAGAAAGGGAAAAACCCAATGCTCATCAACAGGTAAGTAAATAAGCATATCCATATGATCGGAGGTTACTCAACAAAAAAGCAAATAAAGTTTTAACATATACAACATGCATGATTCTCAGAATTATTATGTGAAGTTTAAGCTAGATAAGGAAGAATATACACTGTGTGACTCTATTTACATGCAATTCTAAAAATGCAAATTAATATATTGTTTCTTAATGCAAATATTGGTCTGTTGGGGACAGGGATCAAGGAAGTGATGGATTTCAAGGTGCAGGAAAAAAATTTCTGAGAATGATGAAAATATCTGCTACCTTACTATGGCAATGTTTTCTTAGAAAACTACATGTATATTAAGTTACTCAAATAATTTCTCTAATTTATTGAAAAATTTCTTTAAATATATTTCAAATATTTGTCAAAATTATAAAAAATCCAGAATAAACCTTCTGTAAGCCTTGAGTGCAACATGAGCACAACTTCTATTGCAAATGTGTACCTAGTATTTTTTATTAGTCTAGTTTTATGCTGCTAGGCTATACTGAATAGATCATGAGAAATTTAAAGAGGATATCTGCTTTCATAGTGCTTTCAATATAATAAGGAAACTATTATTCAATAATAATTAGAATTAATTATAATAAAAGTTATTAATTTTATGCCTGTTGCTATGGGAAGGGCTTAAAAAGACAACTACTATTTATATCAAGTTATAAATCAATTCTCAAAAAAAGTATATTTAAGCCATGACCTGGAAAATGAGTAGTAATTAGATTCGTATAGGGGGCAAGACATTTACTCATCAACGTTATAGAATTATTTTTATGGTTGCAGTGTGAAGAATAGATCGGACAGGGAAAAGATGATGGACATGATTTCCAGGGGGCAGCTATTTTGAAGTAATATAGGTGACAAGTAATGGGGTCTTGAATTAATTAGCATAGTGTATATAGAGAGAAAGAAAAAAATGGATGAATTATAGACACATGTAAGAGGTGGTAAGGTTTGCAAGATTGGTGACTAATGGAATACAGGAAGTGAGGGAGAAATGTCACCAAACGTTTCTGGTATTCCCTAATATAGAGGAAGATGTAGGAAGAATGGATGGGAAGGGGGAAAGGAGGCATGTAAAGGGCTTTAAAGTGCTAGAGAATCTATGTGTGGACGCACAAAGTTTAAAATACGTTGAAACTGATGAATAGGGGCACCTGGGTGGCTCAGTTGGTTAAGCAACTGCCTTCGGCTCAGGTCATGATCCTGGAGACCCGGGATCGAGTCCCACATCAGGCTTCCTGCTCATCGAGGAGCCTGCTTCTCCCTCTCTCAGTCCCTCTGCTTATGTTCCCTCTCTAGCTGTGTTTCTCTCTGTCAAATAAATAAATAAAATCTTAAAATAAAGAAAAGAAACTGATGAATAATTATTTGATAACTGAGTATTGGGAATTAGAACTCAGACTGAGAAGAAAAAGGCAAAGATACAGGAAAAGTCAGCGGTTATGCATCAGGTAAGTCAAGGAATAGTTTTCCTAACTTGATGGTCTGTAAACACAGGCTCATCCATCCAGCCCATTTTTAGCAAGATAAACATTGCTTTTTGAACTGTTCCCATCAGGAACCATATCCTTTACCTGGCTTACCCTCACGATAGTGTCAAGCCACTTCAACACAAAGGCCTCAAAGTCGTTAAAAGTAACAAAGACCTATCAAGATCATATAAAAAGAAAAGATGATATATGTGTAGTTAATGTAGATAAAATACAGTAGTCTAGCTATGTGACTTTTTTCCAGGAGTTCTCAGAATTCTGCCTAAAGGCAAAGAAGGAACCAAAACCTGGTAAAAGTTTTGATTGTGTGTGTTTTCATGGAAGGTTGTGACAGAAACAGAAAAAATAGGAAATTGAAAAAAAAATGTCAAGATTCATGGAAAAGTTGAGCGAACATGTGAAAATATTTGCATCAGACAGAGCTCTTGGTAACAAACATCAGAATGGAGTCAGAAAGTAAATGTATTAAATGATATTTTATACCTTACGGACTTTCCAAGAGTGCCAGTTTGGCATGGGAAGTTCAAGCACATAGAACAATATGGGCATTCTGTGCACTTCTGCTTTCTCACTTTTTAATCACTGACCTATGTATCTCTGGTCTATGACTAGAAAGGCAAGTTTTGGCTTTGTAACAGAAGTTTCTCAAGACAGAGATAGGAGTTTAAAAATGCTTAATGATCATCATGTGAAAAATGTCTATGAATTTCTATAAATTTCTATAATCTCTATATTTCTGCTCCTATGTAATTCTCTGAATTTCCTCTTATTTCTTTTCTCAAATCAACTGGAAACACTGCCTTCTGAGTGATGAATTTATTCTTTTCACTTCTCCCAGGACTTGCCACACTGGTTCTTGGTAGCACTGATGTCTAGAAGACATAATTTCGACCCCTTCTTAGTAGAAAGATGCACAGATGCCTCTATGTTGACGCAGCTGTTTAAATACACATTTTCAAACAAAATATGTGCAACATTGATGCCAAATTCCTCCTGACATTAACAATAATATCGAACTTGACTCAATCAAACAAGTATAACAATATCTGGAACAAAAGTTTCATTTAGGTTTTATCTGGCTGGAGTATTTAATGCCCTTTTTTAGTTTTCAGTTTGAAAAAGAATTTGAGAAATAATTGGTGATTGAAGTTGTGCAACCATTAAATTCAAAAGGCATGCTAGTACTATTTAAAGCATCTTCTAGTTTAATGTTAAATTGTCCTTAAAATAGTTCTGGTTTAAGGCTGCTAAAAGCTTTACAATGTGCTCGGTCTCTGTAGAACATTTTTCTCAAAGGTTGAAACAAAATTACTATGACAATATCTTTAATATTATTTCAATAAAAAATTTAAAATTTCAGAGAATATGTAACAAATAATTCCTGTATCTCTTTGTTGCATAATCACCCTTAAAAACAGAAATAGGATTTTTAATGACAAAAATTCAGATTAAAATCATTTTTATATAAGCATGCACAGAAACAAATGAAAAATATATTTAGAAAAATAATGAGTTGCTAATAAAACCTAATTATTTCCTGTGTGTACATATCTTCATCAGAGCATTTGGATAAAATGCATCACAGTCTGATGTATGCAGGTATCTCTTCAATTTGTATTCTGAATGTCTTGAATATGCCTGCCTTTATATTTGTACTTCCTAGTGCTTAATATGTCATACTTAGTATGGTTTTTATAAAAGTAAAAGGGAGAAAGACATTAAGAACAGCACAGAAGCACAAAGGAAGAATGCAGTCTGGGAACAAATGTATATTTCCTCCTGGTCATATCATAAAGAGAGTTAAGTATGCCAGTCATGCCAGGGCAAACACTAATATCACTGTTATTATGTTACTGGAATGAACAAGTGTTGCTTTAAAAGACATAATCCTTTGACAGATATTACCATACGTATACACCTAAATTGAAACTGAGACTTGATACGCAAATGTGCTTTGATTTTGGGGAAGAGGCTGTAATCATTGACTGAATTTATAGCCTCAAGAATGTGATTAGAGTGATGAGAAACTAGAAAACATATGAAGAAACAGGACCTTTAGAGAAGAGTTAATACATAAAAAAATAGAAGATCATGGTTCTCCGTGTGAAATGGAGGGCATAAAGTTGAAAATACTTCTGATCAAACAGTAGTTGTGCCACTTTCTGGGTGTATGACCTTGGTTATGTTACATTATTTTTCTGAATATCTTATTCCTTCTATAGAAAATGTGAGTATTAATTCAACCTTCAGATGGTTCTAAAGACTAAATTAACAAACAACCTCTAGATAACATCTGATGTATTAAGAGATAATTATTAGTATATCTTTCTTTATATTCCTGATCTCTATTTCATTTAATCAGTTAGACCTAATGATCTCCATGATCTCAGGATGAGATGCTACAGAAAAAGGGACAAGAAGATGTTTATACAACAGACATGCCCTTTAAGAAAATCGCAGCAAAGGTAATAGATTTCACCCATGTATTCTTTTTTTTTTTTTTAAAGGGTTTATGTATTCACTTTAGAGAGAGAACACTTGCGAGTGGGTAGAGGGGAAGAGCGAGAGTGGGAAAGATAGGGAGAGAAGCAGACTCTCCACTGAGTGCAGAGCCTAATGTGGGGCTCAATCTCATAACCCTGAGATCACAACATAAGCCAAAATCAAGAGTCAGATGCTGAACCAACTGAGACACTTGCGTGCCCCTGCATCCTTTAACTTAGTAAATATTTATTTACCACTTACTATGCTTCAGATTTTGTTTTCATCATTCAGATATATCAATAAAAAAGCAGAAATATCTGTCCTTTGATTACAGAGATGAAAAATTATCTGTAAATATAGTAAATAAATATATTTTTTAAATGGGGAAATGCACAGACTTAGGGGTGATTTAAAGCAGTCTAGATAGTAGAGAAATATGTAGTACTAAATAAAATAGGAAGGAGTTGACCTAATAAAAAAGATAAGTTTTGGCTCAAGATTTGAAGAAGTATTAGAATTAGCAAGGAGGGGATTTAAAGCAGTCTAGGTAGTATGGAAATCTGTAGTACCAAATAAAATAGGAAGGAATTTACCTAATAAAAAAGATAAGTTTTGGGCTAAGATTTGAAGAAGTGTTGGAATTAGCAAGGTGACTTTCTGAAGATTAAATGACCCAATCAACATTTAGAGAAAATATATTACAGTGGGAATATTTCCAGTATATTTTAGCTGCAGAGCAGAAACTGGTGTAGCAGGGAATGAATAAGAAATGAGTAAGACTTGGGTGATGAAGTCAGATGTAATGGGAAGTCACTACTCACCAAGGATAATGGGAATTGTAGAAGGACCTAGTAGATGACTTCAATGACTTTTGTGCTGCATTTGTGGAATGAGGAACCATTGCGAGACATTTGACAGAAGAGTAACATGATCCACTTACTTTGGCTGAAGAATAGACTGTAGAAGCCCAGGCATGGAAGCAGGATAATCTGCTGGAAGTTTATCTGCACTAATCCAAGTGCAGATATGTGGCTTGGGCCAGAGTGGTAGTAATACAGTGATGAGAAGTAACAATACTTTGGATGCATTTTGAACATTTGGTAAATGAGACTTGTGCTATATTCAACATAGGACATAAGAGAAAGAAAAATCAAGAATGATTTCAAGGGGCGCCTGGGTGGTTCAGTTGGTTGCACGACTGCCTTCAGCTCAGGTCATGATCCCGGAGACCCGGGATCAAGCCCCACATCAGGCTGCCTGCTCGGCGGGAAGCCTGCTTCTCCCTCTCTCGCTCCCCTTGCTTGTGTTCCCTCTTTCACTGTGTTTCTGTCGAATAAATAAATAGAATCTTAAAAAAAAAAATAGAATGATTTCAAAATACTCCTCCCCCCATTTTTTGCCAAACAAGGAGAAAGATAAAGTTGTTGTTAACTAACTGGAGAAAGATTGTTGATGAAACTAGGGACAAGTTTTAGGGGCAAGTTTTAGGGGCAAGAGCAGCAATTTTATCTTGCCCATGTTAAATTTGAGATATATGTTAGATATCCAAGTAGTTATATCAAGAGGAATCGATTATCAGGATGTGGAACTGTATGGGGTGCCTGGGAGTCTCAGTCCTTCGGCATCTGCTTTAGGCTTTGGTGAGAATCCCCGGGTCCTGGGATTGAGCCCTGCATCAGGCTCCCTGTTCAGTGGGAAACTTGTTTCTCTCTCTCCCACTTCGCCTGCTTGTGTTCCCTTTCTTGCTGTGTCTCTCACTGTCAAATAAAATAATAATAATAATAATTAAATAAATTATGAAAGGATGTGGAACTGTACTGGAAAGGGAAAAAATATCAAAGTTATTAACATGTCAATGGCATTTAAAGCCATGAAGCTTGATCACATCACCAAGGAATTACTGCTCTGATATTAAGCTGTTGGAGAGAAAAGAAGATTATATTATGGTTGTAAGGTATGGGATCTAATGTTCAAGTAAAGGGATGGGTTTGAGAGGGAATTATGGATAACTAGGCAAAAAAAGAAGTGTGTGTAGATATTTGTGCAGATAGGTATGTAGACACTATATAGGAGTCTATGGAGTTGTTTCCAATTATCCCAGTGAAGTACAAATAAGTGTATCAACTGAAATGAATGTGAAAGGAAATATTAAGTGACTGACCAGAACTAAAAAGGTATGAAATGGTGATCCTCAACAGTGGGACCGCAAGTACATCCTCAGAGCATAGCTTGAGAGCAAGGAAGCATAAGAAGTCACACACATATTAACTGAGACTGAGTCCATGTGGCTGCATGTTTTCCCTCCAGCCATGTGAAGCTGTACAAGAGAAACACAAACTAGACAGGGTTTAGGATCTCATCATGGTTTTGGTTTAGGCAAGTATGTAAAACAAATGAGGCAAGACAGTCTTGGTGAGGGATTGAACAAAAGACAGACTTAAGAATTGACTGGAATTACACTTAATTAAGAGCAGAGGAGAACATCAAGAGGCAAGAGACAGGCAAGTGGTTTGAAAGTTCACTCATTGATCATATACATTTCTCTATAGTTTTTCTTTCTCTATATCCATTTTTATTTCTATATCGAAATCACTTATGTATTCCCCATGGGAGTGAACAACGTGAAGAGAAGAGGAGGAAGTAAGGGACCCCATAGCAGGCCACACAAATACCCTGCTTGTCCACAATGGTTGAGCAAATTAGTGGTAAGAGGCAGGGAAGACAGGGTCAGGAAATGAGTATATTCCCTTATAGATTTGAGATGTCCAAAAGAAAAAAACAAAAAACAAAACTGATGTTCCCTCTCCTAAAGATCCTTGAAAAATTGGAGTGAAAAACTCTTAATCATCTAGGCAGACAAGTCTTAGAAACCTCACCATGTTTTCTCTTACTGATGGTGGCAGAAGAGAGTAGCCAAATGATTTTCTAGGCACCTGAGAGCTTTATAATTGCCATGAAAAGCATTAGAATTAAAGGAGCCTTAAGGAAAAGAATCGGAAATTGACAGAGAACCGCAGGGTTTGTTGAGAGAAAAGCTAAGCTAGGACAGACTTCTCTGTTTGGACAAACCTCTTCCACATTTCAATACCCATAGCTCTAACTTTCTATTTCTGTGATATGACAAGTCTTCAGGAACTAAGCTGTAGCACAAGGGAAGATTAAATTTCTGTCAATTAAAAACATTGGCATTTGGGATATAATTTGTGTTTACTTACAGAAAAAGAAAATAAAAATACCTGCATACCTTGATCTATAGATTAAAATTCATATCCATCACTAATAAGGTAAAGAACTAAGGATTGTCATGAGAAAACCACTTCTGGTTTTATTACTCTACATCTTAGTTATTATAGAAAATAGGACATGGAGGTTGTGCTTGTAAAGAACCATTTATAGCTCCTCCTCCCAAAACCAAAGGTTTACAAAACACTTTCACCTTTATTGAATGTACTGAAACCCCAAATTCATTTAGAATCAGAAGTCAGGAAGTCAAAATTCAATGAGTCATACTTAACTCTTTCTTCTAATTCAGATGCCTCATCTCTCTAATCAATGGCTTCTCATTGTTTTCTTTCTGGCTTTTAAATCATCCCTATTCTAATTCATCTGACGTCTAAGCAGTTCAGGAATCAGCATCATTTTCAAGGATAATTACTATGGAATTTGAATTGCTTTCTCTCCCTTCAAACCAACACAATATTGCTGTCAGTATTTTCTAAAACACTAAGGCAAGAATGCTATAAAATGAAAATTTGAACATGTCCCTCCCTTTCAAAAGTCAGTGAAATCCCATCACTCTTAGAATAATGTGCCAAATTCCAGTGCTTTGAGGACTTGGGTCCTCCTTACAAACATGGCATATTTTGTTACACTTACATTAGTATTCAACATTTTACCAATGTAAAATTATTTGCTCTGCCCTGACATGACTTACTTTAGGCTCTTGCACAGAGTATTTCTTCTGTCCAGACTATCCATCTATTGTGCCTCTAATGCCCACTTGCTCTTTGCCTGAAAAACCCTGCCTAGGTAAGCCCAAAAACATGCTAAAGAAAAGTGACTTTAACTTAGTAGTTGATATGATTTCTTCTACTCTCTTCTATTGGTGTGATCTACTATTTGT
Source organism: Spilogale gracilis (assembly GCA_004023965.1). Taxonomy (NCBI): domain Eukaryota; kingdom Metazoa; phylum Chordata; class Mammalia; order Carnivora; family Mephitidae; genus Spilogale; species Spilogale gracilis. Next base: position 185,595 of record PITA01000368.1, on the reverse strand, counting down.
TCAGTAACAAAAAAAAATAATAATTTAATTTACCAAAAGACCCAATGAGTTAAGGGAAAAAAATATCTACTAAAACCAACAATATTAATCAAAGTATCTGTGATAACATTCAGCTGAAAACAATTCCCCCATCTGTTCTTTGTGTTTAAATGTTATTGTATTATTTTTTTAAAATTTTAATTCCAGTATAGTTAACATACAGTGTTATATTAGTCAGGTACGACATAGTGATTCAACAATCCTATACATTACCTCATACTCACCATGATAAATACACTTAATCCCATTATCTATTATACCCTGTTCCCCACTTACCTCTCCTATGGTAACCATTACACTGTTATTTATAATTAAGAGCTTGTTTCTTGGTTTCTCTATCCCTCCCTTCCCCTTCTTTGTTGGTTAGCTTTGTTTCCTAGATTCTGCTTATGAGTGAGGTCATATGATATTTGTCTTTCTCTGACATTTCACTTAGCATTATATTCTATCATCATCCATATTATTGCAAATGGCAAGATTCCATTCTTTTTTAGACTGAAAAATATTGCACCGTATTTAAATACATCACATCTTCTTTATTCATTTATCAATTGAGTGCTCTTATAATTTGGCTATGTAAATAATGCTGCAATAAATACAGGGCGCACTTATTTTTCCAAATTAGTGTTTTTGTATTCTTTGGGTGAATATCTAGTAGTGCAATTGCTGGATCATAGAGTAGTTCTGTCTTTAATTTTTGAGGAAACTCCATACTGTTTTCTGTAGCGCGTATACCAGTTTGCATTCCCACCAACAGTACAATAGGGTTCCTTTTTTTCACATCCTTGCAACACTTATTTCTTCTGTTTTTAATTTTAGGTATTCTGACAGCTGTAGGTGATATTTCACTGTAGTTTTGATTTGCATTTCCCTGATGATGAGTGGTGGTGAGCATTTGTCATGTGTCTGTTTGGCATCTGGATATCTTTTTTGGAGAAATGTCTGTTCATGTCTGCGGCCCATTTTCTAATCACATTGTCTTTTGGATATTAAGTTGTACCTGTTCTTTTTTTTATAATAATTTTATTTTTTCAGTGCTCCAAGATTCATTGTTTATGCCTCATACTAGTGCTCTGTGCAATACATGCCCTTTATGCCCTAAATAACCTCCACCAAGTTCACCCATCCCCCCACTCCTCATTTCCAAACCCTCATATTGTTTCTCAGAGTCCAAAGTCTCTTATGTTTTGTCTCCCTCTCTGATTTACCCAGGTTCACATTTTCTTTCCTTCTCCTACTGCCCTCTATGGTGCTCCTTATGCTCCACAAGTAAGTGAAACCATATGATACATGACTTTCTCTACTTGGCTTATTTCACTCAGCATAATCTCTTCCAATCCAGTCCATGTTGCCACAAAAGTTGGGTATTCATCCTTTCTGATGGAGGTGTAATATTCCATTGCATATATGGACCACATCTTCTTTATCCATTCATCTGTTGAAGGGCACCTTGGCTCTTTCGACAGTTTGACGATTGTGGCCATTGCTGCTATGAACATAGGGGGACATATGGCCCTTCTTTCAACTACATCTTTATCTTTGGGGATACCCAGTAGTGCAATTGCAGGGTCATAGGGTAGCAATATTTTTAATTTTTTTAAGAAATCTCCACACTGTTTTCCAAAGTGGCTGCACCAACTTGCATTCCCACCAACAGTGTAAGAGGGTTCCCCTTTCTCCGCAGCCTGTCCAACACTTGTTGTTTCCTGTCCTGTTAATTTCGGCCATTCTGACTGGTGTAAGGGGGTATCTCAGTGTGGTTTTGATTTGGATTTCCCTGGTAGCTAATGATGACAAACATTTTTTATGTGTCTGTTAGCCATTTGTCTGTCTTCTATGGAGAAGTGCCTCTTCATGTCTCCTGCCCATTTTTTGATGTGTTAATCTTCTTTTTTGGCTGTTGAGTTTAAGGAGTTCTTTATAGATCTTGGATATCAACCCTTTGTCTGTAGTATCATTTGCGAATATATTCTCCCATTCTGTGGGCTGCCTTTTTGTTTTGTTGACTATTTTCTTTGCTTTGCAGTTTTTATTTTGATGAAGCCCCAAAAGTTCATTTTTGCTTTTGTTTCCTTTTCCTTTGGAGGTGTGTCTTTTTTTTTTTTTTTTTTAAGATTTTATTTATTGACAGAGAAAGAGATCACAACTAGGCAGAGAGGCAGGCAGAGAGAAAGGAGGAAGCAGGCTCCCTTCTGAGTGGAGAGCTGGATGCAGGCCTTGATCCCAGGACCCTGAGATCATGACCTGAGCCAAAAGCAGAGGCTTTAGCCCACTGAGCCACCCAGGCACCCATGAGAAGTGTCTTGAAAGAAGTTGTTGTGGCCCATGTCGAAGAAGTTACTATCTATGTTCTCATCTAGGATTTTGATAGATTCCTGCCTCACATTGAGTTCTTTCATCCATTTCGAGTTTATCTTTGTGTGTGGTGTAAGAGAATGGTTGAATTTCATTCTTCTATATGTAGCTGTCCAATTTCCCCAGAATCATTTATTGAAGAGACTGTCTTTCTTCCACTGGATTTTTTTCCTGCTTTGTTGGAGATTATTTGACCATAGAGTTGTGGGTCCATATCTGGACTCTCTATTCTGTTTCATTGGTCTATATGTTATGGTCTATATTTTTATTAGATGACTCAACTTTCTAGAGATATAGGGGAAATAAAACTGGTTTATATATAGGGATAGTACTGAATAGGAAAGAAGGATTACCTTGAAGCTTATATTTATATGTATATTAAAAAAGAAAGAAATAAAAAGAAGAAATAAAAAGAAAGAAAGAAAGAAAGAAAAAAAGAAAGAAAGACAGTTACATGTATGAAAAAAGTTCAAGTTAAAAAGTTATTTAGGAATGTTGTATTAAACATCAAGTTGCAATAATAAATAGCTCAAAAAAATAAAAGAACAAGAATCCTGAAAAAGATTTTAAAATTTAAAAAAAAATTAAAAATGAAAAATTTTTAAAAAATGAAAACCTGTATTGATAAACTATGCAGGTTTGGGGGCAGTACTGGGAGCTTAATATATTGCTTTTTTTTTTCCCAGATGTTGGGAGTTTTACATTTTTATGGAGATCCTGTGGTGGTTGTCCTCTTGCTCTTTTTGTTTGCCTTCTGGGGGAGGGGGCTGCCTTATTCTTTTTCAGTCAATCATGCTTGGGCTGAGTCACCCTGCCCCATGCCAAGGGGCTGGGTTCTATGGAAACCAGTTTTTCAGGATTTTATTCTCTGGAGGTTTTGTTCTTTTGTGGCTTTTTGTGGCTTTTTACAGCTTTTTGGACAGTCAGAGCAAAGTAAGCTCTCTACTCCTAGACCTCCATCTCACAGAGAAGCCTCAGTCAGCTCCCCTCTGGATGGTCCAGAACTCCCCCTCTGCAAACTTCCCTGCACACCACCACCTCTCACACATAGTGTGCACCCCCAGTCACTGCCATAGTTTCCACCTGAGGCCTGGCTTGTCTCCACACAAATAATTTTCTAATGGTTCACTTCTGGTGTCTCCCTCCCCATTCTGTTTATCCTCTGAAATCAGTCTGTGCACTCCCACCCCACTTTACTTCTCCACTGATGCTCTTCTGCCCCCATAGATATCCAGGAGTGTGCAGTCTTACATCTCAGGGTGATTTCATGGGTGCTCAGTGTTCTGGTAGATATTTATGTCACATCAGGTTGAAACAGGGTCTCCTTCTTCTCTGCTCTCTTGCCCCCTTCCTCCTCTCCCTCTGTTTTTGTTGAACTTATATGTTGTATCTGTTCTTTATCTATGTTGGAAACTAACCCTTTATTGGATATGTCATTTATAAGTATCTTTTCCCATTCAGTAGGTTGCCTTTTAGTTCTGTTGATTGTTTTCTTCACTGTACAGATTTTTATTTTCATGTAGTCCCTATTTAATTTTGCTTTTATTTCCCTTACCTCAGTAGACATATCTAGAAAAATGTTTCTGTGGCTGATGTCAGAGAAATTATTGCCTGTGCTCTCTTCTAGGATTATTATAGTTTCAAGTCTTAGATCTTTAATCCGTTTTGAGTTTTTTTTTTTTTAATTTCTTTTTGTGCATGTCGTGTAAAAAAATGGTCCAGTTTCACTCTCTTGCACGTAGCTGTCGATTTTTCCAGCACCATTTGTAGAAGAGACTATCTTTTTCCCATTGCATATTCTTGCATCTTTTGTCAATTAATTGACTATATAATCATTGGTGTGCTTCCATACTTTCTCTACTGTTCCATTGATCTATGTGCCTATTTTTGTACCAATACCACTTTGTTTGGTTACTACAGTCTTGTACTTGTAGTATACCTTGAAATCTGGAGTTGTGATACCTTCAGCTTCATTTTCCTTTTTCAAGATTGTTTTTGTTCCATACAAATTTTAGGATTATTTGTCCTAGTGTTATGAAAACTACTGTTGGCCTTTTGATAGATATTGCATAAAATTTATAGATTTCTTTGGGTAGTAGGGGCATTTAAAAATATTTCAATCTATAAGCATGGAATATCTTTCCATTTTTTCGTATGTCATCATCAATTTCATTCATTAGTGTTTTCTAGTTTTCAGAGCTCAAGTCTTTTACCTCCTTGGTTAAGTTAATTTCTAGATAGTTTATTCTTTTGGTGCAGCTATAAACAGGATTGCTTCCTTAATTTCTCTATAACTTCATTACTAGCGTATAAAACTGCAACATATTTCTGTACTTTAATTTTGTATCCTACAACCTTGTTGAATTCATTTATCCATTTTATTACTTTTTGGTAGACTTCAAGGTTTTCTCTATATATATCATGTCACCTACAAATAGTGTGCAGTTTACTTCTTCTTTACCATTTGGATGCTTTTTATTTCTTTTTGTTATTTGATTGCTGCAGCTAAGACTTCCAGTACTATATTGAATAAACGTGATGAGAGTAGACATCCTTGTCTTGTCCTGGTATTAGGGGGAAAGCTTTCAGTTAGGTCTCTTGCTATGACTTTGGTCTTATTCTTTAATTTGTGTCATACTCCTCTGTCCCTTAAATGTGTCTAACTTTCTATGTCTGTTTTTATGTATTAGGAGAGACAACTATGTCTGCTGCACTGAAAGTGGTTGCCTTATGAAGAAGAGGTCCTGTGGTGCCTTTCCAGGTAGTGTCCCTGCTAATAGAACCTGGATTTTCAGGGGTGATTCCTATGTGTGATGCATGTGCTCTGGTGTTATGACTGAATTGTTTTTTTTCCTTCAGTCCAATCATCTACAATATCTCTCTCTACCTGTTCTGGGAAGTGCTTGTTTCCCTGGTGCTAGTGAACCAGTTTGGGGATATTTCAGGCTTGAGTTGAGTCAGACAGGTATTTGCCAGAGATGTAGTAGCACTACAAAACTACAAGGTGTTTTCCCTGGAGTGCTGTGGTCTGAGAATCTTTTGCTGGTGTGTGGGACCTGCAGTCAGACTACTGTCTGCCTCCAGCCCAGTGTTGGAGCCTTGGACTGGTGTGTGTGTTTATCTGTCCCTCTTTCTAGGGCAGGGGTCACATTGGAGTGGTGTTGGCCACTGTAGGAGCTGCTTGCACCTTCCAGGCCTACAGCATCATCCTGTATGGATGCTGGCAAAAGCATATTAGAGAAGGCAGATGTGGTGAAGCGCAGCACAGAAAGGCAGTGCAGTGGCGATAGCAAGCTTTGAATGCTGAAGTCTTCTGTAGGAGGGGCCCATTGCACCTGGACTGAGGTAAGCTGTCCCGAGGGCTAGATTCACAGAAGCACCATATGGAGGAGTGGGGAAACGGTGTCAGCAAGTTAGGTAGCAAGTCTCACAGGTGGCTGTGTGTTTATGCTGGAGAACAGGGGAGAGAAATGACACTTGTCAGTTCCTTCATTCCTGGAGGAGTTCCCCAGTGATTTCTGAAGAAATAATTCTCCCTTCCATATGCTCCAAGCACCTTTCAGACTGCTGCATCTATGCTGTATCTCCACAGGCTATTTGTTATGCTGTCTCTTTAAGGTCAGGGATTCAGTTTCCTCTTTCCTATCAACTTTCAGATCCAAGCCAACTGATTACTTTAAAATTCCAGGTTTTGAGTCTTGCTGTTTGTAAAACCTCACAAAATTGAACTTTTCCGGGTTTTCCTTTTTTTTTTTTCTGGGTTTTCAAAGCCAAATGATATGGGGATTCAAATTCCCCATTCAAGCTCCCTGGTGTGGAGGAATCTCTTCCCCTCTCTCTCCACCTTTACAGCATCCTTCTGTCCCACAGTCTTGTAACTTTTAGTTCCTGACCCCAGTTTTGCTCTTCCCACCCTCTTTCGTGTGGCCTCTTCTCTACATTTAGTTGTGGAGTTTATTCTGCCAGTCTCCAAGTCATTTTCTGCTGTGAATGTTATCTAGTTGTACATGTGAGATAAGGAAGCTATAAGGTCTTTCTACTCCACCATCTTTCCCAGAAATCTGGTCATTGCAGTAACAATGGTTAATCAACTTCCTCCCCTTATGTTTTTTAAACAGATATATCCTCTTATAGAAGAAAAATAAACTAGACCTCATTCCCCAATTATGAAACTGTTGGTCAAATACATTGGATTTATTTTTACTTGTTCTATCTCATTATATGTGAAAATTATTGTTAAAAATTGAAAAAAAAGTGTTCCTTCTGTATAAGGGAAACGTGATTTCAATGACAATACTTAGTGCTTTTGAATTTAATGAAAACATATTCATTAATTTTGATTGCTATTACTGAAATTGTCTAACATCATTTTCCTGTAGCAGAATCAAGTGGGTAATTTCAATCTAAAAATGGCATACAACAGTGATCTGAGGTTAGAAATATTGTTCAATCAATTTCTTCCTATGCTTTCAAAAGTCAGTGAGCTCTACCATCTTAATACTATTCTAAATCAGATAAGAAGAATGGATTTTTTCTTCTAATGTGTGAACCAAATGAGGGAATAAAGACTTAGTCATAGATTTTTCTGTACTGATACGAATTTATGAATTAATGGAAAACATTTCTAAATAAGTTCATTGCCTACAGCAGTTTCACCCAAGTTATTCCATAACAAGGATAAAATTGTAAGTGTTTTGTTATCTTATGTTGTTTAATCAGATATATTAGAGAGATTTATCTTTGAATACCCACTATCTAAGAATGCATGACAATAATTTGTCTATTTTTAAAATACAGTCCTAATATTCCCTCTTCCTGATTTGCTTAGTATTTGAGGAGCAACACTGGCCAAATGCCTTTGCCTCTGGCCAAAGATAGGAATCAGATGTAGAATATGGTTCCAGTGTAATAAGGAAATAAGATTATTTCTATACTCTGTTTCCAGTGGCTTCACTGGCATCAGCTCCCTCTCTTCATTATTCTGTCTCCTACAAAATACACCTTTCTTCTGTGTCAGCTCCTGCAAAATTTTAGCCCTTGCTATATAGAGCACCAGCTTCAGAGCTCTCATAACATCCCTTCTTTCCTGTGTCCCTCCAGTCTTAGGAATGATCGTTTTTACTGCTGTTTCTAATCTCTGCTTACTTTCTCATAAATTGTTTTCCTTTGGTATCCAATCACCCATGTAACCAATTCCTTGTGTTAAATTTTCTCTGATCGAAACACTTAGATGGTTTTAATTTTCCTTGCATACAAACAGATTGTGGTTTTTCAGGCATAAAGAGATAAAGACTAAAGGAACTCTAAGGTGATTCTTTTCATGAGAGTGAATCTTTTGAAAAAAAGGTACTTCCAGCATAACCCTCTAAGAAGAAAAGTCCCATATTCTTAGGAAATTAAAATGTTCATATTTCATATTACATATTAAGAAATCTACAAAGAAAATCTCTTTACTATGCCCCTGGATGGCACTTGAGTACTTTTTTCCTAAGTGTTTAAAGTCAATTACTACTATCAACTAACTTATTTTTTGTGCCTTCTATATACTTCATGATGAAGAAACAGAAGGAAAGCTGAGGACAAAGCAGAAGCTGACACCTCACAATGCTCCCCACTCAAGACTCCTGGCTTCCTTAAAGCTAAGGAAAGGAAAAAATAAAATAGTTAACTTACAGAAATCATAATCCTGAAAGTCATGAGACTTCCTCAGTTTACAGATGTCTTAGCAAAGTACAAGAACAGAACATTTCTATCAATAACCTAGTTTCCAGAAGGAAATGTAGATACCATTAAATGTCCTTACCTTATAATCTGCAGCCCATTGAGAGATAATCGAAGCAGGAAGACTGTAATGTTCTTCCAGGAAGCTCCCAACTATCTTATGCTAACACCTTGCTACAGGGAAGAATAACCTTAACTTGACAATGGCAAGGCCTCTGGTATCCTTGAGTCTTTTTTAACATATGAAAATCCTTTTTAAACCCTTCTTTTCCTTACATCGCCCATTTCCCAAGTATATAGTCAGCCACCCCTCACAAACCTGGTGCAGCAGCTCTTTCTGCCTATGGGTCCTGTCCCTGTGCTTTAATAAAACCACATATTTGCACCAAAGACATCTCAAGAATTCTTTCTTGGTCCTTGGCTCCTGACCTTCCCCCACCAAACTTCACCTATATTCTAAAACCACATCAAATCCATTATCAGTTTATCTCTAGCTCCAAGCATATCTGGAAGTCACCTAATAAAATCTACTACTTCAATTGTCACTGTCAAGAAAGCCATAATCATCTCTCATTTCTCACCTAACCTATATGCTCCATGCTTCTAGTTTTGATCCTCTAAAACTCATTCTTCAAAATAGAAGAATGGGAAGATAGAGTAGAGAGAAAAATAAAGATTGGGAGAGAAAAGGAACCATGATCATGATACTTACTTATTGACCAACACATACTTAATGACTTGACTTAGCTACAGTTTCGTTATCTGGATTACTTTTCCTCATATTGTAGTTCAGGAATATACATTAACTCTTCAGGGAAACCTAAGAAAGCTCTCATAAACCCCATAAATTATATTTTGTCTTACTGGTAAATGTCTCAGCATTCTGGATTTTCATCATAATTCATCATAATTACCATTATGAACATATATGTATTAGCTCAGGATGTCATAAAAAAATATCACAGATTGTCTTAACAGAAACTTTTCATAGTTCTGGAGGTTGGGAAGCCTCCTATCAAGGTGTGGCCAATTTGGTTCCCAATGAAGGCTCTCTTCCTAATCTGTAGACTGCTTCTTCTTCGTTGTGTGCTTACATGACTTCTTATTTGTGTGAGCACATAGCACAAAGAGAGAGACAGAGACAGAGAAAGAGAGTTAAGGAGAGAGAAGTTCTTTGTTGTCTCTTCTTTTGAGAGAACTAATCCCATTGAAGGGCCCAACTGTCAGGAATGACTCTAACCCTCTTTACTTCCCAAGGACTTCATCTCCCAAAATCATCAGATAGTCAATCAGAGCTTCACCATGTGCATTTTTGAGGGGCACAAATATTTGGTCTATACAATGTATTATTACATTTAATAAATATTAAATGACTATATATATATATATATTTCTTTCCCTTTACAGTGTAGGTTACATGATAACAAACAACATTTCTATCCCACATGCATGTACATTTGGTGCTGAATAAATGTCTGTTGAGTAAATGAAAAACTTAATGAGCAACTTAAATAAAGTTTAGGCCTAGAAATATAAACTGAAGACATAGATGAAGGTTGATATTATTGTAGTAGATATGTGATATTGCCAAGACAATGTATTTCAAAAGAAGAGGAAAGTGTAATAAAATATTTTGCAATGTTCCAAAAATAGAATCACGACTTTAAAGAGTTAATGATATGGTAGGCTTGGTTTTGATTACAAAAAGTCAAAGATTATTTTATTGTTATTTATATTTTTATTTTTCTACTTTGTAAGCTTCTGTCCTTCAAACAATAATTAAGAATAATAATCACTATGAATAGAAAGAAAATCCAAGAATATTTGGTGTTCTTAATACAGTCTTAATTAATTTCAAATAGTCTCTTATAAATTAAAATATGATGCTTAATGGAGCATGTAAGTGGCTCAGTTGATTAAGTGTCAGACTCTTGATTTTGGCTCAGGTAATGATCTCTGAGTTATAAGATCAAGCCCCACATTGGTGTCTATGCTGGATATAGAGCCTGCTTAAAATTCTCTCTCTCAGGGTATCTGGGTGGATCAGTTGTTTAAGGGTCTGCCTTTGTCCCAAGTCATGTTCCCAGGGTCTTGGGATTGAGCCCTATATGGGGCTCTCTGCTCAGCAGGGGATCTGCTCCTCCTTCTCCCTCTGCAGCTCCACTTGTCCTCTTGCTTGTGCTCTTTCTCTCTCAATAAATAAATAAAATCTTTTTTTAAAAAAAGATTCCCTCAGGGCACATGGGTTGCTCAGTCATTAAGCCTCTGCCTTAGGCTCAGGTCACGATCCTGGAATCCTGGGATTGAGCCCCACATTGGGCTTCCTGCTCAGTGGAAAGCCTTCCCTCTCTCACTCCCATTGCTTGTGTTCCCTCTTTAGCTGTGTTTCTGTCAAATAAATAAATAAAATCTTAAAAAAAAAAAAAAAGATTCTCTCCCACTCCCTCTGTTCCTTCCTCCACACTGCTCAAACAGGCACAGTCTCTCTCTTTCTCTCTCTTAAAAAAAAATGATGCTGAACTCAAAGTATAGTTAGGAAGACCAATATATAAACATATATACACAACTAGTATTGAAATTGAAGCAGGAAACAAAATTATCTCAAGTCATCAGAAATGCTTTACAAAAAATGGTTATAAATTTTAAGTGGTATTCTTTTTTTTTTTTTTTTTTTAAAGATTTTATTTATTTATTTGACAGAGAGAAACACAGCCGGAGAGGGAACACAAGCAGGGGGAGTGAGAGAGAGAGAAGCAGGCTTCCCGCTGAGCAGGGAGCCCGATGTGGGTCTCGATCCCGGGACTCCGGGATCATGTCCTGAGCAGAAGGCAGACGCTTAACGACCGAGCCACCCAGGCGCCCCTTAAGTGGTATTCTTATGTTAAACTAAATAATGCCTCTTATTTAGGCTTTTCTCTTCATATTCCACAATGTGTGGCAGTTCAGACATGATTTATAGGAACTGACACCTCAGAATCTTTGAAATGTTTTAAGTTTTAGGAATTTGAGGGGGTAAAAAGACTTTGGATTCAATGTACAGTGGCTGGAATAAATAAGAGAAGACTAGAATATGAATATTACAGTAATTTAGTGCATACGTGGCAAAGGTATAGCTCTAAGGATGGGATCACTTACAATATATTTTAAAGGTAAATTATAAGAGATTTGGTGATGAATTAGATGTAGGAGTTTGAGCTACAAGAAAGTAGAAAGGGTGATTATGTTCTTGTTTGTGTGACTGGATGCATAGTGGTAGCATGCTCTGAATAATAGGTGAGGGATATTATGTAAAAATCATACTACATTATTGAGACAATTTTTTAAAAAAGAAGTCCCCCCAGAATAACTGTAGTTTACCTTAAAGGATAATTTTATCTAATCCCAAATAAAATAGACCTTTCTTAAAATGTCAGTGAGCACTGATTTTTGTCAATGATAACAGTTGATACCATTGAAAAACAACAAAATATATTTGACATATTTGGGTTGGGAAAAATGGCACATAGTTATCAAAAGGAAATCTGAGGATGGCCAATGGGTCTGAACTGATAAATAATTAAATAGGCAATAATAATACTAAATAGTTTTTTTAAAAATATGTAATTAAAGACTTTGAATGACTATAAAAATTATAAGAAAATGGCAAAGTGAAAAAGTTCAACTATATTGTATAGAAAATTGATTAAAATTTAAGATATATTTAATAGAGTGCTTGCAAAACTGTTTCTGGAAGAAAGTTCATCCATGTCGATATAATTCTTATTAAAATTTTTGTTTTCATTAAGCATGTAGTTAAAATATTCATTAGAGGGGCACCTGGGGGTTCAATCATTAAGCAGCTGCCTTTGGTTCAAGTCATGATCCCTGGGTCCTGGGATCCAGTCCCGCATCAGGCTCCTTGCTCAGTGAGAAGCCTGCTTCTCCTCTAACTGCCATTCTCCCTGCTTATGCTTGCTCCCTGTCTCTCTCTTGCGCTCACACACTCTGTGTCAAATAAATAAATGAAATCTTGAAAAAATCCATTAGATATAAAATATCAGACTGAAAATGGTAGTATTCTTTATTTATCATACGTATTTGACTGCCTTTCGTGTGCTAAGGATTAAACATATACTGTGCCTACAGAGCTTAATACCACAATAACTGATAACTCAGTTATCAATAAAGAGGCATAAGGAAATATATTGACAAAATGCGGTACTGTGTCATGATCATAGTTTGGAAGGAGCCCCTGGGGGTATATTAAAGAACAGGAGGGTAAAGATCAATTCCGTGATCTAGTAATTCTTACTAGAATCTCATTTGGACTATGCTAATGATGTTCTTAAGGTGGTCTTTGCTGTTGCTATGTTAGTCCACGCTTTTAGAATTCTGAACAAATTTGAAGCCCCCAAAAGCTTCATGCTACAGTGTAACAGTTGTTGTTTTGCTCTGTTGGCTCTAAGTGCTACTTCATGTCAGTCTTATTTAACCCCCGAGTTTACTTCTTACTTTTGTATATTGAAGTAAGTAAGCATGTGTAAGTAAAGTTTCTTTGCCTCTTCCCATTTGTTCAGTTCAATATAAGTGCATTGTTATAGTCTCAGTAAGAAAATACACATATGTATTTACTCATTCCATTGAACCCTCTGAAACACAGAAATAGTAGTTACTTTACTTTTTGTTAGGTAGTGAGAATGTCAACTTTCCTTTGTCATTCTAAAGCCTTTGTCCATGTAAGTCGTAATAATAGGAATGGTCCATCTTCCAACAACCTGATACCTGGAGAATGAGAGAGGATTTCTTTGTGTATCCTCACTTGTAGACTCAAAGGCTACAAATCCCAGCCTGCACCTGAGACAAAAGAACAACAATTAAATTGATAGTCGCTGAGCCCTTAGTAGTTGGTATAAGAATAGACAATAGAGAAAACACTGATATTATTCTCATTATCATGACTAGCTACACAGAACATGGAGCTCATATATAAAACAAGATTAAGGTAATTTCTGGTGTTAAGAGATTCTGCTTCTAGAGTGTCAAAGATGATTTATATAAATGCACATAACGATTCCTCTAGTATCTAGGGAAAAATACAAAGACATTAAATTTTCCTCACCCATTTCTTTGTCTTATATAATTGCTCTGCCTCAGGAATGCTGCTAAATATAGTTCAGATATGCCATAGACATAAGTATATAGGATAGAGTTTGACTTTGGCACATCACTGAAAATTTAGCTTTCCTTCCTACTGTTGCAAGATTCTCTGTTAAAAAGAAAAGAAGATCTACAGGTTTATTTTTGTCTCACCTTAGTTTTCAAAGCATGCAAAGTCAGTGATCTAAATCTAAAATTAAGAGTACATTTCTGCTATTAGTGTTGTGATTCTAGTATTTCTTCAACAACACAAAAAAGTTCATATGCTGCTGTGCTATGATCAAACCATAACAAGAACAAAGTTTAAAGTCACATCTCCCTCCTCTACTTTCTTTTTTTTTTATTTTGAATTTTTCTTAAGATATTTATTTATTTATTTATTTATTTATTTATTTATTTATTTATATAACAGAGAGAGAGAAAGAACACAAGAATGGGGGGGCAATAGAGAGAGAGAGATGCAGGCTTCCCATTGAGCAGGGAACCTGATGCAGAGCTTGATCCCAGGACCCTGGGACCATGACCTGAGCAGCTGCGTAACTGACTGAACCACCCAGGCACCCCTCCTCTACTTTATTTTACATTGTCAGCAATTCGTTTTAAATTATCCTGGCACATTTTCCTATAACTGGCTGTGAACAATAAATTGTGATAACTCACTACCTTCCAACCAGCCCAGGCACATTATCTTAAACCAAACCTCCAGAAATACAGGTATCAATTATCTATCATCATCTAATTTAAGTGTTTTAATAAGAGTCATTTCATCAATTTCATTATATAGATAAACTCACTAAGTATGTACAGGTAAGTTTTTTGACCTGGGCCTCCAAGGCATTTAACAAGAGGGTAGAACAAAAACTCATAGACCTTACTTTTAGTCTATTTCTTAGCTACAATCAAAATGTGTTTTTCCAAATTGCTAATAGTTCTCCTAATGTCAAAACAGCTAAAGTCTAGGAGTGCTAGTTAGTTCAGGAAACACGAGAGAGTGGTCTGAGCTAAAGCTAAAAGTATCCTAATGATACTGATACTATGTGCATAATACAAAATGTTACTATTACCCTCCAAAAAAAGTTAGACTAAAGGCTTATTTCATGGAGCTTAAACATCATACATTTCTTTATAGGAAAAAAACATTGAAGATATCCAATTAGAAGAGAAGCTAGAGAAAAAAAAAAAATAATGTGGACCTTTGGTGCTAGAAACAAACTCCAAGAGGTCAAAAATACAGCTACAGCACTATAGAAAAAAAAAAAAAAAACACACAAAACAAAACAAAGAACAACACACAATTACAGCACTTGATCAAAAAGGTTAAGTTCTTTTTTTGATATGAATATATTAGAATATTCATTCATTTCTATAATTCTGGTTTTACATGAGATGTTTTTTAAAAAGAAGATTTATTCATTTATTTGAGAGAGACAGCAAGAGCAGATGATTGTGGGGAAGGGCAGGGGCATAGGGAGAGAAACTCAAGCAGACTCCCTGCTGAATGTGGACCCAAACACCAAGCTGGATCCCATAAGACTGAGATCATGATCTGACCCTAAATCAAAAGTCATGCTGAATAGACTGAGTCACATAGGTGCTCTTTCCTTCATTTTTTTTTTTTTTTAATGGGGTTAACAAATAAATCTCTTTAGCTAGTTTCCTACTCGGTAGCCAATTTATACTATAAATAAAGAGTAACATTTTAAGCCTTAAATCTCATAATACTTTTTGAGTCATGTACTCTAATAGCTTCAGTAAGTAAGAGTATAGAAGTTAAGCAACTACTACTTGTAAGGGACCACATTGAGATTTAAACCCAAGTTAGTCTGATTTTTAGAATGAGGAGAATTTCAACTGTAATCTAATCTGATCTTAAATAGCTTCATGAATAAACAAAAATGTACACAAGTAAAGAAATCATAAATACATCATGCAAGTTTATCGATGTAACAAAGAACTATTGAAATGTAAAGCCATTACACAGATGTTAAAATTGATATACAAATAAATTGCTACAGAGACATCTTACCTTTATGATGCCAAATCATCATAAAAGCAAGAGAAATTAATCTGAGCTGAGGAAATACCAAGAATGAGTGGTTTGATGAGTCTAATTGCAGGACCAAAGTTAAGCCTTAGGAAGTGGTTGAATGGATTAGGGGAGAGAAATAAAAGGTAATGATGAGCACATGATGAGTAGATGAGTATGTTAAAAAGCAGAAATCCTGATTTCTAAGGTTCACTAGCTACATGCTCCTAGACAAGTCATAAAATGACAAAAGGGTACATTTAAAGAACATTAAAATTTAACCCAAGTGCTTCTTTCTACAGATGAAAAAACTGAGGTTTTTACCTTCATTACCTTTTTACCTTCATCACCTTCATGAAAGGTAATGACGTCTCTATTTCCTGAAGTCCTCACTAATTATGTACAGAGTTACTGGGCTCAGTTTATATGTCTATAAAATAGGGAGAAAGTGATAAATTTGTTTAGTTTTTATGGTAAGCCTTAACATTAAAAAAAAAAAAAAACAGCTTGTGAATCTTGTAGAGTATACCTGTCACACTGTACAGTTCATGTTTCTTCTACAGAGAAAACTTATTATCTCTCTTACAGCACAGAATATTCCTTCAGGAGAGAGAGACTATCTTTTCTTTCCCATTTAGTACATGAAAGTCTGAATGGATGAATGAGGTTGATGTAAACCCGGTAAAATGACTTCAAAGAGTAAAGCCTTAATAAAATACCACATTTTTGAAAATTTAACTTTCCAACATACTAAGATGTCATTTATCATCCTACACCTTACTATAGTAGGAAAATGTGATACTTAGAAAACTTATTTAAGTAATACTAAGTCCATTTGTTGTTGTTGTTGTTTTTTAAGATTTTATTTATTTATTTGACAGAGAGAAACACAGCCAGAGAGGGAACACAAGCAGGGGGAGTGAGAGAGGGAGAAGCAGGCTTCCTGCTGAGCAGGGAGCCTGGTGTGGGGCTCGATCCCGGGTCTCCGGGATCATGACCTGAGCCGAAGGCAGTCGCTAAACAACTGAGCCACCCAGGTTCCCCCAAGTCAATTTTTTTATGAAAACTTTTAGACAGAAGACCAGAATTCAGGGTACCTGAGTGGCTCTGTTGTTCAGCATCTGCCTTTGGCTTGGGTCATGATCCTAGGATCCTGGGATCAAGCCCCACATCGCAGTCCCTGCCCCATAGGAATCAGCTTCTCCATCTCCTTCTGCAGCTCCCCCTGCTTGTGCTCTCTCTCTCTCAAATAATTAAATAAAAATCCTAAAAAAAAAAAAGACCACAATTCATATAAAACTGGTTTTGCTTTTAAACCTTTAATATATCTGAGATTTTTTTTATATGCCTAGTTGCATATAAATAGGTGTATACATTGGTAGCTTATCAAATTTACAACTCATTGAAGTTTACTAGAAGAAATAACAGAAGAACCTGGCCTATAGAAAGATAAACACACTCAGACACAAACACTAACATAAACAAAAATAAACTTTAAAACTACAAAATATTTACTTTGGGGCACCTGGGTGGCTCAGTTGGTTGAGCGACTGCCTTCCGCTCAGCTCATGATCCGGAAGACCACGGATCGAGTCCTACATCCGGCTCCCTGCTCTGCAGGGAGCCTGCTTCTCCCTCTCTCACTCCCCCTGCTTGTGTTCCCCCCCTGCTCTGTTTTTCTCTGTCAAATAAATAAAATCTTAAAAAAAAAAAAAACCTACAAAACATTTACTTCAAGTTTGGATCTGTTATTAATGCATTCAATTAACTAATTATCTAGCAACATCTTGTTCTATCATTTTGTTTTAATATTTTAACGACATTCTACTTAACATTCCCTAGCATAACGATATAAACTGCAGCATCATTTACTGATGCAAGCTTGCTTTCCTATCAATAAGATGTTACAGGTTTTTTTTGAATTCAAGAATTTAGAAGCAAATGCCTTGAACCCTACTCTCCTAACAGGAAAAAAAAGGAGTAAAGAGTGCTTAACAGTGATTGAATCAGACAGTTTGTACAAAATCATGGGAAATGCACATTCTAAAGAGGCAGATAATTGTAGGAGCATATTGCATGGAATACATAAGTGGAGCTCTGGAGGTCAAAAAGTAGAAGCAAAGCAATTAAGCTAAGTATCCACTAAATTGTTTTTCATTGTTTAATTGAAAAGTGATCAAAAGGAATCAGAAAGGTTTAAATTGAAAGGGTTTTTAGTTTGAATCTGACCTTAAGCCAATGTTATTTAAATATGACAAATAATGAATTCAGAAAGAAACTTTTACAGAAATTCAAAATCCCACTCAGGTAATATATTTGGCTCCTGTCGGAGGAGTTTCTTTCACTGTTATTCAAGCATATTTTCCAGCTTTTAGTTAATGAAAGGAGCAAACTTATTTATACCAAAAGTGAACATTATAAATTCATTTGGAAATCTTAATCACTACATGTTTCCAGTGAAATAGATTCATTCTTTCATTCACTGTTTTTGATAGCAATTTAGATCATTTAATGAAAACATGAAGCATTGGACTAAGTAAATTCATCCATTCACTCATTGCTTTTGGTGAATAATTGATAACATTGAAAGGAAACAGTATTCACCTAAATAATACAGGATTAATAGTCTCTTCAGCTAAAAGGCATCACAAGTAATCAATGCTACTTATTACTTTATACTCTTGGTGAAACAATTCTTATGTTGATCTAGGATAATAATTTTAGAGTAGACACTACTAAAATAAAAAAGAGAAAGAAAAGGAAAATAAAATTGTTCTTTCAAGGATCTATTGAGAGGACCAAACCCCATACTTTGCCCTTCTGTCAACCATTCCTTTCAGGTACCAGAACAGCCCTTAAAATACAGACATAGAAGATCAAGAGGCACCATGCATGGCTTCATCAAAAGCAGCATGTGTTCAAACTCAGCTTCTCTCCAGGCCTAACTGCATTCCCTTTATGAGGCTACAACTTTCAAATTGGCTTTAAAACGACTGTTCTGTCTTTGAATAAATGGAGTAGGACAGAGAAGAGTAGTTTCTGTTGCTCCAGTTCTTTTAGACCCTAATTCTTTGCAAGCTCAAGACCAGGCCAGCAACTGCTAAATTGTGAGGTGTCTGGTACAAACAGAAGATGAGCCTCCTAGGCCCTAAGCAATGAACCTTCTATCACAAGCACACACCCTATGCAGATTGTGCTCTCTCAGTGTTTCTAGAATAATTCCATGAGGCCCTATTAAGAGTTTGCTTAATCAGAGAAAATATCAAAGCGTTTAATTGTTTGCAATTCTTCTGAAGTTGCAGAAACCAACAGCCAATTAGTACTCAAACTTCTCTTTTCAAATGAAAAACTAATCTCTTTTAAACAGAAACTTTTCCTATTCATTGATTCCCTGAAAACACACTTTGCAACCCAATCACATTTCGAATACAGTGAAACGGAATATAAAATGATATTTTTCTGCAAACTATCATCTTTTCTGGTTCATTTTCAAGATCTTTGATATTTACATATGACCTTTCCATTTTTATTAACAGTTTATTGGATTTTTGCATTCCAGCCAGTAGAAGAGAAAGGTAATTTACAGAAAGATTTGACAGTTATACACACAGCTATAAACTTCAGTCCATTAACTTATTTCTCATGTAACCTTTAGTCAATTCTACCAAAATATCTTATAAGCACATGCCTTCTCCTTCATGTTAAAAAGCTCTCATTATAGAGCCCTATTTATAGAATGTCAAATGAAAGGAAAACTATTCTATCATGTCTCTTTATGGTTTACAGATGTTTACAACTCATGTCTTTTAGGGCACAAAAGTAAAAGTCAAAGATTTTTGTGTTGCTAAGATTTCTATTACATGAGAATGGATACATGCTCTGTACCTTTTATTATTTAAGTAACTTATAATTATGGATTTGACAATGGCAAGATTGTTTTAATGGATCTACTTTAAATAGTGGCTTAGAATAGTTTCATGTAATCCATTGTATTGTCTGAAGCAACACATAATATTATTTCTATACAAAGTATATGAAAATGATTTATGTTAAAATGATATTAGAGGGGCACCTGGGTGGCTCAGTTGATTAAGCGTCTGTCTTAAGGCTCAGCTCATGATCCTGGGGTCCTGCCATCCAACCCCACATGGCCTCCCTGCTCAGCAGGGAACCTGCTTCTCCCTCTGCCTCTGCCTGCCACTTTGCCTACTTAAGCTCTCTCTTTCTGTCAAATAAATAAAATCTTTAAAAAATGGTATTTTAGCCTTAAAGTTTGCTAAGACATTTCTTTAGGATGAAGTAATTTTGGTAGCTTCTTGAAAACCTGAAGTTGATAGACTTTGCATAAATGAAAGGACACAGCTGAATTACAGAAGAGGGCAAATGTGTATTATTCGTTCTTTTGCACAGAATGGATTGTTTCTAATTAAATATTAATATTTAAATGCACAGTACAACAACCTAAATGGATTTTTTATTCCATTATGCACAGAATAGTTTCTTTTTGGGGAAAAAAAGATAACTGTGAAGTATAAAAAAAAGAGAATTAGAACAGAAGAAAATGTCCTTTTTACATGAATCTTGTTTCATCAATTGTGAAGTACTGTAACTTACAGTGATTTTTTCCAATGCAAGTTCAGTGTAGAGAAAACAGAAAAACAAAAAATATAAAAAAATATAAGATGAAGAAATGGAATGAATAGTGATAAGATCCTATAGATCTCAATTTGTCTACATATCCTCTATAGTTAGGAAGGAAAGAAAAAGTAAAATATATTGATGAAATTTGAAAATTTGTGAGTAGTCCAATTAGGGCCAATTGAGCTATGCAAACATGATACTGGGAATGTGAACCCTGAGATATCATTAGTGCTTATATCTTGTTGATGGATTTCTACAAGGCCCATAAAGTAGGTATGGGATGCATAAGATAAAAAGCCCAAGGCTTTCTGGAATTCTCAGGAAATCTGATTCTTATTTATATATTTATCTGCACTTTATAGAATTGTAAAGGGGGAAGCACATTAGATTGTCATATTCCTGTGTTATATATTAAACAATAATGCCCACTGACCTTAGGAAACAGAAGTGAGAGACAAATTTACTCAAAAATAGTGTTTTACTGTACTTCATCTCTTTTATTTCTGCCTAGCCTCTCAAGGAAGTGGAAAAGTTCTATATTGCCATCTGGTGTGAAATAAGGGAACAGCTTCTTTCAAGCAGTGTCTATTAGAATATTCCTCTAAGCAACATATTCAGACTGCTACAAAAAGTAATTATTAAAACACAAAAAGCAGTTAACCAATCTGATTAGAGCACATATGTTGCTTTCAGTTTTACCTTTTATCTTTTTTCAGGGAAATTAAA
Organism: Spilogale gracilis; assembly: GCA_004023965.1. Lineage (NCBI taxonomy): Eukaryota > Metazoa > Chordata > Mammalia > Carnivora > Mephitidae > Spilogale > Spilogale gracilis. The sequence goes on along the minus strand of PITA01000368.1, from coordinate 164,951 downwards.
TTATAATTATTAGGATGTATATATGTATTAATTTATATTTATGCTTTTTCAAAAAAAATATTTGTATTTTTATTTAAAAAAAACAAAATTCTTTATCAAGTTTGGTTATTTAGCATATGATTAAACCTGCTTCACACTTTTATTTAAATTGTCATTACCAGTCTACTACTTTGCAGAAAGAAAATAATGGTCCCAGAATTTTTCTGTCAAGTTTGACATTGTGTGTGCGTGTGAATATTTATTTGAATTGCAAGAGTCAGATGCAGACTTTCATGAAATGTTATGGAGTTATGAATATTGTGCTTTTCCATGATATACTTCCTGATCATTTTTATTTTTTCAAATATTTCTGATACATATATACATATCCAATTTATAATTATCTGTCTAAAATTTCCATTGAAAACCTGATACATTTTGTTCTTCCTGAAACAACTTCACAGTACAATAAACTTTTCTTTAGTTTTTGAACTTTTACTCATTTTACATTTTGTGTATCATACCAGACTGTATGTCCTTTATTTTTTATGTTTCCTATTGCCTCCTTAGTCATTTGAAGGCCAACACTCTCTCTTTTGTATCTTCTGTCCCTTTCTCATATTTCATACACTAATGTAGCAAATTATAGCCTGAATTTGGCGTAGACAAACTTGAGAGACTCTTTTTGAGACTTGAGTCCTAATTTCTGACTTTATTTTGATAGATGACACTAAAAAGAGAGTTCCCTAAAATCCTATAGGGCAGAAACTGACAAAATCATAGTTTTTCACATTTTAAAACACTGACAAGAAACAACTATTTTCCTCCAAATATCATACCACTAAGTATTTTTGTGTATAAACTATTTGAATTTATATTACCGTTGGAGAAACTGTAAAATGATCATTTTCTTTTTTTTTTTTTTTAAGATTTTATTTGGCAGAGAGAAACACAGCCAGAGAGGGAACACAAGCAGGGGGACTGAGAGAGGGAGAAGCAGGCTTCCTGCCGAGCAGGGAGCCCGATGTGGGACTCGATCCCGGGTCTCCGGGATCATGACCTGAGCTGAAGGCAGTCGTTAACCAACTGAGCCACCCAGGCGCCCCTATAATGATCATTTTCTATAGTACCTTCTGATATGTGTATACATGTGTGTGTACATGTGATACATCTCTAAGAAAAACAGTTTTCAAATAAGTTAACAAGGGGAAGAAGATCTCTTTTTAAAAGGCTTAGTATATCCTCAAAATTAACAAATCTCTCTGGACAGGTTTCTGGTATTTTCTTCAAAAATGAAATGAACACTGAGAGTAGCATTAATCACCATTTATACCTAGCTCTCTAGTAGAAAGAAACCACAATGTTCTATTTTGACATTGCTTAGGTAAATTCTACCTGAGGCTGAAGTGTAATTGAATGTTTTTCAAAACATTAGCCCTCACAAGCCATGTGGTTACTGTATCAGTATTGTAAAGAAACTGGATCAAATACAGAATGCCTAAATAAACCAGTAATAACTAGTTGAGGCAAGATTATGCATAGAAGATATAAACTTTATTTTCTTTTTTAAAAACCTATGAACTAATTATGAAAACCAACTAGCAGACTCCAAACAAGAGGTAAATAGCCCAGAGTGAATGACATAAAAGTATTTGTGGTACATATTTATGGGACTTGTAAATGTTAGTAAAACCAAATATGTGAATTAGAGAAGTTAAGGAAAACTTCCCTAGAAGGCTGATTTCTAAATTATATCCTGAACGAGTTAGAGTAGGAGACATTACAAAAAAACTCATTCAAACTTGTTTTGGAAGAGGCATAGTTTTTTTTTGTTTGTTTTTTTTTGTGTGTGTGTGTGTGTGTGTGTGTGTGTGTGTGTGTGTTTAAGATTTTATTTATTTATTGACAGAGAGAGATAGCACAAGGAAGGGGAGAGGCAGGCAGAGGGAGAAGAAGCAGGCACCCTGCCGAGCAAGGAGTCTGATGTAGGGTTCCATTTCCATTCCAGAACCTTGGGATCGTGACCTAAGCCGAAGGCAGATGCTTAACAACTAAGCCACCCAGATGCCCCTGGAAGAAGCATAGTTAAACCTAAGGCCTGCAAGTGGGAGTATTCAAGAAATCTGAGAACTGTCTAATTCTAGTATGAAATTAATTTCAGAGAACAATAAGTATGTTCATATGGCATTTCTGATTAGACCAGTGATATGGAAAGAGAAGGGACCCATTCTCCATATTTAAAAGATCTTTTCTATTGTGTATTTTCAGTAAGATGACAACCCTTATTGAAAGCATTCTTTTACTTTTACCAACGTATCTCTGTATTTCTGTGCTGTAAACCCACTTACACATTGCATTGAGAAGCATCAAGAGAAAAATTTGAGAGAGCACTGGTCATAGATTTGTGTTAGGAAGAAGTTGAATGTGGACTCTTGTAGCTAGATCTATAATTTATTGTTTTCTGCATGTAAGATGCAGGGGTTAATGAACCAATTGTAGTCCATACATGTTATGATAACCTCACATATTAGGAATGACTAATGCTGTTAACGAGCAGAGTCATTGAGATCTTATTGTATAACAGTCAAGTCAGAGCCAGTCTTAGAAAAGGAAGCCATGGAACAGTTATTTGAAGAGGTTCTTTGAATTGTCAATGAATATTCATATTAATACTCACTTAAGACCATTAGGGTATGCAGGTTGCAAGTTCCTGCCAACAATGCCACTTTTGAAAATAATAAAAGGTATTCAAGTACAAGAGGGATTGGCATTGGTATTTTCCATTAAAGTTAGTTATAAAATAATTATTTCTTACTCTACACCAATACTGTTTTAGCACATTTTTTTTTATGTGTACAAGGGAATAACAATGGCAGATAAAAGTTACTAGTTCAAGAAATAGCTCTAAGGCATTTACGGTTTTTATACTAAGACCTAAAATTAATACTATATGCTAATGCAGAACGTCGTACCATAATTCACTTTAATGCAGAACATATTGTAAAACTTTGTCTACATACACAGAAAGTACTGAATAATAAGGAAACAACACGGGTGATGGGGTTGGTTGTATATTTATCATTGTATTCATGGAATAAAAGTGTGTAACCTAGTCTAGTTAGCAATAAGGATCCAAGTTGATATGAAAGATACTCCTGATGCAGTACAAATTACATTCATATGTATATTAAAAAGGAAAATTTGGTTCTTTGTCTTATTCAATTGATGAAATACTTGTTCTTAAGGGAAATGTAATTCAAATATTTCCATGATGAAGCACTATGCTTCTCTGCAGTTCTTTTCTGACTGGAGATATAAAGGTGACAAGTGGCAACTCTTGAATCCTAGAGAGGGTTGTGCTATATGTTTAGAATGATGGCAAGGCTCCAGAAATATTCCACACCGGCTAGGAATGTTAAAGCAGCAGAATTCACTTCAAATGCTCATTATACAAAGATTATAAACTGAAATGACAGCTGCCTATAGAGGTTGGAAAATTTTAAACTTTTCATCATTCTCCCCAGGTTTATCTTTACTGAAATAATTCAAGCTGGAGTTAGCCATCCAAGCTATCATTTACATTCTTGGACTTGCTCAGCAAATGCTGGTGTATAATCAACCTAATTCCTAAGAACATTTTAAAGGCATAATGATACTGAATATTTTAAACTAGATCATAATACTGTACTGTGTTGCAATGTTATAGCACCTTTCAAATTAGATTCACGGGTCACTAAAATTCATTATTTAAAGATTAGAAGTCTCTGTCATAGATCAGCATTTTTATAAATGAGGGTATGCTATCAATCTAGACAAAGAAACTTATTTAAAATTATAGAACATTGCAAACCAAGAAGAAAGGAGTATTGGTGCTTTTAGAAATTATATCTGTCCTTCAAAATGCATTTAAAACAGTTCATTTATTAACCTTTTCTCCCCCAAATAAAGAATGATTTCAAAACATTTGTGGTTTTCACCATCAATTACACCTGTCATCCTCAACTTGATCATCCAGCCCTTGTTTCATCACAGCTGAAGCCTCATATTGTTCCCTGCTTTCTTTCCTGCATTTCTCTCACCTCTAGCCATTGTAAACTTCCCAGGGCATGGCTTGCTCTGTACCATCATTTCTTCCTGGAAAGCCAAATTGCAAATTGTGCTTTGTAAATTAGGACTTAATTTAATTATCATTACCCTTAAGGACCTTCTTTTGACCCTCTCAGACTTCTGAAGTGTACTGTTATTCAAAACTGTTGCTTTGAAAACAAATATACTCAGTCTGGACCCCTAATAGGCCACTAGGTCACTCTGACTGAAATTAAGTTCTATAAGAACCAGAGGTAGAAGGTATCATAGATAACAGAACCATCAAAACAACCCCAAACCCAAAATTCTGTCTTGTTGAGATGTCCTTTCTCTACACTTCCTGTTTTTATTTCATGCTGGTGAGCTGAAGCAGAAAGAGGTTTAGCATGGAACAAACTGCTTCAGATTAAAAAATGACTAGGACCAGGGTTGAGTATGTGTTTTCTTCTTTGAAGCAAGCCCTACAGGGTCCTCCATTAGTACTTAAAAACCCAATGGACTTATTTAAACTGGATACTCCTTGGAGCTCACTCCATGTTAGATAATGAGTTAAGAAAGATTAAGAGACATGTTGGTGGGCACCTGGGTGGCTCAGTTGGTTAAGCGACTGCCTTTGGCTCAGGTCATGATCCCGGAGACCCGGGATTGAGTCCCACAGGAAGCCTGCTTCTCCCCCTCTCACTCCCCCTGCTTGTGTTCCCTCTCTAGCTGTGTTTCTCTCTGTCAAATAAATAAATAAAATCTTAAAAAAAAAAAAAAGACACATGTTGGAGGTTGTTTAACTAATATTCCTTTTCCTTGCCCAATATAGAAGCAATTAGAGATAGATATAGAAGTTAGACAGATGGAGGTAAAAAATGTTACCATATTAATAGAGTTCTTTGGTGAATGCATGAATTCAGCTTACGCACTGAACCAAGAACATTTGCTGGCCCTTCACCCATGAATATGGCAAATTTAGCCTCTCAAAGGCAAACGGTTAAATTTAAGGCTAGCCAGAAAAATAGGGCTTATACTGCTAAGCTTAACAAGGCTCAGAATTAATGGGAATCCATGCTTCTTCTGAGACAATTTACTCCAAAAAGCAGTCTAGAAATTTTGAGTCACGCATGCCTCATTTTTCTACCCAACTTTTCAGACAGAATCTCTTCCCATGGGAAAACTGAGTAAGGAAATAAGATTAGTAACTCTGGGATCACTTTTTCATGGAAATACAAAGGAAATGAGTTTCAAGTCACTATAGAAATAGCTTTACCAAGTAGCTCAAAAAGCAGAACACATGTTAAACCACACCCTTTATCTCATCTTAATTTTTACTTTGCATAAATAGTTTATTGAATAGGATTTAAAGAGCCTTCAATAAATTTACTTAAACATATATATTAGCATTTAGAATGGGACATGCTGAGTTTGAACTACTCATCTCCGTTTGAAATCCTTATTTTTTCTCAGTATTAGAATCATTTTTGGACTATAATGTCATATTATTTATTTCAATTGAAATATTATTTCAATATTTCCAATTAATGATTTCAAAATAACTATAAATTATAAAATATGAGAGACAAAAGTTATTTCAGAGATTTTTTTCTAGTCAGATTGATCATTTCATAAATAAGAAAATTATGGCACAGAGAGATGAACCAGCTTGTTCAAACCAACTTGGCTATTTGGCTAAGTTTTGTTAAGATATGAAACTAACTAGAATATGCTAGTATGACTTTTTCTTTTTTTGGATTTCTAAATATATTCTAAACACTCAACATTACTAAAATGTGGTTTTTCCCATATCATGATAAATGCTACTTCCTATAAGAAACTCTTCACAAACTGATTAAAATCCCACTGCTTAAATATCAACTCAGACCTTTTTTAGGTCTGCTGAAATATAGGTTTTGATAGTTATATCCTTGTAATTCTTCTTTACACAGTCCCCTAAACCACACTGGAAAAACATGAAGATTTTTGTTTCTGTCAACCATTATGACCCAGTTGTTGCTCTAAACCCCCTGTCTTTTATGCCCAAAATGTCAGATCACCTACCATTTAGATACAGATTAAATGAGCTTCTCCACGATCTTTCCTTTGTAGTGTCATATTCCCTACAACTAGAGCCTTGTATTGGACTATAGCTTTACTTACTGGGAACACTTAACCCTTACAAAGTTCTGGCCATTTTTCCCCCACTGCTGTTGCTTTCCCTGAGAAGGGGGGCAGGTACTTTCTAAAAGCACCACTAACTACTGGTTAATTTACTTACATGAGTTGGGTCACCTATAGGGCTTTATGCACCATGTCTATAATATTATACATTATAAACAGTACAGACAATAGCACTGGTGTTCATATGGTCATACACAAATTCTGCTTATAGTAACACACAGAATTATATTCCTAAATAGACTTCCATTTGGAAAACAACTTTTGTAAGTGTATAAAGATAAGATTAGAACCATTAAACAATATTCAGTTAGTACCTTGAACTTCTTTCCCAGCAACTTTCCTGTCTTCAACTCTAAAGGTACAATACACTACACCTTGCTTAAATTGCTATTTGGAATTACTTCCAGATGATATATAAGAACTGTTAGGCTTGGCGTTGGCCCACAAGGTGTTTAGAGTTATCAAAATGAATACTTTCTAAATGAGAACACATAATCTTACTAAAATTCTATGTCAGCTACTATCCAACTCTCTGTTTCCATTCATAAAAAACAAGAAACAAAAAACCTCTGTAAACTAGATTAAACTCACCTGTCTCTGATTTTTATTTTCCTACTCTTTCCTGAGACCCTCATTGGTAGTTCTCCCAACCATTCCATAGACAATATTCTTAACGGAATTTGTTAATGTCACCCATGTTGCTTAGACCAATGGTCAAGTTGAAGCCCTTTAAGTCTTTATTAGCACTATTTAACTCAGCTGATTTATCCTTTACCTTGCAAACACTTTATTCAACTGAATTCTGGAAAACTATATTCTCCTTGTTTCCACTTTCCACACTGGCTCTTCCCAGTATCTATTCTTGTCCTTTCTTATCTCCCTGATTGTTTATTATTAGAGTTTTCTAGGGCTCAGTTCCAGTATCTCTTCTCTAACTTCCTTTACTTTCTTTCTGAAATGATTCAGTTTGCACAGCTTTCAATATTATCTATACATTAATGCTGATGATTCCCAAATTTATGTCTCCCACATTGACTTCTTCCTTCATCTCTAGATTCAAATTTTCAATGATTGATTAATAGTTGATATATTCAACAAATATATACATATATCTACTTTATATATATACACATATATCTACTTTATATATATATACATATATCTACTTTATATATATATATACACACACTTGAATAACTAACTTCAACACGTTTAACACCAAATATCTAATTCCATTCAGCTCCCCTTCCAAACAAGCCCCTCCTATGGTTTGCTTAAATTCCGTGAATGGCAACACCAATATTTTCTGAAACAAAATATTGAAATTATCCTTGGCTCCCCTCTTTCTTTCATACTCCACATGCAAATAGTCAGCCAAACCAGCAGTCTGTATTTTGGGAACATATCAGGAAACAAATAACTTCTCAGCACTATAATCATGGTCCATAATGTCATCATTTCTCAAAATATGTTTCACTGAGAATAAAGTTCAATGTATTAACAATGACCACAAGACTTTTATACTTGATGTTCCCTTGGCCTATAGCCAGGGATGGCTTCATGGTTGTGTATTCAGGGCAGTCCCACAGACCCTGAAGTAAGAAATGAACCTTGGCTTGGGGTTAGCTCTTTACTGTCACCCTTCAAAATCAGTAATAATTTTATCTTTGAATGTATGTTTTATAAATAAAGTGTAATGGGAACATAGTGTATATGTCATAGATTTCGAGGCTTGGCTCAGGTAAGGTCCATCCTTCTGCCTCCTCCCTGTATGCTCCCTCAAGCACCCACTTGTCTGTTCCTACCCAGTAACCACTACTACCTTTCAACCTGATGGGGGCTTAGATGCAGAAATGATGAGAGTCAATGCACAGAAGTCATGAGATTAAGCCCCAGGGTCTTGTTAGGGTCTGTACTTGCACACCAAGTATCTCATGCCCAGTGGGCTGTGATATTAAATAGAAAACAAAAACTCCATTGCAAGTTGAGATAGATCATGAGAGAAAAGAAAAGCTTCTTTGATATTTACTGGACAGAGGTCCTCATTTTCATTTTACACTGCTCCCCGCAAATTATGCAGCCAGCCCTGCTTATGACACTGTACCCCAAGAAATCCACATAGATAACTTGTTGATCTTTATTTTTTTTGCTCAAAGAAGACCTTCACACTAAGGTTTTGAATGACCATTCTTCTGAGAATCACATTCCCTTCCAAACACACCTTCAGTTTCAGAAACTCAAATTATCCCTTTGATTTTTCTCTATAGCATTTGTTTGTATCTGGCACATCATATAATTTATCTATTTATTTTTGTTCATCTGTTTCTCTCCACCACGAAATAAGCCCTGTGACTTAAGGGTTTAGCCAATCCTATCAGTTCGAAAATAATCATGCTCGTGAAATTTGACTGCTCTGTTTTATAGGGCACCTTTGTACTTCAAATCTCTTTGTGTTTAACTTGGGAAAACACTATCAGTTGTGAAGGGCAGTATACACAAGGAACAACTTTATGTTTGTCTAGTCACTGGGTCCAGCTATACAGTATAGAGAAGTAAGCCTAGGCCAGATTGACATACAGAAACTCATACAGAGATTATACCTGGCTCTTCTGTCTCATAGTCTCATGTTAAACAGAAACTAAAACAAACAAAACAAAAACATAACTGCATCTCTCCTAGTGTATAGCAACATATATTAAGAGAATAGGGAATTCTTTATTAAGAAGATATAAATACATAATAAGTGTCTAAACTACAGAATATATTTAAGATGTATATAGTGTTTATACATATATGTGTTTAACTTAAGCCATAGAGGACAAAATATTTTGTTTGATAATTTTTAAATGTGTGTTCTTGCTATTTAATTTTTTTTCTGGAATTTATAATTCTGTTGGTATAGCCAAGTCTTTAGAGAGGTGAGAATAGATAAAATCCAAATATTAAATTATAATGGTGCCAAGAGAGTCGTAAGGAACAACATTAGAGTACAATGCATCATGTTCGAAATTATATTTCATGTATTAAAAAATAAAAAACTTTTTAATCCTCTGGTTTTAGTTTCAACTCTTTAATTCAAAATTAAAATAATAATTGAGGTTATCATTATTTATCTATTTTTTAATGAGTCATAATTAAAGTTTCTTTTATTTGCTTAATAACAAAGGCACAAAAAACTATAGTGCCTTTAGAGAACTACAAAGTGCAATAACATAGAGAAATTCAAGAGTTTTGACCAAGTAATAGCTAAGTCTTTTAGTAAACCGTCACAAATAAGACAAAGGGGAAAATTGAAGTAAGAAGCAAAGGTTTACTTTAACTTATGGCTTCCACATGTATTTACTGAACACATAGCATGTATCAGATATTCTTCTGTGTATTTGGAACATAACAATGAAGAAAATAGAAAAAGATTCTAGGCTCTGCCATCAAACAGTGAACTGAATGGAAAAGGTGGAAGTGAATTCCAAAAGAAAGCAACAGTTGGAAGGAGAGTTGAAAGAAGCTAAATACACAGTACATGAGTGGCAAGAAAGCTGCTGAACAAAACAAATTACACAACACTTCCAGAATGACTCACTGCCTTGGGGAAATGCAAAATAGAATACAAAGAGGGAAAATTCACCAAAAATTGCAATCATAACAACTAGGAGAAAAATGGCACTGAAAAAAAGTAACTCAGTAAAAATGTTGTAATGGAATCAACCCCATGCAGCACACAAATTAAATTTTCCAAGAAACCAGGTAGGAAAAGCCAAATGTAGACAAAGAAATTGAAAGGTCAGGATTAAATATCCATTTTAAGCAGGAGGTTTCTCTCTGGTGATTTATTAGAATCAGTATGTATATGTACATATATACACATATATATATACATGCCCACTTATGTATGCACACACACATGTTAACACATATATATGCACTACACAGCAGCCACTAGAAAACATGGCCCTTTAACTGCATGGCTAAGAGCTTTCTAAGCAGTTTTATAACTCCTTATGCCCCCCATAAAAGGGCACCTGGGTGGCTCAGTCAGTTAAGCATCTGCTTTCAGCTCAGGTCATGATCCTGGGGTCCTGGGTTCAAGCCCTACATCGGGCTCCCTGTTTGGTGGGGAGTCTGTTTCCCCATTTCCCCCTGTGCGCTTTCTCTCTCTCTCAAATAAATAATTCTTTAAAAAATGATTCGTAAATATTTTTCTTTGAAGTTTCATTTTAATGTGTTATATGACATAGTTTTTTCACATAGAATGACGTTTTTGTCTCCAAATGCAGCTATCTTCCAAAAAGCAATAGTTTTAAAAATTTGGTATAATTTGTATATTGGGATTTTTTTCCCCTTTCATGATTCCATATACTCTGGAGGTATAGATATTATTATTATTAAGTAAAGGTTCCTATTTAACTTAACCTGTTTATTGTATGTAAAGTATAACATAAAAGTGTGCATAAGCTATTTTTCAGGAGCTCAGCTGAGCTAGAAAGAGAGCTGATCTACCAAAGCAGCCCATTTAAGCAATAATGAGCCAAAATGAAAGTAATACTGAAACCTGTAACCACAACAAAAATAAGGCAAGGGACCCAAACCAGAAAACTTCTAACTCCCTGTTTCATTTCTCCCATGGAATGGCACACCACTTAAGGGTCTGATGGATCAACACAGTTGTGGGGGTCAATGGATCTGTGTCTTATTTTGTTGAGAGATTCCCCCAACAAACATTTCTGGTAGTTTTCTGAATCCTGGATCATGGTTGGCGGGTAAGGGAGAAAGGCTGGGAGTGGGAAAACATTGGTTATTGAGTCAGAGTGGGAAAAAAAAAAAAAGGTGTTATCAAGGTTTCCCATCCTTTTATTATAAAGAGAACATGACAGAGGTGCCCGAGGAGAATCTCTGCCAAAGGCCCCGGATAAAGAGACCCTGGAATGCAGATGTCTAAGCTAGGAATGCAAAAATGCATAAGAGCATGACCTGCCAGAAGGGCCTGAGTCCTTGGCTGTAGGTTTGTTCAGAGATTGCAGTGCACTGGCTGTGCACCAATCTCATGGAAGGGCAGCTTTCCTCACGGAGGCCTGCCAGAGAGAGCATCTGTAATTACATAGTATGACTTGAAAAATCCCACACAGGTTTTAACCGTGAACCAGATTCCTTATTACTTTTAAGCTCAACATGAATTATAAAAACCTAGAATAAACATCACAATCATGTAATATGCCTAAAAATAAATAAATGAACATGCTGGGGGAGTTGCTGTTCCTTAGCATATCACTGTGGCTAATATTTCACCCTGTAATTAGAAGAATATGCCTCTTCGGGATGCCGGTGGCTCGATTGGTTAAGCGGCTGCCTTCCACTCAGGTCATGATCCCTGGATCCTGGGACAGATCCCACATTGGGCTCCTTGTTCAATGGGGAGTTTGTTTCTCTCTCTGCCTGCTGCTGCTCCTGCTTGTGTGCTCTCTCTCTCTTTCTGAAAAATAAAGAAATAAAATTTAAAAAAAAAGAAGAAGAAGAAGATGTCTCATATTTTTAGGATGTAGTTTATATTTTGAAGCGGACAGGGACAAAGTTCTTTTCTTCATAATTCATTCAGCTACTTATAGTAGAAATCTAAAAATCCTTTTTGATTGCCCCTTTTCCCAACAATTCATATTTAACTCATGAAAAAGTATTGTAAGTTTTAATTCTTTAATTCTATCCACTGCTTACCATTGTTTTTTCACACACCAACATATGCTCAATTAGTGTCATCTCTCACCCAGACAGTTAATAATGACTATGAACTAATGTCCTTACATTCGCCTCTAAACCAGTATCTACAAAATACAACTCTAATGATGCCATCCTCTACATCCCAATGTTCTTAATTCTTGTTCTTTCTATTGTTCTGAGAAAAAAAAACAGTCCAAAGTTCTATGCGGCCCTATATGACCTATCCACTGCCTAACTCTATATATTCATCTTTGTATAATTGTTCCTACAACTTCCAGACACAATGAAGTATTTCTAGTTCCTCAGACACTACATAGTTCCTCTCATCTCAGAGTCTCTGTTACTCTCTCCAACTCCCGTCTCAACTCAACTCATTCTACACAGTAATTTGTTGATTTTCTTCACACCCTTTACTACACTGAGCATCATATATCAATTTGCTTATTTGGTTAAAGATTCATGACAGTATAAGTTCTAAGATGGCTATAACTATGATCTTGTGCTCCTAATCTCATTGGTTTTCATCAAGAAAAGTTGATCAATGACTATTTTTATAATGAATAAAGCCCATATATATGGTATTGTTTTATTGGCCACTAATTTCTGTCTTCTGGTACTGGTGCTTTCATGTATACATTTGAGTCTCCACACATGACTTTGCTAACTCATTATACGTGCCTAGAGAAGTCATATGATGGCTAAGAAAGACAGGGAAGATAAACTACAAACCAATGTGGACCATCCTGTAAGAAAACTAGAAACATTTTTTATTATTCAATGGTCTATATTGTGTTCTTTGGAGAAAATATTAGAAAGAAGAGTACATTATATTTTGTATATAAATGAATTTCTGACTATATAGTCATTTCTTAGTCTGTGGCAACATAAGAAATTACCAGAGATATAATTTCAGCATAAAAACAAGACTTTAAATACTCTTCTCAGGGACCAGTTATACTATGGTACAAAAAAATCTTAAATATATTATCATTGTATTTATATTATTATAAGCAGTTTCTTTGTATAAGTATAGGGCTGATGGTTATGTATATCTTTTCCCATTAGACCTATAAGTCTCAGTAAATATCAGAAATATAAGAGATATGGGCGCCTGGGTGGCTCAGAGGGTTAAGCCTCTGCCATCGTTTCAGGTCATGATCTCAGGGTCCTGGGATTGAGGCCCGCCTCGGGCTCCCTGCTCAGCGGGGAGCCTGCTTCCTCCTCTCTCTCTGCCTGCCTCTCTGCCTACTGGTGTCTCTCTCTGTGTCAAGTAAATAAATAAAATCTTAAAAAAACAAAACAAAACAAAACAAAACAAAAGAAATATGAGAGGAAGAGGAAGAGAGAGAGGTCCATAAAGGTTATTCAAAGAAATAATGACTGAAATTTTCACAAATGTGAGAAAAGAAGTGAACACCCATATTTAAGAAGCTCAAAAGACATTAAATAAGAAAACCCAGAGTAATCTACAATGAGATTGTTACAGACTGAATATGTACCCCATTCCAACTCATATACCGAAACCTAATCTCAATGTGATGATATTTAGAGGTGGGGTTGTTAAGGATGTTATACCTGATAATATAACCCTCGTAAGTAGAAATAATGTCCTTATGAAAGATTAGACTCCAGAGAGATTTCTTCTCCATTGCACCATGTAAAGATGGGAAAAGATAACTGCCTATGAAACAAAAAGTGGGCTCTCACCAGACAGTTACTATGTTGACACCTTTATCTTAGACTTCCCAGACACCAGGAATGTGAGAAATAAATTTCCATTGTTTATAATTCATCCAATCTATGGTATAGTAGCCTGAATACTATAATTTTCTGTTATAGTAGCCTGAATGGACTAAGACAGACATATCATAATCAAATCGTTTCAGAAGTCAAAGACAAAGAGAGAATGTTGAAAACGTCAAGGAAAAGCAATGTATGATGTCAAAGGACACATACACACACCCTGAAATTTGCAGGCCAAAAGGGAGTGGGATGATATATTCAAAATACTGAAAAAAAAGTCAATGAAGAATAATGAAGAATATTACATCTAGCATGAGAGAGAGATGAAAACTTCTCTAGACAAACAAAAGTTGAGATTCCTGCTTGATTTGTCAAACAAGAAATGCTAAAGAGAGTTTTTCAAATTGAAATGAAAGGGCACTAAACAGCAAAATGATAGCTTACGAAGTAGGAAAATAAGAACAAACTAAAGTTAGCAGAAACTAGGAAATAACAAAGATTAGTTCAGAAACAAAATAGAAAAATAGAAAAAAATGAATAAAACTGTGTTGTTTTCTGAAAGGATAAAATTAACAAATATCTAGCTAGATTAAAGAAAGAAAATAGGGGTGCCTGGGTGGTTCAGTTGGTTAGATGACTGCCTTTGGCTCAAGTCATGATCCCAGAGTCCCCCAATCAAGCCCCACATCAGGCTTCCTGCTCAGCTGGAAGCCTGCTTCTCCCCCTCTCACTTCCCCTGCTTGTGTTCCCTCTCTGGCTGTGTTTCTCTCTGTTAAATAAATAAATAAAATCTTAAAAAAAAAAAAAAAGAAAGAAAGAAAAGAAAGGACTCAAAATCAGAAATAAAGAAGATATTAAAACTGATGCCACAGAAATTAAAAAGATCATAAAAGGCTATGAATAATTATATGCCAACCATGTGGGATATCTAGAAAGAAATGAATACATTCCTAAAAATATGCAATGTACCAAGATGAAATCATGAAGGAATAAGAAGTATGAAAAGATCTGTAACTAGTGTGAAGATTGAATCAGCAAACAAAAGTCTCAAATAAAGAAAAGCCAAAGAAAGGTCAAGTGACGTCATTGGTGAATGTTACCAAGCATTTAAAAGAGACTTGTTATGAATCCTTCTCAAATTTCTCTGAAAACTTGAGTAGGAGAAAATGCACCCCAACTCATTTTACAAAGTGAGAATTATCCTGATACAAGAGCCAGACAAAGAAAACTACAGGCCAATATTTCCAATGAATAGACAGTCAAATTCTCAAATCCAGTGAAACATCAAAAAGGACTGTTTACCAGGTCCAAGTGGGATTTACCCCTGGTATGTAAAAATGGCTCAACATACAAAAATCAATTAATGTCACATACTACATTTACAGATTAAAGGGTTAAAAATCACATTGTTCTCTCAGAAGAGAAGGAAAAGCCTTAGACAAGATTCAACAACCTACAAAAAACCAAAACCAAAACAAAAAAACAAAAAACTCCACAAACTAGGAATAGAGGGAATTATATCAACATAATAAACATCATGTATAAAATGCCCATAGCTGACATCATACTCAATAGTAAAAATCTGAAAATGTTTTCTATAAAATCAGGAACAAGAGGATGCCCATTCTCATCTGTTCTATTAAACATAGTTCTGGAAGTCCAGTCATAACAACTAGGCAAGAAAGTGAAATAAAAGGCATCCAAATAGGAAAGGAGGAAATAAAACTGTCCACATATACAGATGACATGATCTTTCTTATGTTGAAAACACAAAAGATTCCATTAAAAAAACCTGTTAGAACTAATAAACAAATTCAATAAACTTGTAGGATATGAGTTCAACATATAAAAACTAGATGCATTTCCACACATAATAACACCAAACTATGATGAAAGAAATTAAGATACAAATAAATGAAAATAAATCACATATTCATAGTTTGGAATATTGATATTAATACTGTTGAAATGTCCATACTACCAGTGTCATATACAAACTATAGGTAATCCCTTTCAAAATCTCCTTGGCATTTTTTACAGATAGAAAAACTAATTCTAAAATTCATGTGGAACCTCAAAAGACCAAAAAAAAAAAAAAAAGCAAACTCAATCTTAAAGAGGAAGAACAAAACTAAAGACATCACACTTCCCAGTTTAAAAATTTATTACAAAAGCACGATAATCAAAATAAAATGGTACTGGCACAAAAGCAGGCAATAAAGCAGAATAGAGAGCCCAGAAATAAACCCATGCAGTCCACAGTCACCTGACCTTCAACAAGCGTACCAAGAATACACAGTGGGGAAAAGACAGTTCCTTCAACAATGGTGCCAGGATGCAGAAGAATGAACTTGAACCCTTATTTACACCATATCAAAAAATCAATTCAAAATTAATTACAGATATCAAAACCTGAAACTGTAAAAATACTAGAAGTTAACATTAGGGAAATACTTCAAGACGTTTGTTGTGGCAATAGTTTCATGTACATGATATCGAAGTATAGGTAACAAAAACAAACATAAACAAGAAAGACTATATCAAACAAAAAGCTATTGCCCAGGAAAAGAAACAGTTGAGTGAAAGACAATGTATGGGTTGGGAGAAAATATTTGTAAACCATAAATCTAGTAAGGGATTCATATCCAAAATACATACAGAACTTCTAGGGCGCCTGGGTGGCTCAGTGGGTTAAAGCCTCTGCCTTCAGCTCAGGTCATGGTCTCAGGGTCCTGGGATCAAGGCCCGCATGGGGCTCTCTGCTCAGCAGGGAGTCTGTTTCCTCCGCTCTCTCTGCCTGCCTCTCTGCCTACTTGTGATCTCTCTCTGTGTCAAATAAATAAATAAAATCTTATATAAAAAAAAAGAACTTCTACAACTCAGTGGTTAAAACATAAATAAATAAATATATAAATATATAAAGATAAATGATCTAGTAACCTGATTGAAAAATGAGTTACTGAATTCAACAGACACTTTTCCAAAGAAGACATTCTATGTCCAAGAAGTAATTTTAAACCTCAGCATTATTAATCATCATGGGAATGCAAATCAAAACCACAGTGAGATACTACCTCACACCTGTCATGAGGGCTATTATTAAGGGAACAAAAGACCAGTGACGGAGAGAATGTGGAACACTTGCAAAAATGGTGGTAAGAATGCAAATGGTGCAGTTAATACAGACAATAGTGTGTCAAAAACTTAAAAATAGAAATACATTATGATCCAACAATTTTACTTCTTCGTATTTATCCAAAATAATTGAAATCAGGATCTTTAAGAGATATCAACTAGCACTTTGGCATTCATTGTAACATTATTCACAATAACCAAAGTAAAGAAAGAACCTAAATATCCATTAACAGATAAAGAAAATATGTCATATAAATACAATAAAATACTATTCACCATTTAAAAAAGAAGGGGTGCTTGGGTGGCTCAGTCGTTGGGCATCTGCTTTCAGCTGAGGTCATGATCCCGGAGTCCTGGGATTGAGACCTAGGCCCTATTCCACGGGAGGTCTGCTTCTCCCTCTCACTCCCCATGCTTGTGTTCCCTCTCTTGCTGTGTTTCTCTCTGTCAAATAAATAAATAAATAAATAAATAAATAAATAAATAAATAAATAAAATCTTTAAAAAAAGAAGGAAATTCTGCAATATGTGACAATGTACCCTGAGGACATCATGCTAAGTGAAATATGTATAGAGATTTAAATACCGCATGATTCCACTTATATGAGGTGACTACAATAACCAAATTCAAAATCAAAGAATGGAATAGCAGGTTCCAGGGGTAGGGTCAGGGGGAAATGCAGAGCTACTAATCTGGGGGCATAAAGAATCAGTTAAGCAAGATGAATAAACCTTAGAAATCTGCTGGACAGCATTGTACCTATAGTCAACAATAATATATTAAACACTTAAAGTTTTAAAATGATATATCTGATAAGTGTTCTTGCCTCAGTAAAATAAAATAATAATTTAAAAAATCTAGCCAGATTGTTGAAAAAAAGTAACTTTCTGGCTTTAGAAATAGTTTCTATGTATGATTTATAAATGAAATTTCAATGAGACGTTATAACATAAGAGGAAGGTGATTGTTTTTCAAAGAATGTTTTTAAAGCAAAGACATTTCACATGTGTTAATTTTATACTTTTCATAAAGACAAATAAAATCCCAATAAATTTAGAGTGTAAATTTTAGATTTATTATATCATTACTTTGTGAAGACCAAGAAATTCAGTCCAACTCAGCACTTTACAGCTACAGAAGAATATGATTTTACACAACTTTGGCTCACTGATCTGAGAACCTCATAGTAATTATTAATAAGAAGCTATTTTGAAAAACTCATCTAATCATAAAGTTTGCATTTAAATTCTTAAGGTATATAGACCACACTCCCACCTCCACTTAAGATTCTCTAAGAAATGTAAAAGTGTTTAATAACCTTTAAACCATTGTTTTTAGAGTTCTGATGCCTTAACATTCCCTTAAGAATTCTGTGTGCACACACAAATATCTATGTTTCTATCTATGTTTCTATCTACCTATTTATTTGAATCCATATTCTTTTAATGTTTCTATATACATATCCCCTCACATATGTTTAGGTTGACATCCAAAATTTTTGTTAGAAATGCAGTAGTTGAACAAAATTCTGATGTATTATAAATGTTGAGTTTAAAAATAAAATTGATATACAACTCATTTAAATACTTCAACCAAATCTAAATGCCATGGTAACTTGATATAGTTAAAGGAAGATGAAAGTTGAAAATTAAATTACTAAGAACCCTGGAGCAAAAATCAGACATCCCAGTGTATATTATGACATGTGTGACAAGTTAGGAATGTATAGACATGAATTCAGATCGCTAGAAATGTCACACATCACTAGGACCTGCTATGAGTTACATAGCTACAGACTGAAGGTTTCCATACAAAATTGATATGCTGAAACCTAATCCTTAATGTTAGGGATTTAGACGAGGAGAATTTGGGGGATGAGCAGGTCCTGAGGGCACTGTTTCAAGATTATTAGTGCCCTTATAATTAAAGAGGCCTCAGAGGGCTCCCTTGTCCCTGGAATTCTCAGACTCTAAAACTGTAAGAAATAAATTTCTGTTGTTTATAAGCCACCCAGGTTATGGTATTTTGTTAAAGCATCCCAATTCAACTAGAGAAATATACTTAGTTATAGCATAATGTACTCATTCTGGATAGTACTATGTTTCTGATTTTTATTATAGTCTATGGATTAAGCTATTCTAAAGTATTTTTTATTAATTTAGTATATTTATTTATAGTCATACTTATTGGATTTTAATTAGGGACAAGATATCTCATCTTGACCCAGTCGTTACTTATCATTTCTATCTCCTTTTTTTAAAAAAACTTTTCCATATTTCCTACCCTTCAGGAAACACAATAATTAATTTCAGTCACTAGTATACAATATAATTTTGGCACTCTGGCCTTATAAACAGAGCTATGGTTATTAATCAGCATGACATGGTATTCTTGAAAAGAGATGGTTTATAAAACCATTTATCATTCCTTACCTCTATTTTCCACACTCACTGAAGAAAAATGTATTTCTTGTAGTATTTTCTAATGGTAACTGAAGTGCCCACTAGGATGAATGTAGGTGAGACAGAAGCATGAGATGAGAGATTAAATGATGCTGTGGTCATTGGCTGTATTACTTTGCAGTTGTATAAAAAGGGTGGACATGCTAGTGATTTGAAAAGAATTAATGTTCCTCCATGAATACCTTCCTTAAATCAAAAAATGACATAAATGCTAAAGGGACTAGAGTTCCAAAAATTATGAGTGGAAAGACCAATCCATGATGCAGTCAATATTTATTACAAGCAGAACATACTTAAAGATTAATGTCTACAACATTGCCCTCAAGGTTTACACTACCATTTTAACTCACTGCCTCATAAACAACATGAAGCTGCTTTATGGGTGTTATCAGCCATTCTTCATTCCCTCTATAGATGTTCACTATTGAGGAATAGGTCACCTCTCTAAAAATAGACTTCTTTTACTAGAAATAAAATGGTATCATCCAGGTGACAAAATTTCTCAAATGATCAGTCCTTGATAATGGTAGATTCCAGCTTCACATTATTAAAATTATATCATTTGACAAAACATGATATGAAATAAGAATGTTAAGGCATGCACTCAAAACTGATTTTATTATTATTATTCCCTTTGACAAATAAGAGTTAAACACACAACTATGGTCTATTAATCTACTTTGCTTGGAATATGTGAGATGGTTCATATTTACTTAAACATAATTTACAGTTATGAACTAGTGATAATATATCAATTAAAACAGTTAAAACACTTTTTTAAAAAATTGAATAATTCTACATACTCTGAAATTCAATTTTTTAAAAAATAACTTATTTTATTTTTTCAGTGTTCCAAGGTTCCTTGTTTATGCAAATTTTAAAAGTAATTTTTTTTCTGTTCAACTGTGACAATCATGAATATTTATTTGGCATTTTATCCTTTTTTATGTGCAACTACTATATATTTATTTATTTATGTATTTATTTATTTTTTAAATTTTTTTTTAGTGTTCCAAGATTCATTGTTTATGTCCCACACCAGTGCTCCATGCAATTCGTGCCCTTATCCCACCTCCAGGGTCACCCATACCTCAACCCCTCTCCTTTCCAAGACCCTCTGTTTCTGAGTTCAAAGTCTCTCATGTTTCATCCCCCTCCCTGATTTTCCCCAGTTCACATTTCCTTTCCTTCTCCTACTGTCCTCCACATTACTCCTTATGGTCCACAAGTAAGTGAAACCATATGGTATTTGACTTTCTCTGTCTGGCTTATTTCACTCAGCATAATCTCTTCCAATCCTGTCCATGTATTCATCCTTTCTGATGGAGGTGTAATATTCTACTGTATATATGGACCACAACTTCTTTATCCTTTTGTCTGTTGAAGGACACCTTGGCTCTTTCCACAGTTTGGCAATTATGGCCATTGCTGCTATGAACATTGGGGTACATATGGCCCTGCCTTTCACTTCGGTATCTTTAAGGGTAAATACCCAGTAGTGCAACTGCAGGGTCATAGGGTAGCTCTATTTTCAATTTTTTAAGGAATCGCCATACTGTTTTCCAAAGTGGTTGCACAAACTTGCATTCCCACCAACAGTGTAAGAGGGATCCCCTTTCTCCACAGCCTCTCCAACACTTGCTTGTTTCCTATCCTGTTAATTTTGGCCATTTTGACTGGTGTAAGGTGGTAGTGCATGTGGTTTTGATTTCAATTTCCCTGATAGCTAACAATGACGAATACTTTTTCATGTGTCTGTTGGCCATCTGTATGTCTTCTATGGAGAAATGCCTCTTCATGTCTCCTGCCCATTTTTGGATGTGATCATCCTTTTTTCTTTTTCTTTTTTTTGGTTGTTGAGTTTGAGGAGTTCTTTATAGATCTTGGATATCAGCCCTTTGTCTGTAATGTCATTTGTGAATATCTTTCCCATTCTGTGGGTTGCCTCTTTGTTTTGTTGACTGTTTCCTTTGCTGTGCAGAAGCTTTTTATTTTGATGAAGTCCCAAAAGTTCATTTTCGCTTTTGTTTCCTTCACCTTTGAAGACGTGTCTTGAAAGAAGTTGCTGTGGCCCATGTCGATGAGGTTACTGCCCATGTTCTCCTCCACGATTTTGATGGATTCCTGCCTCACATTGAGGTCTTTCATCCATTTCGAGTTTATCTCTGTATATGGTGTAAAAGAATGGTTGAGTCTCATTCTTCTATACATAGCTGTCTAATTTTCCCAGCTCCACTTATGAAGAGACTGTCTTTTTTTCCACTGGATATTTTTCCTGCTTTGTTGGAGATTATTTGACCACAGAGTTTGACCATAGAGACCATATCTAGACTCTCTATTCTGTTCCATTGGTCTATGTGTCTGCTTTTGTTCTGGTATCACACTGTCTTCGTGAGCACAGCTTTTTAGTAAAGATTGAAATCAGGCAACATGATGCTCCTCAGGTTTGTTTTTCTTTTTCAACACATCCTTAGCAATTCGGGGTCTTTTCTGTTTCTGCATAAATTTTAGGATTGTTTGTTCCAGCACTTTGAAAAATGTTGGTGGAATTCTGTTTGGGATGGCACTGAAAGTATAGATTGCCTTGGAGAGTACAGACATTTTAACAGTGTTTATTCTTCCAATCCATGAACATGGAATGCTCTTCATCTTTTTGTGTCTTCCTCAATTTCTTTCATGAGTGTTCTGTAGTTCCTTGAGTACAGATCCTTAACTCCTTTGGTTAGGTTTATTCCTAGGTATCTTACGATTTTTGGTGCTATAGTAAAGGGAATTGATTCTCTGATTTCCCTTTCTATATTTTCATTGTTGGTGTATAAGAACACAACTGATTTCTATGCATTGATTTTGTATCCTGTCACATTAATAAATTGTTCTATGAATTCCAGTAGTTTGGGGGTAGAGTCTTTTGGGTTTTCCATATAAAGTATCACGTATGTCATCAGCAAAGAGAGAGTTTGACTTCTTCTTTGCCAATTTGAATATCTTTTATTTCTCTTTGATGTCTGATTACTGTTGCTAGAACTTCTAACACTATGTTGAACAAGAGTGGTGAGACTGGCCATCCTTGTCTTATTCCTGATTGCAATGGGAAAGCTGTCAGTTTTTCCCCATTGAGAGTGATATTTGCTGGGGGGTTTTCATAGGTAGATTTTATGAGGTTGAGGAATGTTCCCTCTATCCCTATACTTTGAAGGGTTTTAATCAGGAATGGATGCTGTATTTTGTCAAATGATTTTTCTGCATCAGTGGAGAGGACCATGTGGTTCTCTCTCTTCTCTTACTGATTTGTTCTATCACATTGATTGATTTGTGAATGTTGAACCACTCTTCTTTACCAGGAATAAGTTCCACCTGGTCATGGCAGATGATCTTTTTTAAAGTACTATTGGATCCTACTAGCTAGGATCTTGTTAAGAATCTTAGCATCCATGTTCATCAGAGATATTTGTCTGAAATTCTCCTTTTTCATGGGGTCTTTGACTTATTCGGGGATTAAAGTAAGGCTGGCTTCATAGAATAGTCTGAAATTTTTCCTTCTGTTTCTACTTTTTGAAACAGCTCCAGAAGAATAGGTATTATTTCTTCTTTGAATGTTTGGTAGAATTCCACAGGGAATCCTTCAGGTCCTGGACTCTGGTTTTTCTGGGAGGTTTTTGATCACTGCTTTAATCTCGTTACTAGATACTAGTCTATTTAGGTTGTCAATTTCTTCCTGTTTCAGTCTTGGATATTGATAGGTTTCTAGGAATGCATCCATATCTTCTGGATTCTTTAACTTGTTGGCATATAACTGTTGATAGTAATTTCTGATGAATGTTTCTTTTTTTATTTTTTATTTTTTTAAGGATTTTATTTATTTGAAAGAGAAAAACACAGCTAGAGAGGGAACACACAAGCAGGGGAAGTGAGAGAGGGAGAAGCAGGTTTCCTGCCAAGCAGGGAGCCTAATGTGGGACTCGATCCCGGGTCTCTGGGATCATGACCTGAGCCGAAGGCAGTCGCTCAATCAACTGAGCCACCCAGGCGTCTCCTGATGAATGTTTCTATTTCCTTGGTGTTAGTTGTGATCTCTGCCCTTTCATTCATAATTTTATTAATTTGGGTCCTCTCCCTTTTCTTTTGGGTTAGTTTGGCCAATGGTTTATCGATCTTATGAATTCTTTCAAAGAACCAGTTTCTAGTTTTGTTGATGTGTTCTACTGTATCTCTAGTTTCAAGTTCATTGATCTCTTCTAATCTTAATTATTTCCCTTTGTGTGTGTGTGTGGGGGGGTTGGCTTAATTTGTTGTTAATTTTGTAGTTCTTTAAGGTGTAATGAGAGTTGGTGTATTCGGGATTTTTCAATTTTTTTGAGTAAGGCTTGGATGGCTATGTATTTCCCCCTTAGGACTACCTTAACCATATTCCATAGGTTTTGGATCAATGTATCTTCATTCACACTGGTTTACATGAAATGATTAAGTTCTTCTTTGATTTACTGGTTAATCAAACATTCTTGAGCAGGATAATCTTTAGCTTCCAAGTGTTTGAATTCATTCTGAACTTTTTGTTGTTTTGAGTTCCAGTTTCAAGGCATTGTGGTCAGAGAATATACAGGGAATAATCTCAATCTTCTTGTATTGGTTAAGCCCTGATTTGTGACCTAGTATGTGATCTATTCTGAAGAATGTTCCACGTACACTTGAGAAGAATGAGTATTCTGTTGTTTAGGGTGGAATATTATGAATATATCTATGAGATCCATCTGGTCCAATGTGTCATTCAAAGCTCCTGTTTCTTTGTTGATTTTCTGTTTAGATGATCTGTCCATTGCTGAGAGTGGTGTGTTAAGATCTCCTACAATTAATGTATTTATATCAATATGACTCTATTTTGCTTAACAGTTGGCTTATGTAGTTGGCTACTCAAGGGGAGTCATAAATATTTACAATTGTTAGATCTTTTTGGTGTATAGACCCTTTAAGAATGATGTAGTGTCCTTCTGTATCTCTGACTACAGTCTTTAGATTAAAATACAATTTTTCTGATATGAGAATCACTATCCCAGCTTTCTTTTGAGGTCTATTGGCATGAAGGATGGTTCTCCATCCCCTCACTTTCAGTCTAGATGTATCTTTAGATTCAAAATGTGTCTCTTGTGTCTCAGCATATAAATGTGTCCTGTAATTTTATCCAGTCTGCAACCCTGTGCCATTTTATTGGAGCACTTAGGCCATTCATGTTGAGAGTGATTATTGAAAGATACGTTTTTATTGACATCATGTTGCCTGTGAAGTTCTTGTTTCTATAGATTGCCTTTGTAAATTTCTGTTCTGTGTCACTCTTGGGTTCATTCCTCTTTTATAGAATCCCCCTTAATATTTCTTGTAGTGCTGGCTTGGTGGTCACATAATCTTTTAGACCTTGCTTGTCCTGGAAACTCTTTATCTCTCCTTCCATTTTGAAAATCAACCTTGCTTGGTATATTACTCTTGTTTACATATTTTTTTCATTTAATTTCTTGACTATTTCTTCCCAGCCCTTTCCAGCTTGCCAGGTTTCTATGGACAGGTCTGACCTTATTCTGATGGTCCTCTTTTTGTATATAAGGGATCTCTTCCCCCTAGCTGCCCTTAAGACATATTTTTTGAATTTATGATTCACGAATTTCACAATTATGTGTGTGGAGTTTTTTTAGCCTCATTGATCTGCCTCTAGGACATGAACTCTTGTTTAATTACCAAAATTAGGGAGATTTTCATCCAGGATTTGTTTAACTAGTCTAGTCTTCTCTCGCTCTCTCAACTCCCTTAGGGATTCCAATAATTCTGATATTGGAGCATTTTATGGTGTGATTTATGTCCCTAATTCTATTTTCAGGGGATTTTAGCTGTTTGTTCCAAGACTTCTTCTCCTCCTTCTTAATCAATCTGTCTTCCAGATTACTAATGCGATCTTCTGCTTCACTTACCCTCGCTGTTATTTAGATAAGATTGGATCTCATTGATAGCATTTTTAACCTCTGAGAGATTGGCTTTCACTCTTATAGATTCTATCTTGCCACTAATGGTTTTTTTCCAACTTAGCCATTGCTTGGATGATTGCTACCCTGAATTCTATTTCTGTCATATTGTTTATGTCTGTATCCAGTAGTTCTGTGACAGGGGTTGCAGTATCTGAGTTTTTCTTCTGTTGGGTGTTCTTCCTCCAAGTTATATTGATGAGGGGTGTTTGAGAAGATGTATAGTTGAATATATCAACCACAATCCAGGCAAGTTGCCAGTTGGAAGATTTTGGAGCAATCAGAAGTCACCACTCAAAAGGAAGAAGAAAGAAAAAAGAGAGAAAATGAAGAAAAAACAAGAAAAAAACCTGGCCAAAATGAGCCCAATGGTAGGAGTTATATGGCACAAAACAAAAAAGAATAATCAAAAAGACCATCAAAAGTAAAAGAAAGGGAAAAAAGCAAAAAGCAAAACCCAGCATAAATGATCCCCAAGAATAATATATATATATACTAGAAAGGCAAAAACAAATACACAGAAACACTGACAGAAGAATAAGATGGGAAGGTGAGTATAAGCCCTCGTTATGGGCGAAGAAAATATTTCAGTTCCTCTTCGCTGTATCTTGTTACTATTATTAGAGGACTCAACTTTCTAGAAATATAGGGAAATTAAAACTGGTTTATATGTAGGGGCAGTAATGAATAGGAATGAAAGATTACTTGAAGCTTAAATCTATATGTATATTTAAAAAAGAAACAAACATAGGTGTATATATATGCAAAAAAGTTCAAGTTAAAAAGTCATTATGGAATGTTTTTATTAAATATCAAGTTGTAATAATAAGTGGATTAAAAAATAAAAGAACAAGAATCATGAGAATGAATTAAAAATTTAAAAAAAATTAAAAAATAATGAAAGGAAGTTAAAAAATAAAATGAAAAGCTGTGTCTATAAAATATACAGGTTTTGGGGTAATCCCAGGAGCTTAATATATTGGTTTTTCCCCAATGTTGGGGCTTTACAGTTTTATGGAGACCCTTTGGTGATTTTCCTCTTATTCTTCTGGTTTGCCTTCTGGGGGAGGGGACTGGTGGGTTGTTTCTCATTCAGTGTTGCTTGGGCTGAGTCTCCCCACCCCAATCAGGGGATTAGGTTGTATAGAAGCTGGTTTTTCAGGCTTTTGTTCTCTGCAGGTTTTTGTTCTTTTGTGGCTTTTTGCATCTTTTTGGAAAGTCAGAGCAAAGTAAGCTGTCCACACTGGAACCTCCGTCTCAGAGAGAAGCCTCAGTCAGCTCCTCTGTGGATGGTTCAGAACACACAGACTCCTCCTCTACACTCTCCCCACCACCTCTCACATGTAGCATGCACCCTGAGTTGCCAGCCAGAATGGCACCCAAGGCCCCTGCTTGTTCTGCCACCCCAGTGCCACAGAAACCGAGAGTGATACCAGTTTGTACAAGCTTGTCTCTGTCAGGACCACTTTCTGGAGCCCACACCCATGCTAGGTGTTCTTGGACTTGGTGGTCCTGCACCTTGTGTAGAAGGCTGTTGGAAGAGTGACCTCCAGCACAGGTTGTGTGCACCTAGCCCAAGTGGTGGTGCAAGTGCGGTTTCAGGAACACCCTGCCACAGGGTTTAGTCAGTCACCGGGGGAGCACCTTCTACCACTGGCCCCGGACCACAGTTTTATGTCCCTGCTAGTAGCCATGAGATTTCCCCTCATTGTCTCTTAAGACCTTTTGTTTTTGAGTGCTTTTAACCAGACTGCAAGTTGATGCTGGTCCCCAATCACAGGGCACTTTCATATTGTGGTATTACTTTCCAATGGGTCACTTCTGGTGGCTCCCTCCCCCTCCTGTTTGTCCTCCAAAATCAGTCTGAGTGCTCCTGCTCTGTGTTACCTCTCTGCTGATGCTCTTCTGCCTCCACAGAAATCCAGAAGTGTGTAGCCTTACATCTCAGGCTGATTTCATGAGTGGTCAGAGTGTTCTGATAGATATTTAGCTCATTTAAGGGAACTGTTTGAAACAGGGTCCCCTACTTCACCACCATCTTGCCCCCCCCATTTGGCATTTTCAAAACATGATGTGCTAATTAATAACTTTGTCTAAAAAAGACAAAAAAAATCAGATTTTAAAAAATCTCAAATACTTATATTAGTTATAGGTGAAACAAATATGTAATAATACAGAAAGTTTCTATAATACAAAAAATAAAGAACTATTTCAATAGTATGGTAAGCAAACTGAAAAAGATAAGAAATTCTGTAGGAAAAATGAGAAAATAGAATATGTCAATATTCATATTCCTTGGCTATAGCTATAATCATTTATTAATATAATTCAACATTCTACCACAAATATTCATTAAAGAACTGAGCTGTTTTTTATAATTAAAATATTTGAGGTTATTATGTTACACAGCTCTTAACAAAATTTGTTTATAACATTTTAAAATATTACTAAAATATTTTCAGGAGTTGTGACATACAGATAAAATATACTCTTTGAAATTTTTAAAAATATTTACCTATCATTTTTTTAAAGATTTGATTTATTTAT
Source organism: Spilogale gracilis (assembly GCA_004023965.1). Classification (NCBI taxonomy): domain Eukaryota; kingdom Metazoa; phylum Chordata; class Mammalia; order Carnivora; family Mephitidae; genus Spilogale; species Spilogale gracilis. The sequence continues at coordinate 137,121 of PITA01000368.1, read as the reverse complement.
CTGACAGAGAGAGGGAGATCACAAATAGGCAGAGAGGCAGGCAGACAGAGAGGAGGAAGAAGGCTCCCTGCTGAGCATAGATTCCCCCATGTGGACCTCGATCCCAGGACCCTGAAATCATGACCTGAGCCGAAGGCAGAGGCTTTAACCCACTAAGCCTCTCAGGTGCCCTTATTTACTTATTTTAAGGAGACAGAGAGAGCATGAGGAGGGCAGAGGGAGAGGGAAAATCTCAAGCACACTCAGTACTGAAACAGAGCCTGTCCCCAGGCTTGGTTCCATAACCCTGAGATCATCATCTGAGCCATAATCAAGAGTCGGTTTTTATTCAACTGAGGCACCCAGGAGCCCATCATAGTCTTCAGAACTGTTGGTAAATGCTAAAATAGATATTTGCTTCCTATAGAAATTGAATATATAAAATATCGATAACTATTTTATTCATTGTTTTCATTGCTGCTACATGCCCAGTTATGGCACAAACTGATGGAACCTATTTCCATCAGTTAGAGTGTAAGAATTCTACCTGTGTGAGCACCTGGGTGGTTCAGTGTGTTGAAGCTTCTGCCTTTGTCTCAGGTTGTGATCCTGCATCAGGCTCTGCTCAGCGGGGAGCCTGTTTCCTCTGCTCTCTCTGCCTGCCTCTCTGCCTGCTTGTGATCTCTCTCGCTGACAAATAAATAAATAAAATATTAAAAAAAAAAAAAAGAATTCTACCTGTAGTAAGATAACTATTTATTTATTTATTTTTAAGATTTTATTTTTTTATTTGAAACACAGTGAGAGAGAGAACACAAGCAGGGGGAGTGAAAGAGGGAGACTCAGGATTCCCACTGAGCAGGGAGCTTGATGTGGGGCCCTGATCCCTGGACACCAGGATTGTGACCTGAGCCAAAGGCAGACACATAATGACAGAGCCACCCAGGCTCCCCAGTAAGATAACTTTTTAAGAATCTAAGTTTTAGATCTGTTATCAAGCAGCAACTGTTTTGTGTTTTTTTCCCCTTTTTTTAAATAGCGGGACTTTTATTAAATGTTAACTGTAGTAACATAAGCCATATCTACAAATATAATTAATTTGAGCCTCAAAAGTACTTTATTATTACCATCAATTTTAGAAGTAGCAACTTTGGTGAATTGGCTACTTAATAAATAACTTTAACCCAGATTTTGTAATCTAAATATTGTAGGGTTTTGTTCTGTTTTGTTTGGTTTATTTTGTTTTGCATTACTTATATAAGGTCTAATGATATTTTCTATAGAGATTTTATTCTTTTTGGTAATTTCCTTTTATGATCTCCCATTTGTTCCATTTTAATATGTTTTCTCATTCTATTAAGTGCTATATTTTAATTTGACTTACCAGATAAGAAATAAATTATGCTACAGGGTTACATTATTTAGTTACTAATGCTCTGAAGTCAGAGACTATAAGTGAGGTTCATAGTATCACAAATCCTTTAGACTTTTGAGGATTTTGCATTTTAAAAAGAGTAGTTTACTTTCCCAACACTGTCCTGGGTTTCACATTTCTTGAAACTGTTAAATCAAATCTCATTTATTTCCCTATTTTCCAACTACTAAATTTTCTTAGTATTTCTCCTCTCTGGTTCTCTCAATTCATGGATCTACATTAAAAAAAAAAAAATCTGTACGATAGTTTTAATAAAATGTTGGGGCAGACTAAAAGTAAATCCATATATTTATAATTCCTTCTTCAGCTCTGGGATATTTCTCTTGATATATGGCAGGCATGTCAAGATTAATAATTTAGAAATTTTTTCTAGATTCAGAATGCACTTGTGTATTGAAGATACCTTTTTTAATCTAGGAAAATATCACTAATGTTATCTTTATTGTTTTCCATTTTCTTTTTATAGAACATCTATTAGTAAAATGTTAAAAAATAAAATTTTTCTCTTAACTCTTCTATCTTTTGCTCCTCTACATGAAATATGAAGATCCTAAATGCTATTTAAAATTTATATTTATCTCTACTCCAGAGTTTATCATTTATGTGTTTTTTAAGTCAATGAGTGTATTTTTCAAATCAGTGAAAATATAGGAATGTATTGAAAAAGACTTTCAATCAACACATTAATCTCTACTTACATATTTATCATTAGCAGATGTAATTTGCACAGATCATTATAAAATATTACTATATTGTTATTGATGCAAGAGGATAATCAAATACTAGGAATGATACCTTAATGGACTAGAGGCAGCCTTACATATATCTCTGTAGTAGAAAAGTCTACATGTAGATGAAATCACCAACTACAGTAGAACTAGGATTAACATAGTCCTAGCTGCATATTTCACAGAAATTTACAAAACTATTGTAAAATCCATATGGAAATGCAAGAGGCAGTAAATAGCTAAAATGATCTTGAAAAATAATGATGAAAGAATCCACTTTCCCATTTCAAAATTTTGTTGGTGAATGTTAAACAGAAACTAATTAGAAAGAGAGTATAATACTATATTTAAATGATAAATTGCACAAACATCCTAACAGATGAGAGTTAATATGCAGGCACAATTTCTCATCTCATAGGAAATTAAACCTTTTCTGATTATAATAGCCCTTACTAATTATTATAAAATACAAATGAGAAAAATATACATTTTTAACAATGCTAATAAATCAGCTCTATATATAATCATGACAAGACTATATGCAAGGTATTGCTGGCTATTGAAAAATTAAGAACACCTGCATTATGGAAAAGCAACTTTTTTTCTTAATTTATAATCTATTATAAGACAATTATCTAGAGTTTCTATTACATAATAAGTGAAGATTTTTGTCTGAAGACTATCAACCTAGTGCAATTTCAGTCAGTTTGGACCATGTCACAAGGTCCAGGTTTCAAAGCAGACAAAGAGAAAAAAAAGTGATAGGGATGCCAGGGTGGCTCAGTCATTGGGTGTCTGCCTTCAGCTCTGGCCATGATCCCAGAGTCCCTAGATGGACCCCCTCATCAGGCTCCCTGCTCAGTGGGAAGCCTGCTTCTCCCTCTCTAACTCCCCCATGCTTGTGTTTCCTCTCTTGTTGTGTTTCTCTCTGTCAAATAAATAAATAAAATCTTTTTAAAAATGACACCTAGGAAGTTTACCTAAACGCTAGAGGTTTTGTTTTTTTGTTTCATTTTTTTTGTTTTTTTAAGGAGGAGAGGGAAGGAAATGGGGAAGGAGCCACATGGGGAGAGAAAGAATCCCAAGCAGGCTCCAAAGCAAAGAGCCACATGGGGCTTGACATGGGGCTGGATGCAGGGCTGCACAGAAGGGAAAATCTCAAACCCTAAGAGCATGATCGGAGCTAAAATTAAGAGGTGGACTCTTAACTGATTGTACCACCCAGACATCCCAAAATATTAGAGATTATAAAAGTTGCAACTACATACAGTAAGGCAGTTATAAGAAAAATAGTGAACATTTTATAAACATTTGTGCAGATAATTTTAATCCAGTTACATTAGTAACACTTTAAAAATTATGTTCACAAATATATATGTCTTCTGATATATGAAAATTCCATTTAGATTGCCTTTTCTATTATTCAAGTATACTGATTTTATTAATCAATATATAATCAACAACTAAAGGTTTGAGTACAATAGTTGTCAATAGCTTAATCTGACATAGTTTTGGGGCACTGAATAAATGCTAATAGAAGTTTTTCTTTAGGGGGCACCTGGGTGACTCAGAAGGCTAAGTGCCTGCCTTTGTGTCAGATCAAGATCCCAGAATCCTGGGATTGAGCCCTGCATTGGACTCCCTGCTTCTCTCTCTCCCTCTATTGCTCCACTGCTTGTGCTCTCTCATTCTCTCTGTCAAATAAATAAATAAATAAATAAATAAATAAATAAATAAATAAATAAAGAATGAATAAATAAATAAATAAATAAATAAATAAATAAATAAAGTTTTTTTTTTAGTATATAAAAGTATCCTTGGGGCACCTAGGTGGCTGTCAGTTGGGCATCTGCCTTCAGCTCATGTCATGATCCTGGAGTCATGGGATGGAGCCCCACATCTGGTTCCCTGCTCCATGGGGAGTCTACTTCCCCCTCTCCCTCTGCCACTTCCCCTGCTTGTGCTCTCTTACTCTCTGTCAAATAAAAATAAAATCTTAAAAAAAAAATCTTTGACACCAAAGGGCCCAACTGTAATATATGTACCTGGGATGCTATGAGAATGTTGGAAAATGTTAATGAATTATGGAGATAAAGAACAGTGTCTATGAAATTAGAACCATTCAGGGAAAATAATTAGATGCATTATATATTTCATCTCATTTTGGTTTATTCCACAAGTATTTTTATACTGATAGAATAGAAATATCTTTTTTTTTTTAAAGATTTTATTTATTTGGCAGAGAGAAACACAGCCAGAGAGGGAACACAAGCAGGGGGAGTGAGAGAGGGAGAAGCAGGCTTCCCACGGAGCAGGGAGCCCGATGTGGGACTCGATCCCATGTCTCCAGGATCATGACCTGAGCCGAAGGCAGTTGCTTAACCAACTGAACCACCCAGGTACCCCAGAAATATCGTTTTTCATAATCATGTGTATGTATATATTTTAAGGAGGTATAATAAAATTAATTATATACTTTTTAGCTATAATATAGTTGTCTCTTGAAATCAGCTTGGCTTCTGCATTTTAAGTATAAATAAAAAGTTTATAACATAAATATAGAGATAGTTATGAATACTGTTGCGTTATTGGCATTTGAGACCACACATAAAGATTGTATAAGCTTATAGTCTAAAGATTGCAAAGACTGTATGGATTGTTATCTAGTCTGAAATGAATACTGAGTTGGCTATCAATAGTGAACGCTTCAAAATAAACAATAGAGAGTATAACATCATGTCACAAAATTGTAGTTGTTGAAAAGGAACAAAGGTTTTGACCATCAATGTTGGCATTGTGTAGTGAGTAATGATAGGTTATCTGACTTTTAAAATTGCAGTAACAAAAATATTTTATATGAAAAGTAAATAATATGCAATTTCCCAATGAATTGAATTCATAATTTTTGAATGACAGGCTCTGATAATACAGAAAAAAGTGTAAAATATCATTTCTAAATAGAAATTAAATTAGTTAATGAAATTAATACACTACTTTGAGCAAATATTTTGAGATAGTTCAAGAAAAAAAGTATTCTAAATAGAGAATCATAAGAAAAGCACTAGAATCTAAGCAAAATGAATTATTGTCAGATGACTTAAAATTTTGTCCTAGCATTACCACTTACATGTATATTGATCTGGATCAAGTCTTTTAATTTTCATAAATTATGTTCTTAAATTGTAAAATGTTGGAATACATTATTCTTTTTTTTTTTTTTTAAGATTTTACTTACTTATTTGACAGAGAGAAATACAGCTAGAGAGGGAACACAAGCAGGCGGAGTGAGAGAGGGAGAAGCAGGCTTCCCGCCGAGCAAGGAGCCTGATGTAGGGCTCGATCCTGGGACTCCCGGGATTATGACCTGAGCCCTGAGATGCTTAACCTACTGAGCCACTCAGGCACCCCAGAATACATTATTCTTAACTCTCCTTTCTCTCTCTAATTTTTGATTATTTTAAATATGATACTCAGGGATAACAGTCATGCAGTGTGTGCTCAAGGCAGTTATCATCTTAACCTTAGAACCTACTTTTCCTACCACATCAATTGGGGGTGTGTGTGTGTGTGTGTGTGTGTGTGTGCGTGTGTGTGTGTTAGTACTGCTAACATCCTTCAATTCATGATGTCTCAAGACTGACAGTCTATTTCCATTGACTTGTATGTATTCTGAATTTATAATAGTTTTTTAATGAAGACACTTTTCTTCATTTTCATCAATAAAATATACATTAAACTTGTTTATGACTTGCATATGAAAGCTGCATATGAAACAGGTTACTTGCAGCATGTTGAAGAATTTTCTGGATAATTATCTTGCTATAAAGTAGGATGTCAAGGTTTAGACTGAGGGTTAAAAAGGAGATGACAAGGTGAGAGGTTTGAGGAAAAGGAAGGTGATTGAGAGAGTCCTTTTGATGAAAGGGTGAGAGGTTTGCCTATATTGCATTAGTTTCTTATTGGTACTATACTAAATTACCACCAACTTAGTGGCTCAAAGAAATTTATTACCTTACAGTCCTAAAAGTCAAATTTCAAAATACATCTTTCTGGACTATAATCAATGTGCTGACAGAGGTGCTTTCTTTCTGGAGGAAGGAGAATAGTTTTTTGTTCTTTTTTTTGCCAGTGTCTAGAGACTACCCTCTCTTCTTGACTGGTAGTCTCCTTCCTACAGTCACATCACTCAATGGGTATTTCTGTTAATCATATCACCTTTTGACTGTCCTGCCTTACTCTTTCCTTTATTAGAACCCTATATTGGGCCTACGAGATAATCCGAGATAATTCTCCATCTCAAGATCTTTAAAGATCTGAAAAATCCCTTTAGTCATGTAAGTAATGTGTTCACAGGTTATGGGTATTAGGGCATGGGTACGTTCAGAGACATGGAGATTTAATTATTGTGTCTATTACATTACATGTTCTGGGCTCCAAAGATTCACAGACATCCTGTATGCAAAATGCTTTCACCCAATCTTAGCATGCCCAATATCTCAACCCATTACAACATCAGTTCTAAACACTCAAATCTCATTGTCTATATTATCTAAATCATGTATGGGTAAGACTCTGGGTATGATCCATCCTGGGGCAAATGCATTCCCCATGTGTAAACCTGTCAAACAATAAAATGTTATCTACTGCCAAAATACAATGTTAGGATAAGTATAGGATCCCAGTCACATATATTTTTATTTAAAAATGAGACAGTAGGAGGAGATATAAGGGTAAGATCCAAAACCCAGCATGCTAATAACACTAGATTTCAAAGGCTCTGTATAATTTCATCCATGACTCCACCATCTGGCTTTGAGGCTCTACCCTCAGTTATCTTTTTTTTCTCATGAAGAGAAATTCAGATGTGGGGATACTTGAGAGAAATATTATCTTGCCTACCACTCTTCAAAATACCTAGAATTGTATAAACCACATAATGGAAATCCTTGAAATTGAAGGGCATCTTTATCTGTGTGATATTTTCCTAGTTGTATTTCGTAATATGGTATATAACCAGAACATCAGAGACTTAGAAAAATGTGCCATAATCCAGTGTGAAGATCTAATAGGAGATTGGAATGGTCAAAAGGCAATGAGTGAGGTATAATTGGTGGGAAAAGTGGTAGAAAATACATTTGAGTCAAATCCAAATAGGAGTAAATAGAAACAAAGTAGGTGTCATGGACTGAACTGTGTCATCCCTAAAATTCATATGTTGCAGCCCTAACCCCCAGGGTGGCTGTCTTTGGTGATAAGAGCTTTACAAGGTTTAATTAAAGTTAGATGAGGTCTTAAGGGTTTGGTCCTAATCCAATAGGACTGGTGACTATTAGAAGAGGAAAAGAGAGGGAGAGATTATCTCTCTGCTGATAAAGAAAACCTCAGGTGATTACAGCAAGCTTGTGGCTGCCAACAAGCCAAGATAAGCCTCCAAATGAAGCCTCCATGGCAAGCACATTGACCTTGAACTTCCCAGCATCCAGAGCTATGAGATATAAATTCCTGTTGCTTAAGCCATACAGTCTACATTATTTTATTATGGTAGTCTGAGAAAAATATAGAGTAAGGGACAAGAAATTTGAGAGGAAGAATAACCTTTAATTATATTCCTTTTGAATTTTAAGGAAAACACTTTCTTTAACGTTATTGAATGAGAAAATAAAGGGAAGCTATCCAGACAGATTATAAAGTTTCACTTTTTGACACTGCCCCAGTTAAATCCCTCTTTAACTTTTGCCAGGACAACTCTAATAACTTCTTTTTTTCAGTCTTCCTTCTTCTAACCTAGACCCTTATAATCTAAACTCTTCATAACTCATAAACTGCCTTTTCTAACAGGCCACTCTAATATCAGCATTCCCTTACTCCTAGAGTCCTAAAGTTTTGTTTTGTTTTTGTTTTTTTTTTTTAAGATTTTATTTATTTATTTGACAGAGAGAGAGATCACAAGTAGTAGAGGCAGGCAGAGAGAGAGGAGGAAGCAGGCTCCCTGCTGAGCAGAGAACCCGATGTGGGGCTCGATCCCAGGACTCTGAGATCATGGCCTGAGCCAAAAGTAGAGGCTTTAACCCACTGAGCCACCCAGGCACCCTACAAATATTTTTTAAAAATTTTATTGGTAAATACAAATATTTATTGTATGAAATAAAATATTTATTATAGATTTTTATTTATAAATATATAGTTAAATAATTCATTTGGTAAAGTATGGAGCATTTCTTCTTTAGAAATATCTTTGGAAAAGAATGGTTTGTGACAGTGTCCACAGTGGATGATAGATCTATGATCTCGGATTTAGGAGCAATAATCACTGGCTAAGAGTACAAACTAAGGGTTGAATTAATTGATATATATGATTCATCAAAACTTTAGGACTCTAGGGTACCTGGGTTAAAGCCTCTGCCTTCAGCTCAGGTCATGATCTCAGGGTTCTGGGATCGAGTCCCGCATCAGGCTCTCTGTTCAGCAGGGAGCCTGCTTCCTCCTCTCTCTGCCTGCCTCTCTGCCTACTTGTCATCTCTCTTTCTCTGTCAATAAATAAATAAAATCTTTTAAAAAATTTTGTAAACATTTTTAATTATCAGTCTTCTTTCTTATTTCTTACATTTCTTTCCCTCCACTCTATGTTTACATATAATCAAGTAGTTACAGCCCTTTCTAGCTTTAAAAAGGGCAAGAACTGCAACAAAAATTTTGCCTAAATCTTATAATGTACTTATGCTACCAACTCAAAACAGTATTTTAGTCTTTTTATTACTAACTTATTAAAAACGTATCATATATTACAAGCAAGATGTCTTTATAGTCAAAAATGCTGTGTTATAAAGCCGCCTTTGATAGGGCTCTTACTGGTTCTGTCGGAGCTCTGTTACTTAATGTTAAACATCTGCTAAGTTTTGAGCTCCTAGAATGCTGTTTATAAAAATGTTTCTATTATACTCATTTCTCACAGACTTCTCTTTGCCCATCTTCCTCTTAATGTTGGTGCACCCTAGATGTTGCTTTTTCTCCTTTGTGGCCTTTACTGATACATGGTACAAATAACTCAAACAGCTAAGTTAAAAGACCATGAGTGACACACCCAGTGTCTGTACTCATTCAGTAACTCTTCGGGGCAGACCGACCGCTCTCCCTGGGATGAAACTCTTACTTTGAAACAATGTTGCTCAAGCAGCACCCTTCTTATCCTAACAAGAAAAAACATCTGAACATTGTTTATATCATTCAACTGAGTTGAGTGCACTGCTTTGAGCAGTCAGAGGACAATTTAAAACTTCAGTATTTATTTTGAGAGAAGACCATTATGGAGTTTATAATTAAATTGTGGTTGCAGGGCACCTGGGTGGCTCAGTGGGTTAATGCCTCTGCTTTCAGCTCAGGTCATGATCTCAGGGTCCTGGGATCAAGGTCCACATTGGGCTCTCTGCTCAACGGGGAGCCTGCTTCCTCCTCTCTCTCTCTGCCTGCCTCTCTGCCTACTTGTGATCTCTCTCTGTGTCAAATAAATAAATAAAATCTTTAAAAAAAAATGTGGTTGCAGAGAAGTGCCTCCCACTTCCCGTTTTCCTTGAACTACTATGAGGTTATCTGAATTTTAGACAGATTTTTTTTTTCCTTCAGAATTGAGTATCACTGTTGCTTTGGAAAAGTGTTCTATGTGAATACTATAGTTTCACAATCAGGAGCTGGACTTACATGCAGTTTTTTTTACTGTCAGGTGGAGAATACCAATTTAATTGCTGGATATTAGGGTGTAGGTTTTCTATAGTTGTTTCTAATATGCAAGAGGCCGACTTTGATAGAATTCATTTGTATATTTGTAATTTGTAAGGAAAAAATTATATAAAGATGTTTTGGGGCACCTGGGTGGCTTAGTCAGTTAAGCATCTGCCTTTGGCTCAGGTCATGATCCCAGGGTCCTGGGATTGAGTCCCAAAGCAGGCTCCCTGTTCAGCAGGAAGACAGCTTCTCTTCTCCCTCTACCTTTCCCCTAGCTTGTGGGATCTTTCATTCTATCTCTCAAATAAATAAATAAAATCTTAAAAAATGAGAACATGTATATTCAGATATTTTAACATGTATGTAGTGTTCTAATAAATCTCAGTGCCTTGTAGTCAAATTTGCTAATTTTTAAAAAAATAATAAAAATAAAAGACAATAAGAAGCTCTATTTTTAGTTTCTTGAGGAATCTCCATACTGTTTTCCACAGTGGCTGTATCAATTTACATTTTCTCCAACAGTGCACAAGAATTCCTTTTCTCCACATCCTCACCAATACTTGCTACTTCTTGTCTTTTTGAAAAGAGAGGTTCTAAAAGGTGTGAGGTAATATCTCACTGTGGTTTTGATCTTTATTTCCTTTATAGTTAGTGATGCTGAACATCTTCTAATGTGGTTGTTAGCAATCTGTATATCTTCTTTGGAAAAATGTCTATTGAAATTCTCTGCCCGTTTTGTAATTATTTTTGTTGTTGTTGTTGTTACTGAGTGTATGAGTTCTTTATATATTTGGGGTATTAACTCATTATTGGATATGTAACCTTAAAATATCTCCTTCCATTCAATAGAGCTACCATATGATTCAGCAGTTCCACTAATAGGCACCTATCTGAAGAAAACAAAACCGTGAATTCAAGAAAAATATATCCCCTCCTATGTTCACTAAAGTATTATTCACAATAGCCAAGATAAGGAAAAATACCTAAATTTTGACTAATGGATGCATGGATAAAGAAGACATACATATATCTGTGTGTGTGTGTGTGTGTGTGTGTGTGTGTGTGCATGTGTGCTGACAGTGTTTATATATGTACACAGTATGTACACACACACACATACGCACACACACACTGAGATAATACTGAGCCATAAAAAAGAATGAAATCTTATCATTTGTGACAACATGGGTAAATCTTGAGGGTATTATGCTAAGTGAAATATGTCAGACAAAGACAAATATTCCATGATTTCACTTATATGTGGAATCTAAAACAAGCAAGGAAAACAAATCCAGGCTCACAGATAAAGAGAATAGACTGATAGATGCTAGAGGAGAGGGAAATTGGAGGAAGGATAATGGATGAAGGAATTAAGAAGTACAAACATTATGACATAAATCATGGGATGTAAAGCAAAGTATGGGGAATTTAGCCAATAATATTGTATTACTTTTGTAAGGTGACAGATGATAACTAGACTTATTTGTAGTGACCATTTCACAATGTATTCAAATGTTGAAGCATTACGTTGTACGCCTGATTTTTTTTAAAGATTTTATTTATTTATTTGACAGAGAGAAACACAGCTAGAGAAGGAACACAAACAAGGGGAGTGAGAGAGAGAGAGATGCAGGCTTCCCGCTGAGCAGGGAGCCCGATGTGGGACTCAATCCCAGGTCTCCAGGATCATGACCTGAGCCAAAGGCAGTCGCTTAACCAACTGAGCCACCCAGGTGCCCCTGAAATTTTTTTTTTAAGATTTTATTTATTTTACAGACAGAAACACAGCAAGAGAGGGAACACAAGCAAGGGGTGTGAGACAGGAGAAGCAGGGTTCCCGCGGAGCAGGGAGCCCATGCAGGGCTCGATGCCAGGACTCTGTGATCATGACCTGAGCTGAAGGCAGACGCATAACAACTGAGTCACCCAGGTATCCCACGCCTGAAATTAATATAATGTGTTAGGTTAATTATATCTCCAAAATAGTTGATGGGTATAAGATTACAGTTATGTAAGATAAATGTTCTAGAGATCTGCTGTACAACATAGTATCTATAATTAATGATATAATATTGGACGCTTCAAAATTTAACAGAGTAGATATCATGTTAAGTGTTCTTATCACAAAAGAAACAAAAATAAAGGAACAAGAAGAAACTTTTGAAGGTAATGAAAATGTTTGTTATGGTATATGCATATGTCCAAACTCATCAAATTGTACATAATAAATATGTCCATTTTTTTGTTTATCAATTATACCTCAATAAAGCTATAAAAAATGCCATGGAATCAAAAGGTAGACTTAGATATGTGATTGAGATCAAGGCCAAATGCTTCTTCCTTTCTCAAAGTGAAACAAAATTAAAGATATAATTTTATTTATTTATTTATTTATTTATTTATTTATTTATTTTAAAAGACTTTATTTATTTGAGACAGAGAGAGAATGAGAGAGAGTGAGCTTGACAGGGGGATGGTCAGAGAGAGAAGCAGGCCCTGTGCTGAGCAGGGAGCTGGATGTGGGATTTCAACCTGGGACTCCAAGATCATGAACTGAGCTGAAGGCAGTTGCTCAACTAACTGAGCCATCCAAGTGCGCCAAAGATACAATTTTAAATAAAATTAAAAAGAACGTATAAAAATAGCCAATTATCTTACAAAGTTTAAGCAGTGTTTAATAATAGACAGAAACATTGATAAATTTCTGTGAAATATAAAATAAGATGAGAGCAGGATTAATGTTAATCTAAACAGTCACAAAGTCTAAAACAACATGTAATCCAAACAGAGGTTACGTAACAAGTTCCTTTTTTTCATAACACCTAAACAAGCACCCTTCAATCATAGGAATGAAGCTGGATTAAAGGAAATTGGAAGAAGGCAGTAATTAATTAAAATACCTAAAATAGTTTCCAAGACTCCAGTATCAGTGCCCATTTCCCCCCCAAACTAAATTTAAGGACAGTGACTTCTAAAATAAACACAATATCCATATCTGGAGGCATTCAGAGGTGACATTTTTACCTTAGAAAAATGTGGGGCAGTGCTCTGGTGAACTGTGGCTTTCAGAGGGACAAGACATTAACAGAACAAAAAGCTAGGTTTACAATTAACCTTAAGGTAAAGTCCAGATAATTCCATTGCTCAATCCTGAATACAGTTTAGTGTTGTAATTTGGACTTAAATGTTAAGGAAAGAAGATACTTTTTTTTTTTAATTTTAAGATTTTATTTATTTATTTGACAGAAAGAAAAACAGCTAGAGAGGGAACACAAGCAGAGGGAGTAAAAGAGGGAGAAACAGGCTTCCCTCAGAGCAGGGAGCCTGATGCAGAGCTCCATCCGGGACCTTTGGGAACATGACCTGAATTGAAGGCAGGCGCTTAAAGAGTGAGCCACCCAGGAGCCCCAGAATTCTCTATCTTTAAAAATGTTTATATTGTTTCAAAAATGAAAACAAGATAAAAATATCTTTGAAATTCAAAAACTTAAAATGTTCACCAATAATATATGATATTTGAGTAAGTAAAAAATGCTAAATGAATTAATGTTGGATGAAAGATAACCTAAAATAAAAGAAAAACAAAAGAAGGTAATAAACTGAATTCTAGTGAAATTTACTGCAAGTGTTGAGTAATGATTCACTAAACAGATCTAATATATGGAAATATCTGGTACCATAACTCTATACATGTTCATTCAATGAATATTGATTGCTTTTTATGTGGAAAGAAAATTAAGCATTGAAGAAAATTCAATAAACAAAATGTACAAAAACTCATTAAGCTTATGAGGAGAGAAAACCAGCATTAGATAAATAGAATGTCTAACAAATCCCAAGGAGAAAAAACAGGTAATGGGCCAGGAAATACTGAGAAGGACAAGGAAAAAACTGCAAACTTAGATATTAAAGAATTTCTTGAAAGTAAGATGTTTGACTAAATAACTAAAGAAGTGAGGAAACAATGTCCTGGGAAAAGAATATTTCAGGGAGAAGGAATGGAAGTTACCATATTACTGAGATAGTAATTAGAGTCAGTGGCTAGAGATTGGGAATAAGATAAACAATTGAGTAGAAGATGATGTCAGAGATATAGCTTGGGTCAAGGTGAGAATGGAAGAAGTCAGATCACATATATCCTTAAAAGTCATTGCTAAGATTTTAGCCATTACATGACTTAGTACTAGAAAGAAAAGAATGACAGGATGCTACTTAGATTTACTATTGTTCTGGCTAATGAATGAAAATAAATTATGCATGGTTCAGGGAAGAAGCAAGACTAGCTGGAAAGTTATTAAAATATTCTGGACAAAATATGATGATGGTTTAAATTACATTACATTGCTATTTTCTTTATATTTTGAAGGTATATCCAATGATATTCTTGACATATTGAATTGGTTTTGAGAGAAAGAATTTAAGAAATACTCTAAGTTTTTTGGCTTGAGCAAGTAGAAACATGGAGTTTTCATTTATGGCAACAAGGAATACTCTTAGAAATACAAATATGGGGAACACTTAAAGCTCATATTCAACTCATAATATATTAAATATTCCAATTAAATATTCAGTTGGATATCTTCAGTTCACTGTTAGGTATATAAGTTTGGGAAAGAAATAAATAGCTATAAAATATAAAAGTAAATCATCTCTGTACCATTATCAAGTTTAGAGGTTGGGAAGATGAAAACAATCAAGCAAAGGATGCTAATAAACATCTAAAGATGAAGAGGAAAATGAGCAGTGAATGTTGTCCTGGATCCAGTAAAGAAACTCTTTCATCAAAGGGAGAGTGATTTTTTTTTTTTTTAATATACTTACCGATAGGTTAATAAAAGTGAGGACTGAGAATTGACTTTTTCATTTAACACTGTAGAGATGATTGTTGACTTTTACTAGGGCAGCCTGGGTTAAAGTTTGATTGAAATAGTTTTTGTTTTTGTTTTTTGTTTGCAAATAAAAAGATAGAAACTTGAGACAGCAATGAGAAAAAGCTCTTTGGAGAGGCTTTGCTGTTAGTGGAGAATAAAAATAAGGAATAGGAAAAAGGGAAGGGGAATCAAAAGGAATTTCTTGTTGTTGTCACTTTGGTTTTTAATAACTGGATGAAATAACATCATGGTTGAATGCTAAAATGAAGAATCCAGGAATAAAGAAAAGGATTTCTTTCTTCCTTTTGCTCTTTCATTGTTTCTTTCTTTTAAAAAAATACATATATAGCAGAAAAGATATGGGGAAATAGCTGGTGAGAGTACATGAGTTTTAGTTCATGAACAGAAAGGTTTTCTTAGGAACATATGTTGCCCAACCATAGAAACAGGAAAGAAAGTGTAGTAGTAAGGATGCAAATTATATATATTACAATATTATGGGGTCTCACTTTTAAAGATAATGATAGAAGATGTAAATATCTATCAAGCTCAGCAAAGTGAAATTAGAGAGCATTTCTTTAAATGAGTTTCTTCAAAAATTAATGGGCATATTATATATCTATAAACAAATTTTAAATCCAAATGAAATATGAGACATTTTAAGAAAAACCAGATGAGCAACACATATGCATAAACAAAATTAGCAACAACAAAGAACTTGACTGTATTGCCAATAATTTGAAGAAATCAAATACATTTAGAAATATTGGATAGCATCTAGGGTTATGGTCATTGAAATTAGATATTTTCAGGTTCTAGTACTCACTTTGTGATCTTGGCCAATTCTTATGCCCCAGTTCCTACATATTTAAAATAATTGGCATAGGGTGTCTGGGTGGCATAGGGTGCCTGGGTGGCTCAGATGGTTAAGCATCTGCCTCCAGCTCAGGTCATGATCTCAGGGTCCTGGGATCGAGTCCCACATCAGGTTCCCTGCTCCTTAGGGAGCCTGCTTCTCCCTCTGCCTCTCTCTCTCTGTCTCTCATGAATAAATAAATAACATTTTAAAAAAATAAAATTAAATAATTGGCATAATAACAATATCTGTTTCATCATGAATCAAAAAATGATTTGCATAAAGTTTTTATTGCTTTGCTTAGCATATAAATATTATTATATATATTTCCTAATACCATGTTCATTTGGTTTTACTATAAGTCTTTTAAAAATGTTGTGATATTAAAATGTTAGGTTGTTTGCTGTCTTAAATACTCTAACATTTCTACAGAAGTTTAACAGAGACATTGCCAAAAGATGGAAACCTAAGTAAGGTTTGCCAGTGTGGCTAGAAATGGACACAATAGTATACTGAAAGATAATATACAATTCTCATTAACTTACAATTGCTATGAAAGTTATTATACCATAACTTAGTGCCTTAAAACATTAACTTTAAATGTTCTTTATTTTGTGAGTCAGAATTTCAGAAAAGACTAGGCTAAACAGTTCTCTCAAGTCTTTTAGATGGTTGCATTTGAATGTCACCTGGAGCTGCTGTCATCGAAGTGTCAATGGGGTTGGCCATGCAAGATGACTTATCTGGCTGCTCATCCGGCTGCTCTTGATGCTTGCAGATGCAGCACTGTTGACCCTACCCATGAAAGCACCTCCACACAGTCATATAAAGTCACCTCAGGATGGTTGAACTTTTTACACTGTGGCTCAAGAATCCAAAAATTAGTGTTCCTGCAGTCAAGGTGGTTCTTATGACTCATCTTAGAAATCTCACAGTGGCATTTCTGTTGAATTCTACTGAACAAAGCAATTATAAGTCTGTCTGTCATATTTAAAGGGTAGGGCATATACTCCCACTTTTTGATGGAAAGGGAGCCAAAGTGTTTGTAGACTTTTTTTTTTAGCCATCAGGCATGCCTAGGAGAAATTAATTTGATAAATTCAATAATGGTTTATCTTAGAACTTTAAAACACAAAGACAATTATCTTTTCAACAGAGGTAAAAGAGATATTTAATAAAATTCAATACTCTTCTTGATTAAAAATGTGAAGAGTAAACTAGTAAACTAGTAGAAATCTTCTGCAAATACTATTGATGGCCAGGGGGAAACTCTACCGTTAGTTGAACAGTGTTTATTCATTTAACAAATATTTACTGAGCATCTATTACAATAAGTGCATTCTTTTTTTTTAATATTTTATTATTTATTTGACAGAAAGAGATATCACAAGTAGGCAGAGAGTCAGGCAGAGAGAGAAGAGGAAGAAGGCTCCCTGCTGAGCAGAGAGCCCAATGTGGGCCTCCATCCCAGGACCCTGAGACCATGACCTGAGCCAAAGGCAGAGGCTTAAACCCACTGAGCCACCCAGGCACCCAAGTGCATTCTTCTTTAACAAATATTAACTGAGCTTCTATTCTATATAAAGGGCTTTTCGTTAAAGTCAGAGCAATGAATAAACAATGTATATACTTACATGGAATTTACCAGAACAGGAAAGAAAAAATGAAGAATACTCTACTTTATCTTATCTTTATATGTTTGGGAAATTTCTATTCATTCTTTCAGATGCAACCTGCTAATTAACTCCTACATTAAGGGTTGACATAACTATGGCTTGCAGATTAAATCCATCTCATCTTCTGTGTAAATAAAGTTTTACTGAACCATAACAAGCTCCATTATTTTACTTATGTTTCCGCCTGCTTTAATGCTGCAGTGGTAAATCTGAGTAGTTGAGACAGAGACCATATGGTCTGCAAACCTGAAAATACTAACCAGTTATTTAAAGAAAAACTTGCCAGCCCTTCTCTATATTAAGATTTCTTGGATTTGTCAAATTATTTTGTTATATAAACATCACACTTGGAGTCTGACTTTAATAGATCCTTTTATATTACATTAACTTTTAGTTCCTTTATCACACATACATTTTTGAGGGTAAGAACTTTGATGTAATCATCTCTGAACACCAGTTACTAATCTAGTATAAGATATATTATAGTTATTCTATTAAAGTTTATAGCTGTATGAATAAATGATTGAGCTCAGTGTCCAGTCTTGCCTCATTACTCTTTCTCTCTGGGTGATCTCTTCCACTCCTGCAACTTAAGATAACACCTTTATGAAGATTAATCCTCATTTTTAAAATGTCCTTTATGCCTTTTCAATACCAGAGAGGGAATCTCCAAGCACATAAGCTGCAGGTGATTCAAATTCGAAAATTCTTATCAAGAATTATTTTCTTCCATTACAAGTATATTTGGTTTTGTGATCATCATTTCAAATCAATAGATTCACCAAGATTCCAGAGAGTATTTTATAATGTTTAAGAATATTAGCAGGATAGGGGCACCTGACTCAGTCTGGTGAATGACTGACTTAGTTTTGGCTTCTGTCCTAATCTCATGGTGATAAGATTGAGTCCCATGTTCCAGCTCTGTGCTTATTGGTGTCTGCTTGGGATTCTTTCCCTCTCCTTCTGCCCCTCCCTCTGCTCTCTCTCATTCTCTCTCTCTTAAATAAATTAACAATCTTAAAAAGAAGAAGAAGAAGAAGAAGAAGAAGAAGAAGAAGAAGAAGAAGAAGAAGAAGAAGAGGAAGAAGAAGAATATTACTAGGAAAGACAAAGAGAAAAAAGAAACTACCTTTCTTTTAACCAAACAAGAAAACTGAATGTCAGCCCTGAGCATATGATGTAATGGATAGGAAGTTATCAATTAGTCACCTGTTTATGCAAATTCTCTCTCTAAAATGCTTGTTGGGTTGGACCTGCCTCCATTCTCAATGCCACTAAATGCATTTGTTTCTCAGGGATCAGAGACCTAAAAATTACTAACAGAAATCTGAAATTTAATTCTTCTAATTGTCTTGCTACTTAACTGTCCTCATGAAATTCATTCTTTTATTTATTATTTCACCTAATACATAATGTAAGAATCTTAGAACATAAAAGTCCTAGTGCTGAGTATAGGATAATGAATAAGAGAGTCCCATGTTTTCAAGGCATATATTTGAAACAAAAATATAAATTAAGTTAAAAATTATACAAATTTCTTCCTTCAAAACCATAGTCAGTTATTTATAAAAATAATAAAAAACAGAAAACTCACTCTCCCCTGATCAAAATCCTCCAATTCTCCTTTCTTTCATGCAATCTCAATTACCTCACACATCTTTCAAGCTTGCCCCTTTCTGCTATGTCTAGTTTTGTTTCAGATAGTGCTTTTTGCTTTTGAATGCCATTTATGTTAACCATTTTTTGTTGTATGCAACATTCACATCTCAGTTGCTCTGCTCCAACTTCTACCTAAAGCCTTTCTTAAGCTCCTCCCTCAATTGCTAGCATTAGTGAAAAACAATTCTACACTGACTCCACTGCCCAGGCTTTTTATGCAAAACCTGTATTTCTTTATGTCTGGGTGAAATTTAAATCAACCTTATACATAATTAATTTGTATATTTTCCTTCAGTAGAGCATATATTCCTAATTAAAATTCTCATTTATCTTGATATTCCCTATGAATATAGCACCATAATACGTCTGTGGACTCAATATATACGTATTGTGGCTTTTAAAAAAACTCCTATCACAGTATTCTCTTTTTAATCTTAAAGATTATCAAAAGGAACTTAAAGTCTCAGGAGAGCCCAGTCTCTAAAGCAGTTTAGCAGGTTTGAACAAAATGAAATAATAATTGTTTAAAGAAGAACTATGACAGGGCTCCTGGTATCCTCAGTGAGAAGAATATGTAAGTCTTAATGTCACGATAGTGAGTTTGAACCCCATGTTGGATTTAGGAATTACTCAAATAAAGAAAGAAACTTAAAAAAAAAAAAAAAAACTGCCATACATAAAGAATAAAAAACAAACAAACAAAAAAACAAAACAAGATTTATGTATTTATTGTTCAGACTTCACAATTCTTGCAACAAATACATTTACATAGCTATTCATATTATGGGTTCATTTTATTTAAACTGTAATATTTTTAAGCAAGTATCCCTCAGATAAAATAATATTTCAAAGGTATTTTATTTAGGATGCATTGATTTCTACCAGAAAAAAAACACAAATATCTTAAAAGAAAAATTATGGAAATGGCAATGTGTATAATATTAGAATATATATAAATAAGTAGAGTATTATTTTAGACTATGAATATGATTTGGAGATTTCTTAAAAGAACTAACATTTTTCAAATTCTGCTCAAAATTAAAATTCTTTAAAGATTTACACATTTGAGAGAATATTTTAAGAGAATGTTCTGAGAATATGTTGAACTCAATGTAATCTGAAGGATTTCATAATACAAATTTAGATTGCCATTTTTTTCTCTTAGATTTATAAGAGAGGCCAATTTAACCTAAAATTTCTTAAAATCGAAACAGTTATCCTGTGGTATGATTATCAATATAAAAACTTTGTATATTCTTACATTTAATCTGGTTCTCATCATTTTTTGGAGATGGTCTTTCATATAATATTCTTATATTGAGAAAGAAACAGAAATAAACTAAGACCTATAGCATGAATAAGGACTTCACACATTTGCAAGCACTGGTTTACCTACTCTTAAGACATTGAAACAAGCGAAGTATTCCAGAATTAGTTTAAAGAATGACTTCTAAAGCTACTGCTTACTCTGTATTTATATGGGTATGCATACACATTTACTGGTTAAGTTAGTAATGAATATACCTTAGGCTTGCAACAGGAGAGTTTTGATAGAAAGTCTTCAAAAAACAATCATCTAAGAAGACATTGGTGAACTTCACTACCCTTTTATTGGCTCACCTGGTCTAGATAAATTTCAGTCTACTGAAGGGTGGTGAATGAATGGATTTATGAATAGGTAAATATGATGGAATGTATTTTTATAAAAAAAATAACTTTTTAGTAGTAATGAATTCAATCTACATATAGAAATTAACAATGAGATGATCAAATGAATATTATAGAGAAAAATCTGCATTTTCTCTAGAAACTCAGAAATGAAAACATTTGCACATGAGAAATTTTAAGCATTTTTTTTAAAGATATGTTTGATTTATATGACAGAGAGAGCACAAGCAGAGGGAAGGGCAAAGGCAGAGGGAGAAGACTCCTTGCTGAGCAGGGAGTCTGCCTGTCAGGGTGGGCTTAATCTCAGGAGCCTATAATCATGATCTGAGCTGAAGGCAGACCCTTAACCCATTGAGCCACCCAAGCACCCCTCTCAAGGCATTTCTACAAGGTGGTGTGTTAAACAGGCTAAAGAAAAAGATGACTATAATTTGCTGGTTATGAAGTAAAAACAATCTGTAAAAGAAGAGAAAAATGGACTCAGGAAAACCTAATTATTTCTCTTGAGCCCAGAACCCCAAGGACCAGAAACGATAGGAACACTTGAAGAGTAAAGAGGGTGAGGTATCCTTGATTATGTTTGTACAATACAAAATACGTAAGCTGATGGAGTGTTGAAGGAGTGAGAGATCTGTTCAATTTTCTTCTGAACTACACAACACTGATGTTTAATAGAAACTTTCACATAATTAATATTTTTAAAAAAGATTTTATTTATGTATTTGTCAGAAAGAGGGAGAACACCCAAGAAGGGGGAGCAGTAGGAAGAGAGAGAAGCAGGCTCCCCAATGAGCAGGGAGCCCTATGAGGGTCTCGATGGGGTGCTTGATCTCAAGATCTGGGATCATGATCTGAGAGGAAGGCAGATGCTTAATTGACTGAGCCACCCAGGCATCATAATTGGCTTCTAATGAAGGTATTTCCATAAAGTAGAAAAAGAAAAGCCTGTCTTTTTTTTTTTTTTTAAGATTTTATTTATTTATTTGACAGAGAGGGAGATCACAAGTAGGCAGAGAGAGACAGGCAGAGAGAGAGGAGGAAGCAGGGTCCCCACCGAATGGAAAGCCCGATGTGGGACTCGATTTCAGGACCCTGAGATCATGACCTGAGCCAAAAGCAGAGGCTTTAACCCACAAGCCACCCAGGCGCCCAGAAAGGCTTGTCTTAATAAACAGAGAGCACTAGTAATACTCAACTGCAATTATATCAAAGTGGGGCGCCTGGGTGGCTCATTCTTTAAGCATCTGCCTTTGGCTAAGGTCATGATCCTGGGGTCCTGGGATGGAGCCCTGCATGGGACTCCCCACTCGGCAGGAAGCCTGCTTCTCCCTCTCTCACTCCTCCTGCTTTTTTGTTCCCTCTCTATTTGCGTTTCTCTCTGTCAAATATTGCCTAGCCCAGACAGTTAAAAAAATTGAATTGTGGGATTCTGTGTGGTCAGGGACCATGCATGAACCGCCCCTCCCACCTTGCCCAAGCCACAGGAAACTTTGGTGGAGGTACCTATGAATGTGAATGAAAGTCCCTCTGGGCTTTCCAGGCCAAGAATCTGGAGTTATGCTAATGTGGCGGTCATCAATACCATCTTTACTTGCCTTTTGTTCTTCCTGCTCAACTCTCAAACTGAGTCTATTCACAAACTTCCCTGGCTTGACTCTGCCTGCTACGAATCCCTTTGTTTAACTTTAGCCTAACTGCATCCCCCAATTTCCTCACTTTTGAATAATGAAAGACTGGGCCCTTGACAGTCAAGGGAGACAAAGGCAGAGCCAGAGGAAAAGGAAAAGGCAGAGAGCCTGTAAAAGAGAGACAGAAGAAAAGATAGACAGAACCAACTGTTTGCACCCTTCCCTCGAGATGATCTGTAACTAAAAAGCTTTAAATAAAGAACCCTGAAGACACAGTTTTCAGGAGATCCCCACACCACTCTTCCAGTCCGGTCTCCTCCACCTTTGGGGAACCCTGACTGTTGCCGGGGCCGGCTCCCGGCACTGTGCAATTCTGAAAAGCATTTATAAGTACTGGTGCTGCCTGGAAAAACTGAATAACTGAATCCTAATTGTAGACTGCTGACTGAAATTGTTTGGGAATTTTGTTGTGACTTATGGAGAACTACCTCCATGGGAATTAGGGTAAAAGAGCATTGTCCAAGAAATAATTCCATTTCCAGCTTAACAAATGGTCCAAAATAAACAAAACATACTTCAAATATATATACCACCACATTAAAGATGATATCTCTAAGTTATGAAATTATAATTGATCATGTTTTATTGCTACATTTTGAGGAACGTGAAAAATAAAATTAGGACCGTTATGCCTTATATCTCTAATAGCCACCTGGGTTCTGTACACTCACTTGCTAGACACTAAAAAGTGTCTAAAAAAAAACACTAGCAGCCCTCCTATGGCCACCCTAAAATCACAAGGCCTCTCTCTCTCCGCGCCCTCTGGGAACAAGAGATTATGGCCATTAGGCTCCAGGAATATGGCCATTAGGCTCCAGGAATGTGGCTAATGGCTCCGGGAATGTGGCTAGGTAACCACACCCGGAGCCCCCTACCGGACCAGTTGACCCCAGGAATGTGGCTACATTGAAAGACTCACCCTTCCCCTTTTTATGCTGAGTGTTGCAAGAGGAAGTGCCCCTCTGTGGTTTTGCTTAATAAACGCGGGAACCAATCAGCTCATGCTGGTGTTCAAATTTGAATGTTAGCCAATAAGAGTCCAAGTACCGCGAAAAGTCCTGAATTTGTGCCTATCTATAAAAAGCTGTAAAATCTGCTGCACTGGGCCTCTTAGCGTCACCGGTATCGAGTGCGCGGAGGTCCAGGTTCGAACTCGCAATAAATGACCCTTGCCCTTTGGCTTTGACTCTGGACTCTGGTGGTCGCCTTTGGGGGGTCTCCGAATTTGGGGCATTTCAATTTAAAAACACTACGTATAAAATCCTGAAATTATTGAACCTAACAAATTTTAAAAATTAGCTTTCTTTCCATTTTGTCCCATCATTTCATTCATAGTTCTTAAATTCATTAAATGTCCTAAGTTGAATAGCATTTTGAAAGTGATTATTTTGAATTGGATTTTCCAGTAGAACTTCAAAATCACTATTTACTTAGAACTATATGTTTAAAATATCTATTTAAATTAAAACACAATTCTGAGGAACAACTTGAATCTACTACTTTATCAGAAATAATTTACATATAGACTTCATATTCTTCTCTGCATTAACAATATAATCTAAAATGTATTACAGTATTTGAAAGCTTATTAGTTCAAGTGCACTTCCTATTATTACTCTATAATGCCATTAAGAGTAGTAGTACAGGGTGCAAAGTAAAATTTCATTATTGATTAGAATACATGTTTAAAGGTCAGCTCTAACAAAGCATTTAAAAAACTGATTAGATTATGCTTGTTAAAGTTTTTGCACACCTTTGAATTTCAAAGTAATTATATTTAAACAATATATTGGCAGGAAAAATTATGGCTCTGCTGCAAACTGTGACATTATTAGGTCAAATATAACATTTATAAGCTTATGACATTTAAAGGTTCTCATGATTTCAAAGAAAACAAAGATTTATGTTTATATAGTTTTAAATTAATTAGGTAATTTTACATATTCTATTTTCTTTAGTAGGAAAGTATATATATTATACATATTTATATTATCTATTTACAATATATATTCTATATATAGTCATATAATTATCAAAACTTTCAGATATTATATTTTTAAAGTCTTCAAAATTGAATAAATTTTTGTTCCTCGTACATAATTTCACATATGTTCACATCAGCTCTATTTTCCAAAGGAAGAACAGAGTCTCAATTATATTACTCTTCTAATTTCCTGGGTTTTTTTTGAAACTATTGAAATCATTCCCCTACAGATGGCTTAGTGCTAGTTACTTGGGCTTTAGTCATTTTCAAAATATGAATTTGTGAAATAATGTCTTCCAGAATAATATATCTGGTTAGATTTCACCTTATATGTAGACAACTTGAATTTATAAATAAAGATGGTATTTATGACACTATATTCCATTAATGCATTTTAAAACATTTTTAATATATAAGATAGAATTAAATAGAATAAACATTCTTACAGATTGTCACAATTAGATCCAATGATTCTATAAGCAATTGTATGTAACTTAAATGCTGATTCAAAACCTTAATCATGCATTTACTTTACTGATAAATTGTCCTAAACATCCTGTCAGTCTCTGATAATATAATTAAATGACTAATTACTTCCATATTTTTTAAGTTTATTAATTGGTTATTAAGGCCTTACATTAAGTTACAAATATTTATTTAAAATTTTTTGCCTTGACATTAATCATTGAATCAGTATTATTTATAAGAGTATACATTTATTTTTACTAAACTATTTTATATACATTAATACTAATTGAAATTTGAAAGTGTCTTTTTTATTACTTCTCAATATATATACACAGCATTTTCATTAGATCTAGCAAAAGTATAAACTGAGAAATAATGTCAATATTTTCCAAAATTCAAACTATTTTAAGAGAGAAAGTAACCAAGAGTACATTGAATGAACTGGTTAAATTCAGTTTTATGTGTCTTAGATCATCTCTAACATCTGTCTGTGAAAAAAAATGGGATTATTATAATCCTAGGATACAAACATCCATAATAAAATAATCGAATGTACCATATTCAGAAAAATCAGTAGACCATCCTTTTGAGAACATGCTCAGGTACGTATAGCAAGGAAGATGCAGTTCACATCACTCACTGATCCTTCTTTATCATGTTCAAATATCAGTTCCTTCTGGAAATGAAAAATGGATCTAGAGTGCTTCTTAAATTGTTGAAACCTTGTATAGTTATTTTTATTCAATAGTTTTTTTATGGCTGAGTCTATGGGATAAAGACCAAAAATGTTTCTTTTACAAAGGAATGATTTCTAGGCCCAGTGTACAATATTCTCCTAACTTATATGATAAATCCTCTTAAAAAGTTCACTGCAATATTTACTGAAATGGGTTTCTATTAGATATTTTGCATTTATACATAATATGATGCTAAAATATTGCTAAAGTGATGAGCCTTAGTCACAGAACAAGAGAATCAATAGACTTATTAATAGAATATTATAATAACTTTTGTTCAAATACAAAGTTTCATCTCCATTTTTTTGACAAGACTTATCTAAATGTGATTACACAAGGTAATGCTACCAGGAATATCAATCAGAAAACATACTTTTAGTTCATAGATAAAATTCCATGCCATTTTTAGTCTGCAGTTTCACCCATGACCAGTAAATGCTTTTGCAAATACAAAAACAAAGTCACTATAATTTAATGGATTAGATAATTTCTCAAAAAAATGCAGAAAATAAGATCAATGAAACATAACGCAAACAGGTATTGAATGTTTAAAGGCTCACTATAGCAATAATAGTTTCTTTTGCTTCAGTATACATAGTGCCTGGACTATATTTCCCATCTTTTTCACTTGCCTAACAATGGGGATATATCAAGTTTTGGAGTCCTTTATCCTACAGTAATAAGCCAGCACTAATACCCACACTGTGCTCAGTAATTGGCTGGGGCACCTACTGGAAGTGTGACTTAGGTTTAAACACTGCTGTCAGTCAAATATGCTCCCTGCCGCAGAATATCTGAGAAGCATGTTTTCCTTGCCATAGACATGTGTCAACTTAGTAAGAATAATGGCAAAGCAAAAGTAATTATAAAAACAGTTAGTAGGTTTGTTAACCTCTAGCAGCACTTTTTTGAAAAGTTAATAAAACACTAAAATTTCTAACCAATTTAAGTCAAGTGAAAAAATGGAAAAAAAAAAAAAAAGAAAATACATAGAACCTCTGCAATAAAGAATTCTAGAGATTATATGTCATAGTTTCTAGAGCCAGACTTCTTGGTTTGCATCTTAATGAAAGTTATTGGATGGATTATAAAACAAGTTAGTTATCTTATTTATAATTTAGTTAACACAGCTGTAAAGATAATATTAGCTCTTAACTCACAGGTTTTTTTTTTTATAATTTAAATGTGTGAATATATGTAAAATAGAGTTATGTCTGGTTATAGTAAATTCTGTGTATGTGTTTTCTCTAATTCAATAGACTATAAACTCCTAAAAGTCAGGGATTTTTGTCTACTTTGTTCGTGGCTATATCTTCACAAGGTACATGGTAAATAGCATGATCGGTAAATATCTGTTAAAGGAACAACTGAAAAATGTGAGAAGTCCTAGTGGAGGTTGTGGTATGTTTCTCAGATTCTTCCTTCAGCCGCTGTGGAATACCCTGCTCTGGTTGCTGGGAGTGTGGGTGGTTAAAGGCTTTTTAGAATTACCTCAAGAGAATTACCTCAAGAGAAAAAGTTATTCCCTCATGTGCCCTGCACAGATCATCCCACATTGGCTGATTAGTGCGAAGGCATATTAGCTTTGCCCCCCTTGCACCAAAGAGTGACAACAATGGAGGGCCGTTGTGGCCCTGAGCTCCCTGTGCAGTCAGGATCAGCTAACATTTTTGTAGGGATTGTAATATGCTTACATCTCTCACTCTGACCAATCTTAGTTCATCCACACCCTCCAACTGGTGTTGCTCTCTAAAGTCCTCTTTAATAATTTTCCTATATCCCAGTTTTCATTTAGAGTCTTTTTTCAGGATAACGAATGGAAAACAAATTTTTCAAAGACTACCCTCACACAAAACCTTCAGCTATTTTATGGTTAAGATAAATATAAACAAATATTAATAATTTACCCTTAAACTATCTGACAGAAGAGAAAAAGACTAAGGCTTGAAATTTTCTATTATACATGTGTACTAATAAGGAATCAAATGAAATAGGCAAAGATAGTAGCATGTCTTCCTTCTTCCATATTCCAAGGAATCCATTTTGAGAAGTATTTATTTAAATTCAAATCTAGCAAGAGAATAAAAAATTAAATACTAAATCGAGTATGATTATTAAATGAGTAACAAGTTCATATAACTTGGGAAGTCAGACTACAGGATTTTATCATATTAACAAGTCAATAAAGGAACCACATTGTCAATGTGATAAGCCCTTGTTAAATCTCAATGTCATTACAGATTGGAAAAAAAACCACATTAATTATTCTGTGTATGGGAATTTACTTTTAGAAAAACACAGACACCTGGGTGGCTCAGTCGGTTAAGGGGCAGCCTTTAGCTCAGATCATGATCTTGCGTTCCTGGGATCGAGCTCCCAAAGAATTCCGCAACCAGACCCAATGTTGTGGCTGGACTAGCCCTTTGTTATGATTTTAAGACGTTCCTCAGCAACAACCATGAGGGAACTTTGCAAAGACAAGGTTTACTACCTAAAAATACCAGAGGGTACATACGGTACTCAGGTGCTCAGGGTCACACAGCGAGGACACAAATAAAGACAGAAAGAATGTGAAACTGGGGTTCTGTTTTTACTGGAGTCAAGCGCGTGGTGCCTAGGATTTTGCAGGTTCATTTTTTTACTGATGAATTTAAAACACAGGAGCAGGATTCAAGGGCAGAAAGGGAAAAGTGAGCAAATGGTCAAACTGAGCTCTCTAATAACGGGAGCTTCATGAGTGGGTGAGCCTGGCTCTTTTATCTAGTTATGTATCTGGCAATATGTTTCTCTAAGATGGGTGTTTTTCAAGTGGAGGCCTTGGCGATCACAAGTTTAATGTCAAGCTCTCACATTACAATAAAAAGAAACTAATTGTCAAGTGTTTTCACTACACATTATTCTGGAAATTGGCTCAAATACATTTTTTTTTTTTAAATGGAGCATAAAGTTTGAAAGAAGACAAAATCATCATCATTTTCAGTTGATAAAATAATTCAATTGAAATACCCAAGACAATCAAATAAAATCTAGAATAATTAACTGACTTCAGTACAGTGACTGAAAAGGATATTTTTTGAGCGTTCTCTGCCAGGAGCCGCCCAGTCTCACACGCTGATGGAGTCACTGTGGGGAAGATGGCAGGAGAAGCACAGCTCCTGCCTCACGAGAAAACTCACTGACTTCCCTAAGTCTCAGTGAGAAGGTAGCAGTCAAAGCACAGCTCCTGCCGCCAGAAAATAACCCCATGAGGCCTCATGTGGTCACAACGAGGAAAGGGCATTCTGAGCCACGCTCCTGCCGATGGTGCTAAACTAGCATTTCCTCTTTCTACTGATTGGTCCTTTTTTTTTTTTTTAAGATTTTATTTATTTATTTGACAGAGAGAAATACAGCTAGAGAGAGTACACAAGCAGGGAGAGTGAGAGAGGGAGAAGCAGGCTTCCGGTGGAGCAGGGATCCGATGCGGGGCTGGATCCTGGGACTCCAGGATTGTGACCTGAGCTGAAGGCAGTCACTTAATCAACTGAGCCACCCAGGTGCACCCCCCACTGATTGGTCTTTATCCTAAAAGCATAGCACAATATTCTTGACAGGGCCTCAGGGTGATCTAAGCCAAACCGAAATCTCCTGCAATCTTTAGATCTATTCAAGAGAGTGTACTTTTTGCACTTCGCCTTTAAATCTCCTACAGTTCTGTGGGGAGATTGTTGAGGCTTTTGAATGGTCAAATGAATGGTTAAATATAAAAATAATAAGGTATTAGTAAGACCATTACCCTGCATACAGAGGACCTATAAATAAAGCCCTCCCGGATGCTTACACATCCAGTCACTAAGAAGAGGCTTATATAAGCCTTTTTAATTTTGCAAAATAAGTTACATTTCTCTTTAGGATGATTAATATGCCAGACAGACTGGCTTCTGGCTGGTTTGTTAATAACTTAGCTTAAACTATAACTTTACATGTAACTAACTCACCTAAGCCTTTTAATTACTTTGTTATTTCCTTTCTTTTCTGTAAGACCTGCTTAAAAAACACCACATGATTAATCTATCCTTCATTGCCTGGAAAGAAGATGTAAGAAATTATTTTTAAAAACCTTATTGATCAAACCTTTCCCTATTTTGGTTGAGGGTTTTGACATAAATTGTAGATATGTACAACTGCAAAAATATTTTTCACTGATCAATGCACTGTATTCTCTAAAATCATCTACTGCAAAAGATTTTTTCTTTTAATCTGTAACTTTTTGCCTATAAATAAAGACACTGAAAGCCAACAAGACAGAGATGCCTGGCAGGTGATCAAAAAGAATCTTTGGGGCCCTCTCATTTGCTGACACCATCCATCCTTCGGGAACCCTGGTTCAGCCGGAGCTGGACTCTGACAGTTGTCACTCAGTTGGAGAACAGTATCGGAAAGCAAACATAAAAATTTCTCTATGCCATCTCATAATGTGAAACTAAAAAAAAAAATTCATTTAAAATGGATCTGGGAGGCTTCGGGGACTGTGACACTGGAAAGCTCCAGGAGAGCAGAGCATGTCAGATCTCCCTGACTGCCTTCCCTTTGATCTTTCCCCAAAGCCCCTCAATAAAATGGTTTGATTCCTACCAAATAAAATAAAATAATAAAATGAAATAAAATAAAATAAAATAAAATGGATTTGGGGGGATGTCTGCAGGGCTCAGTGGGTTAAGCATCTGCCTTTGGCTCAGGTTCTCCAAGTCTGTTACTTATATTCTCTCTCTCTCTCTCTCCCTCTCTCTCTCTCTCTCTCTCTCGATTGAGTTTTAGTACAGTTATATATGTTTAGTGTCACAAAACCTACATATATGCCCCAAACCCATAAATTACTATGGCTAGAAGATCCATATAGACAGATGTTAATTATTCTTTTTACTCTCAGAAAACATAGAGGTTGTAGTAGGTACATTATACAATACATGCTTATCATATGAATAAATAGTATGGAATAAATAAATGAATAATATATTATTAAACATTGGTCTGGTACCACCAACAAATCAGAAGTTTTTATTTTAGTTTTCAAATGTTTAAGGATGGGTAGTTGAAAAAGGAAAATATGCTCCTCTAAGCAGTTTTAGGCTCAAGGTAGTGCAGCTTTTACACTAGAGTGTTTACCTGACTTCCAGCGAAGACATAGGTTCAAACAAATGTTTTGCACCTGCAGAGAAGAAAAGGCCCAAAATGAAGTCTAAATATCATGGCAAAAGGGACAAGGGCTATGTAGGGCAATCCTGACTCCTGGGCTCTCTGTGTGCTCCAGAATAGATTAAATGCTTGAAAAGGAAGAATATGTTTTGGCAGCATTGCTAGATCTATATCCCTAGGGCAAAATTGAAGACATAGTTGCATTCAATACAGACATAGATCTCCAGAAAGATATTTTCATAAGCAAGCATTGCAGGCATTCGGTTGTGCGTGCCAAGAATATCTCAGGAAACAGAGTGCAAGCCTGGAATGCACATGCTGGCGTAGAGAGGAGACTGTTGAAACAGTAAGCACTTCAGTGACACCCATAGCAGCAGGAGATGGCAACAATGGTAGTATCAGAGCAAAAAAAGGGCTATTTTTCCATTTATAAATGCAACTGAACATATGGCTAGCTTAATTAGGACTTTTCTCATTAACTCAGAATAGGCAGCCTCCATTGAAGCACCCTCGAAAGAGAATCTGCATGAATAACGATCTATAGGTTTGCAAAAAGACCATTTAATAAGTTGGAAACCAAGAAGTCAGCTTTGAGCATCTGTGCAACATTTGCTGATTTTTACCATATTTAGTCACTCTCTGCTGTGTACCAACAGCCCTTGAGCCACATTCAAATCTCCCATTGATAAGAATGGTTCATTTAATGCCACCTTCCTAGAGTCTGCCAGTAGTTAGAAGTGGAAGCACCATTAAAACACAAGGAAGTATTATCAGGGCTGTATGCAAAGAAAGCTTACGTTTGTATGTTGTAATTATGTTACAATTACAAGTGAAACATGGAAAATAAATTTGGAATTCTCCAATAAGGAACTTAACACTGGCAGACCAGGTTCTCTTTCTTCTCCACAAAACAAACAAACAAACAAATAAATAAATTAAAATGATATTAACATGCGAACCTCTTTCAACACAGATGAACAGTAGTTGAGCGCATAATTCTTTGGGACAGGCCATTGTTTTATGTTTCTTTGTGTACCTAACATATAGGATTTTGAGTAAGGCAGGGATAGGAGGCTGATTAAGGAGCAGGTCCCTATAATTACAATCTCTGGTTAAATTTGGACAAAGAAGCAAAGGTGGGTGATATTTTTGTTCAAAATGTAAAGATGCAAATAAGTAATCAAGGCAGGAAGTTAAGGGCCCAGACTTCAGAATTAGAAGAACTGGTTTCAAATACCCATTACTCCCCTTCACCTTAGACAAATTACTTACCTTCACTTAGCTCATTTCATAATCAGTAAGATGGATGTGGTAACATTAATCGGCCTCAGAGGGTGGGCATGAATGGTAACCATGATAATGCATTTAAAATATTTAGCAACTCATCCACCACAGAAGCAGAGCTTACTAAATACAAGATGTTATGATTAAGAGTACGAGGATTTTAGTGCTTAAATTATTTGGATTGGAGGCCCAATGTTTCTTTGTATTTCATTTATGTCAACAGAGCCACAAACTCAGTTGCTTTGACTCAAAGTTTCCCAATTTGTTTTTAAAGTTACTGAAATCAGCCAGGATACTTGTTAGAAATCCAGGTTCTCAAGGTCTTCCCTGAAAGATTTCCATTTAATAGAAATAGAGAAGGGCATGGAAATCTGCCATGTTTTGGAAACACAAGCCATGTGGCTAGAAATGAAACATAATCCAAGTAAACATTTCTTACTACCTCATAACAAAACAGATAATAATCTGGAAAAATTATATAAAGTCATTTTGTTTCTTCATATTTTTTAAAGATTTAAGTAAATGTGAAATGTTTGTCCTTTGTAACTGAGACTAAGCAATCCTTTAGTTCTTTGAAGGAGAAACAAATAACTAAAATACTCCCAATGTAAATTGAATGTAATCAGTTGCATTAACTAACAATGACAAAAATAACCTTAAACCAGGGCTTATTATATTATTTCATAATATTCTGAACAGCCTGGAAAATCAAATTAATTTCATTGACTCTAGCTTGACACTTATATAAATGTAAAAAAATGTCTACCAAGGTATTTAGACATGATAAACAGAATGCTTTAGCATAATTTTGTTTTATTGTTATTTACACATCATTGTTGCTCACTTCTTCCAAGAAAACACAGTCTTTATTTAAAAACAAAGACAAAAACCCAGGATATCTGAATTTGAAATTAAGAAATGAAATTATTAGTATTGATTTAATAACATTTCTCAGTCCTTTGATGTTCATTTCTCCTTACTCAATTTCATTCTAATTGGTGATAATGCCGTCTTTACATGCTAGACTTTTGTTGATCTGGCCTCAGCAGACTCAAAATGCCTCTCTTCACTCTTCAAGTCAATGAAATACAATGAAATATTTCAAAATTATTTTTTGAAATTCCAAATGAATCAAAAATTTGAACTTATATTAAAGCTCTCAATACTCCATAAACAAGTTGCTTTCTGGGCTTTCCCTATTTTTCTTACTCTCTCTAGACTATAAACCCATTATCTTGAAAGAGACCTTCACTTTCAATTTGTGGGCCTATTGTTTCAAAGCAGTAACAACCTAGGTTTCTTCCCTGAGAGGTGATCAGTGAAATTCAGATATCTTCAAATACAAAATGTATAATAATGAACCCTCTCCCCAGCTTACCAAGGCCTTATTTCTACTTACTGACTTCCAGCTTCCAGTCTGCATATAAATTCTTTAATAGGAAAATAGTTATCTACTATCATTTTAGATCACATTATAATTCTTACTTCTGTGCTACTTTGTCATTTTCTATTTTTCACTCTCTGTGTGTGTGTTAAATTACATCAATCAATTGTGAAGTAAGAGTCCTATTATAAATTTTCTGGCATTGTCATTTTAAAAATGAAAAATTCGTTGAAGGTCATTAAGTAAACTCCTGCAAAGTTGCCAAGGCAATTTTTTTTTAAGATTTTATATGTTTATTTGAGGCAGGAAGAGAGAGAGAGAGAGAAGGAGAGAGAATGAGTGGGGAGGAGAGGCAGGGAGAAGCAGATGCCACACTGAGCAGAGAGCCAAGGCATGGCTCCATCTCAGTGCCCTGAGGTGATGACTTGAGCCAAAGGCAGACGCTTAACCAACAGAGCCACCCAGATGCCCCATGAAGGCAAATTTAACAGCAAAGAAACTTTCATTTTGTATCACCAAAATAGACATTAATTATTTTTTCCCTCTTTCTATATATTTCCTAACCTTTTTGATAGAAGACAACCCTGAATGGGCTTTTCCTATTTCTGCACAATCTGGAGCTGAGGCACTGATTTAAATTTGTTCCAGACTATTTTTTTCAAGAAGTTTGGTATAGCGGACAGACTTGGTACCGAACTCATACACCCCTCCGCAGCAAAAGACAGGCATGCTTATTACCATTGTTTGGAAGATCTGGGTTCCCAAATCTTAGTGTTTTTCTTCTATAATGAAGCTCACAATGTGTACAGGTATCCTTTGGCCTTCTTTGCATGGTTCCCTAGAAATCAGTGGTCAGAAGACTAATGAGAAATGATGATAACAATGGGTATTGGGTGCCTGGGTGGCTCAGTGGGTTAAAGCTTCTGCCTTCAGCTCAGGTCATGATCTCAGGGTCCTGGGATAGAGGCCTGCATTCGGCTCTCTGCTCAGCAGGGAGACTGCTTCCTCCTCTCTCTCTGCCTACTTGTGATATCTCTGTCAAACAAATAAATAAAATCTCTTAAAAAAAAATAATGCATATTGCCATTGCTATGATCAAGAAATTATTTTTTTTCTCTGACCTAGGAGACTCATGTCTTCTACCAGCATCTATGAGACTCTGGATGTTGGTTTGCAAATAAGGTAAAATCTAATCCTTGGCAGATATAGATAATTGTGTGTGTGTGTGTGTGTGTGTGTGTGTGTGAGCTGCCTTTTAGTGGCTTGACTACATGCTCTCCAATATGCCTTGAAGATCTAAAGTTAATAGGAATCCTGATATTTATGGTGCTATGAAAGGAAGGGAGAATTAAAAATGGCTAAATTATGTTGCAGTAAAAAATGTATTTTGAGTTCCAAAATCAAAAATTTTAAAGTATGGAAAAGTATACCTAATGTACCAACTAGATCTCTGACAATATAAGGATTCTTGCAAATGAATTTTCATCTGTTTGGCTCTGTTCTCCTTCAAATCCACCTGTATCTCCTTTCCATTCAATATGATTGCTCTCAGGAGAAAAGCTCTGCTATCTTTCTACTGATTCTTTTTTTTTCCCCCCTGAGTGAACTCTACAGATGTAGCAATTCTAAGTCACACATCAAACAGCCAACTGGTGAGTGATTAGGAATTAAGGATATAAAACGTTTCAAGAACAGAAATTCTTAGTTTAGTTAGTAGGGGACAAAAAGAGATAGAAAAGATTAAGATTTTTCCAAGCTAGTCAGAGAGCTGATCAGATTCAGAACAAAAAGCATATGGACAGTGTTTTTAGCTCAAAGACAAGAATTAGTTTGAGAAAGAAGAGAGTTTGGAGAGATGAGAGAGACATGCCAGAACATTACAGGAACTGTCTTCATTTTATTTATTTATTCTTCAACAACCTCCAAAACTCCTTATGCATATATTTTTTTAAACTATAACCTGTGTTTTTTCTGTATGTTTCAGAAAACACCCCCCCCCCCCACCACCACCTGCTGATGCACTGGCCTCCTTAACCTCTGAGCAAAGCAAGTTTTCTATGAACTATGATTATTTTTTTACCTTGCTTAGCATCACTTAATAAGAATTATCCATAACTCATCTTTTCTATCTCTCAAAATAGGATTTTCACTTCCCACAGATGTTTTCTTATTTTCCTTTGCATGAAGGTTCTGCTTAATATGTCATTCCCTTGGGTTTATAAAGAGAGATGCTAGATTTTCCTTTCTGTCTGATTTGTTACTAGCCTTAGAGGGGTATTGACAACAATTCCTAATTCTTTTGAACCCTCTCTCAGCACACCCTGCTAAATGCTGATGATATCTTGCTACCTTTGGGAGACGATTTCCCTGCTGCCTCACTTCTGATAATCTCTGAGTTATAGTGCCATGTAGAAAATATGTTATGGTATTGGTTATATTTCTTTTTATCCATTTGGTTCTTTTGCTTATTTTTGCCATTATCACTAGAAACAATTTCCATGGAAGTAGGAAAAAGATACATGGAATAGTGACATTTTAACTTAACACCACCAGACAGTATTGTCAAAGCTCAAATCAACAGAATTGATGCCAAGAATAATTAACATGTAGCTCAATATTATTCTCTATGGGAAGAAAGCTAAGAGACTGATGTGGCTTGCCAAAACACTGTAACCTTTTAATGTGAGTACTTTCACTGTTGTTATTTTGCAGGGAAAAATAATCACAAGCTCACTTTTTATTAAAAGAAAAAAGTCTGCATATTGTGAGGTGAAGAATTAAAAGAAAAAAGAGCTATATTGTATCTTACACTGAATATTGCCTTTCTATATTATTTAAATACAGTTTTCCAAATAGTGTACTTTTTGCAATATGTTTAACAATAAATTGAACACATGTATAGATTTCCTAGGTTAAGATGTATCATAAAATGTGAAGCCAGTGTTGTGCTGGACCCTGCTTAAACTGGTTTGTGAGGGACAACTCTCCATATCTTTCTCAACTTCAAGATTCATGACTATATATGGTAGATTAAAATTGGACATTATTGGAGTATTGCTAACACAGAAATCGACCAAAGTTATATTAGGGCTTTATAATTTTTTTTTTTTCTGAAGAGCTGGTTTACTGCAACATAGCTGTTTATAACTAAAGACATAAATGTAAAATCATAAAATATTATTAAACTTCAGATGTTAGATCTTCTGTCCAAAAAGCTCACTTCTTACATAAACTTAAGGAAGTCTACACAGAGGTATCAGATTATGAGTTCAATGCAGATGGCAATTAGTGCTTAACAGTTTTTATTCTAGCAGTTTCTACTCAGATCATTACTAAGCAAAAAAAAAAAAAAGTAAAAGAAGTATTAGAGTTTACTATATGGGTATGCAGAGGCTCTATTCTCTAATAATAGACATCTAACAAAAAAGCTCTATTCTCCACCTATAATAGAAATCTAACAAAACCAAAAGGCTTGAAAAACTATTCTAATATTATCATTTCCCATTTTTATTCTTTTAAAATATTTTAATTTGATTTGAAAGATTGTTTCTCAGCGATCATACCTTATAGTATTTTTCAATCTTTAGAATATAGTGTATATTTTCAAAGACAGATTGTCAGGTGTGTAAAAATTATTTAATCACAACTTATTAAAACACCATATAATTTCAGTTAGCATTCTGTATCTCAAAGTTTTAATCCATGTCTATAAATATAATGGTTTATTTAGTCCATATTATAAAATCCATGTTATAAAATATGGTTCCATATTCATTCCTCCATGGCACGTTTACAACTTTATAACTACATATTTGTGTAATTCTTAATCAATATTTTTTTCTTACAGAGTAGGGGCTAATTCTGTTTTTCCTACTTTTTTTTAAAGATTTTATTTATTTATTTATTTGACAGAAAGAAACAGTGAGAGAGGGAACAGAAGCAGAAAGAGTGAGAGAGGGAGAAGCAGACCTCCTGCCCAACAGGGAGCCCAATGCAGGGCTCGATCCCGGGTCTCCGGGATCATGACCTGGGCTGAAGGCAGTTGCTCAACCAACTGAGCCACACAGGCACCCCTGTTTTTCCTACTATTATATCTCAAGGAGTGACACATTTCTGGCAAACAATAAATAATTTTGGAAAGAACAAATGAATTGATAGAAAAATAAAATAGCCTTAATATAATCTGACTATTCTTTTCAATTCTTTCTCCAGAATAATTTTCTCTAAATATAGCAATCTGATGATCACAAGATACCTTTTACTATACAATCTATATACCTTTAATCTTTTTCTTGTCTCTACTTGGAGTGCTAACCTTCAATTTAGATTACCCAGTGAATGTCATGCATTTTTAAGTATTAGTTCTTTGATACTTTTCTTGTTGAAGTAGGCCAAAAAAACAAAAACAAAAACAAAACAAAACAAAAACCTTCATTCCTCTATTATTTATTTAGTTAGATCAGGTTGCTAAGCATTAAGAATAATAAATAAAATTAAATTAAACTAAAGATATTCAATAACACAAAAATGGAATCATGTCTATTGGTTAGAAGGTATATTACCTTTTGCATGTGTTTTTGCCTATTTTAATTAACATCCTACAAAGTAGATTGAGTAACCATGTCCTTCTATTTTCCAGGTTTTTTATTTGTAGTGTTTTAGTTACTTTAATTATTGCTGATCACCGACCTGAAACAAAGAAGCAATTTTCTTGTAAATGTACTAATTACCAACTAAGTGCCTGGTTGGTATTTGGGGCATAGAAAGCAAAGTAGAGCAAGAGTTAAGATGCTAATAATGAATGCTTATATTTGTAACATTTCTACTTTCAGAGATCAGATATCATTTTTCAATGTGAATTTCATGAACCATCTTTATTTATTTTAACTATTCTACCAAAAAATAGCATTATAGTTCATTGCTACCCTGAGTCAAAGTTTTAAATATGTCACATTGTTAAAAACAATATAGGATAAATAAAACATTTAAATTCCACTCCATTATTGGTTACTGTATTGTTAAAGAGAAAAAAAAAGGCAGGGAAATTAGAGATTTATGATCATACTATGTAAAAGCTCTCTAATTATTTTCGTCTATAGAATTTCATGAGACTTTATTATTATATTATTCTAACCAATATGAACACAGTCTGAAAAAAATTAAAGTTTTCACTGAATATACAAAAGGAGATAAAGTTTAGCATATTTGCAATTAGATAGTTATAACATACAAAAAACAATCTCCTTAAAATTAAAAGACACTTTGGCAGCCATCTAATCCTAACCAAAATAAAATAATTATAATAACCTAATTATATTTACAATATAAATTTATTACTATGTTCTATGATTAATCGTTACTATTATGTTTTAAAATGTTATTCTATCTTATATGCTGTTTCATTTAATTTTTCAGAAATGTATTTTCATTTGAAACTTGCTCTGTTTAGCTTTTTACTCTCATAATAACAATAAAAATTTCTTAGCTCTTAGAAGATGTCGTGTATTATTTAAGTGTAATCAGCCAAGAATACCAAGCATAAGGCTCTAGTGTGACACGTCAGACTTTTTTATATGATGCAATGAAGAAAGGTGCTTCACAGAAACTGAGGAACACTGCTTCACTAGAGTTGTAGGAAGTGTCTTTTGCAAAGTCTGGGTTTGTGCTAATGGGTAACAAGGAAGGTCTAAGGGAAACAGAATTCTGTTTCTAAGGTGGGAGTAGAGAGGGTAATCACCAAAAACAGGGTGATGTCATGAGGTATGGGTTGCATAGCAATCAAGCAGCTATAGTAATGAATCAAAAAAAAAAAAATCAGAGTGGTTGTGGGGCATCCGTGATAAGAAAGAAACTATCACTGGAAAAGTGGGTTCATATGGCATGTCACAACTACTATCTGACCTTGGAAGAACAGGTTTCTTTTTAACTTTGCTGCTGGCTTTATCTTTCTCTACCCTCACAGACTAATATTAAAGATAAGGCTACTTACTCTGTTTCTTCCTCACTCCAAGCTGATTTTTATTCTTTTTGTATGTAAAAGCTTTATATTCTTTTATTACCATAAATGAGTGATGCTCTGAGTCTAGTTAGGCTACTATAACAAAAAATACTATAAACTGAGTGGTTTAGAAAGAACAGAAATTTATTTGTCACAGTTCAGGAGACTGAGAAGTCCAAGATGAGGGTGCCAGCAGAGTTGGTATCTGGTGGGAGCCCAGACAGCTGTCTTTCTGCCTTAGAAGGGACAGAAGAGTCAAGCTTGTTTTCCAGAGTTCCAACCTCACCACCTATTCACCTCCAAAAGGCCCCAACTCCCAATATTATCTCTTGGGGGGCAGGGTTTCAGTATATGACTTTTGGGGGAAGAGGGCAGATGTAAACAATCAGATCATAACATATTACTGTATAAATTTCAGTATATTTTAAGCCATGGTTTTTTGTTTGTTTGTTTGTTTGTTTGTTTGTTTGTTTGTTTTTAAAGAAAATTTCCCCATTATATTACACTTTCTGAGGGATCAGAAGCCTAGGTACAACTGGGTCATCTGCTCAATCTCACAAGTCCAGACTCAAAGCATTGGTCAGGAAGTGATGTCATTTGAAGGCCTGACTGGGTAACTGGGGAATAATCTGCTTCTGAGCTCATTCAAATTGTTGGCAAAATTGATTTCCTTATGGCTGTGGACTCAGCATTTTTTCTGGCCGAAGGTGAAGACTATAATCAGATCAGAGAAGTAACCTAAAATTCTTAAAGGCTGCCTACAGTTTGTTGACATATGGCCATCTCCAAAATAACCACTTACTTACTTCATTATACCTGTAAGGTGAATCTCTAGCTCTTGGCCATATAATGTAATTTAATCATGACAGCAATATAGCACTACCTTTGCCGTATTCGGTCAGTCAGAAACAAGAGGCAGGCCCTATTGGTACTCCATGGGAAGGAAATACAGAAGGGAATAAAAACCAGTAAGTGAAAATAATTAGAGATTAACTTACAATGACTAATGTCTCCACAATGACTAATGTCATATTTTATAGTCTGAAACAAAATTCAATATGAACAGTATTAGTACTGCTCAGTGACATCCATATTTTTGTTTCATCTACTTTATTCATTTTGTATGATTTTTTTCTATAGACATCAAACACCTGAAGACAAGCTATTTTAATGCATTCAATTTTACTTGAAATCTATTAAAACTATTGACTTTTCACTTTGCATCCATATTTTTGTATAAAATCCCTGGTGCTATGAGGGATTACTAAGCAATGCTTCAAGAACATGACTGTAACTTCCATAACCTGTTTAACTGATACTGATTTTCTTTTGCCCTCCATCTCACCCATCACCTAAAGAGTGTGTATTTATTTTATAATTTCATGATATTAAAAAAATGTTCAGATATATATCTACCCATCATCCATCTCTCAGCTGAAATACTGTGTTGAAAATATTTCTGTGTTACTTTGTTGTTGGAAATATGTTTAAAAGCTATATTGGATTTGTAATTTTTAGTCTTAGGAAAGTCCCTGAGGAAATGATAGTGATATTTTCTAGATAGCTAAAAAATGGCTGATTTTGAAGAAACTATTTTAAAAAATGAGTAACTCTTGACAGGTAATTACAACTTTTCAACACCTAGTTAGGAATGTTGTCACAGTTAGAAACATCCTTTCCTTTCTTCAACCACACAAAGTTATCTTTTTCATTATAGTGTTCTGTGTACAGCCAATACTATAGGTTCAACAAATAGTTGTTCAAATAAATGTCAGCATAAACAATTTTGTGTGAATCCACAGTGATACATGTATTCCTTGACTAATTCAAAGATCTTGGTTTTTACCTAAAAAATGTATTTGAAATGTAATTGTTTTTCTCTTAAGGAATATTATTCCAAGAAGAAATCACAAAAACAATTTAAGAAGAAGTTGCATTTTTTTGTTGAATACTTTAAAATAAAGCAATTGATTTATCAAGATGAGCTCATCAGAATTTTAAGAGAATTACTAACTTTGCATATCTATTTCTAGTTGTTCAAATGATTATCTTCAGGAGTTAGAGATTAAAGACACTCTATGGATTCTTAACCTACTTCCATCACCGTTTGAAAGGAGATCCCCTTTCATGTTCTGTCTTTCAATCTATGCTTATTGATTGATTGATCGATATGGTTAGTTCTCAAATCAGATATCAATTCTTCCTAAATTAACTGAGCATTTTGAATCTGTTCTAATCCATTACAGATGTATTGTTTATTTAATAGAAATTGGACAAGCTGCTCTAAAAGTTATATGAGAATACAAAGAGTCAAAATAGCATAGAACACTTTTAAAAGAACAACGATAGAGAACTTAATCCTATTACATGCTAAGGTTTATTTTAAAGGTACAGTGATTAAGAAAGTAGAATTTGGGTACAAAGTAAAACAAATAGGCAAATACAAAATGGAGAAAAATATACATATTTATGAACCATTGATTATAACAGAGTGGTACTTTGGAATAACATGAAGCTTTTCAGTAAATGGTGCTGCATCAATTGGCTATCCATATGGAACATGTAGAACTTAATAACTTCCTTTATATCACACACACAAAAATTGTGTGCCAGGGCAATTGCAGTCATAAATGTGCAATGCTCTAGAAAAAAATAGACTATTTTCTTGAATTTGAAGTAGATAATAATTTCTTAAACAAGGGAGAATAAAGTAAAATACAGGAAATATTGATAAATCAGATTATGATAAAATTAAGAACTCTGCTAATAGAAGGGTGTCAGGTACTCCAATATGTTGGAAATCAATGGGTAATTTCAAATATTCTCTTAAAATCAATCAAAAAAGGTATTGACAGAGTCATTTCATTTCTAGGAATCAATCATAAGGAAGTCATTAAACTGTAAAATACTTTCAACATTTGTGCATATCATCATTATTTACATTAATAAAATGTTTGAAACAATGAAACTCTCAAATTTAAAATAATGTTTAATATTAAATGTGTACAATAGAATATAATATAGCCATTGTACAAACCATTTAAAGAATTTTTCCATTGAACATTCAATTCATAGACTTAAAATGTAGAATACAATGTAACGTGAACCGATTAAAAAAATAGGCCAAAGTATTTTTATGCTAAGAATCAATTTTTAAACATTATCTATAAAGAAAGATTAAACTTTAACAATATTGTAAGCATGAGGTTAAATAATATATCTATATAGTTATACACTTGAGAATTAAAGGAACAAGTGATTATTGATATGCTGATTATT
This sequence comes from Spilogale gracilis, assembly GCA_004023965.1. Taxonomy (NCBI): domain Eukaryota; kingdom Metazoa; phylum Chordata; class Mammalia; order Carnivora; family Mephitidae; genus Spilogale; species Spilogale gracilis. The sequence goes on along the minus strand of PITA01000368.1, from coordinate 94,533 downwards.
TCTCTATGAACTCTGGATGAAATTATTTTCTTTGATTATTTCAATATCCTAGAATTTACAGAGAGAGCAGTCCTTGTAAAATTAAGCTTCTGAATCTTTCGTGTGTGTGTGCGCATGCGCACACGCATGTGTGAATAAAGAGAGGGAGAATAGATGGAAGATGAGAAATTAGAAGGGTCTGCCAGTTAGAGATCTTCAAAAACAAAACGCATACTCCAAAAGAATAGTTAAGATAAAGCCCAAACACTAAAAGGTCAGTTTATGAAGTGCAAGAAGTCAAAGTTTGCCCTAAGAAAATGAAGATTTCTTAAATTAAAAAAGAAGAAGAAGAAGAAAAAAGGAAAGACTGCCTAGTCTTCTGGTCTGCCTCTTTGCCTTTGCCTTATTTTTATTTTTCCAACTGTATTTTACCAGTATTTCTCAATTTATAGAACTGATAAATTGAGAAATCTCAGTGACATTCCCTTAATAGCTTCTGGCTAATGGGAAAGACTCTAGAGTCCTTCCAAGGAATTTCTGGTCCTTAAATCCTCCGAATTACTGACCTATCTAAATTAAAACATTATGTATCCACTCTACGAGATTTGCTTACAAACTGAGTGAAGCAGTATACTTGAAAATACAGCATTGACAAAACTGCAAGAAACAATGACATTACATATGCCGTGTTCTCATTCAACCAAAATCTCATGGCCTTTCACCCAGTACATTTTAGAAGAACAGCTTTTCTTGGTGGACATCCATGTATTGATTTGAGGCCACAATTCAAGGAAAATTACTTGGAATGAGGTCCTGTAGGAATTGCTTTATGAGAGGGAGAGTGGAGACAGTGGATCTTTTATGCAAAAGACAAAGCTCTCCACCCTTGTCTACTACTTTGAAAACCCTATAGCCAATTAGGTTTGAATTACCATTCTGGTTTAATTTCAGTGAATCCAATCTTATGAGCCAAATGTAGAAACTGTTAGAAGGGGAAATCCATTGAATGAAGGTGGCCCTGGGTCAGGTTGCTTAATTCATTATTTCTGTCTGGAGGAAGAGATGTGGGAAAAGAGGATTCTCCCCTGAAGGTAAAGAAGACAGCACAAGGATCACATTGCACTTGCACTGGGTATTCCCAGTGTTCCCTATACTATGTTCAATATTCTCATCTTCCATGTACACATATTGGTCAAGTCCAATTTTAATTCCTATATATAAGAATAAACGAGGACAAGGCTATGTGAAACAGAAGAGTAGGCCAGGAAGCCCCACAAATTACTTGTAAATTTAGTGGCAACACTTGTCTAGTTAAACAAGAGGAAAAAATGGACACAGTTACAGTGCAGTTTCTACAGGCATACTCCAAGGGTCTGAGAGTAAAGCCCATAGGATACTATATGTAATATTTGTCATCTAATTTGGGTGTATTCAGGGAAATGGCTTTATCTTGGCTGTATAGCCATTAAATAAAAATAAACATTGGATTGGCAGCTAAGATGTCTTTTCTGGACTAACAGGGTATTAGGTATAAAACTAGAATATTTAACTTGTTCTAGGGCTAAATAAGACAATAAAATGAGTGACCCTCGATAATCTGAATTTTTTTCAAGATCTAACATTCTGAATTGCTTCCTGTTGATCTTTAGATTTGAAATCATTTCTTTCTAATCAACACTGTATTCCCTGGATTAAAGAAAACATGCACATTTGAAATACTAGTGTCTATTAGATGTGTAAAGAAAAAAAAAAGAACGAAACACACTCTTTGAAAAGTGTTATCACTCTTCCCTCACAGGTATGGTGCTGTGAAATTTTTTTTTACTGGCTCCTCCAATGAGAAACAGATCTTGAAGAAACAGTTGTCCCTTTCAAGTAAGTAGTGAAAAAAAGAAAGAAGAAAGAAAGAAAGAAAGAAAGAAAGAGAGAAAGAAAGAAAGAAAGAAAGAAAGAAAGAAAGAAAGAAAGAAAGAAAGAAAGAAAGAAAGAAAGAAAGAAAGAAAGAAAGAAAGAAAAAGAAAGAGAAAGAAAGAAAGAGAAAAAGAAAAGAAAGTGGAGTAGTGGCTCCCAAAGAAGAGGGCTCTGCAGACATCATTCAAATTGATATTAATTCCTTTAGAATGACCCATTCAAGTGCTAATGGTGCAGACTCACTGCCTCTGGCCTAGAAGTTCTGAACTCTGCTTCCTTTCAGTACTGTGCTACCTCTACAGTGCAAAATAAAAGTTCAGCTGTGGACATTCTGCTAAACAGTAGGCATTCTTCACAAGACAACTGACTACAGGAAATTATAACAAAAGGGGGAAAAAACTTCCTACAATGCACAGTGCTCTTTTACTTGTTTTAATGACAAAGATAAATGACAATCTTCCAAGAGAGCCTCCCAGACAAGTCACAACTATAATTTCTTGGGTGTAATTTTGTCCCAAGAATTAAAACTCTATATTGATGGGAGCTTTTTGTTGTCCTCAAGGGTCGCCTTTGAATGTAGAAAAGTCTATTCAGAAATTTAAGCAATTAGCATAAAATTTATGAAAGCTTCAGTCTCAAAATTTGACCTCTACCTTAGGCTTTTAAATTCAGATTACAAACCTTAGTAGACTAATTTTAACAGACTTTCAGTAATTTTGTTCTTCTCTACAAATTCAGAAACTTTTAAGAAAAAATTACTTATTTAACATAGTTGGCTTATTCTTTTGAATTCAATATTCAGATTTAATCTTCTGAATACTTAAATGATTTTTATGAATATAAATAAATGACATCTACAAATATAGTGGACCTAAACGTCTCTTTGATGCTGTAGTGCTCTGTACACATTTAATAAGATTTTCAGATACAACATCATGTTAAGTCAATTACCCACATTTATTAAATTTGAAAACAAGGTAGTCACCCTAAAAGGCCAAATTCTTTTTAAAATGCAGGAAGATGTCATTGCACCTTTACTCTCTAGCTTCCTCTTCTTTATTTGCCATGTACGTATTGGCCTCTCTTTGCTTATTTTTTATACTTATTAATTTCTCTAAAATCATTTTCATTTGAAAAAAATAGTGGGATTTCTCCACCTTTGAATCCTCCATTTTTGATGAGATAATCTGTCATTCTTACACCATATTCCTCATAATTTAATATACATTTTTGAGCTGATTTTTCTCCCTCACCTCCACATTTGACTGCTGCTCCCTTTTCATATGTTCCTTTGGTCCAATAATCACATGTTTGCTTTTTATAATTTCAATCAAGTTACTTTTTTTTTAAATTCTTTAAAATCACTTTAAAATACTTATAGTTCTTAACCTTTTTTGGGTATATGTCTTTTCTTGTAATTTTGTTATATGTAAACAATTATTCTGTTTATTTTCCTTTCCCTTTTTATATTTATATGAGATTTGACTTCAATCCTTTCCTCTATCTATTTTATATTTAGGTGAGGTATATTTTCCTACATTCTTAGGGGGTGTCTCCTGCATTACAGGGGTAGGAATTTTGAACCAGGATGTTTTTCAAGCTACACAGCTCTAGGGTTCCCTCTTCTGTTTTTACTACATTTGTTAAAACATTTGAACTTCTTTATGAAATATACCTCTTATCTTTCCTTTCTCAATTTTTGTCCAGAACTATGACGACGACGACGACGACTACTACTATCACTACTACCTTTTCGTCTCCTTCTTCCCTTCTTCCTCCTCTTCTCCTTCTCCTCCTCCTCCTCCTTCTCCTTCTTCTTTTTCTTCTTTCTGTTTTTTTTTTTTTTTTTCTCTCTGTCCTTAGATTATCTATTCAGTTAGATCACAGGTATCCTGTTGAAGGGACTTATCATGGAAGAAAATTTCAGGTGATAAATTTCCAGTTTATAGGGCCAAACCATTTCTAAACTCATTGAATTTCCAGTGATCTTGCACTCAACAGTAAATTGTAGATTGTAAAGCCTATACCTACTTTTGACTATGCTTCTCAAACCAGGTCAATAAACTTTCTATTAAAGTTCTCTTCATTTGATAATAGTATCTGTTGGCTCTTTTCCTGGAATCTCCAGTTCTCAAAGAAATGAAAAAAATCTTGCCTTATCTTTTCCTTTGGCACATTTGTTTTTATGCTTCAAATCTGCAGGCTTATGATAATTTGATTCTATTTCTGTTTTATAATTCATAGCAATATGCTCTTTGATGTGGGAAACAAAGGCAGAAGAAAAATTATTAAATTTCTTTGCTACTATAGCCATCGACGAGTCCTTGGAATAGGCATGGTGACTTTCCTCCAGGGACTTAACGGCTAATACTTTGCTAAGGGCAAAAGACAATCCTAGCCTGATCCCATCCCTATCCCTCAGGATCCTTTAAATCTACTTTAATGTATAAAAATTCCTTTGGAAACTTCTTTTATCTCTAAATCCTCAAAGATACCTGTGGCAATCATTCCCCCAGGTGCATGGCCCACTGACATACATCTAAAGAGTCTCATGACTCAGATTTTACTGTAATAAATGACCTTCTCCCAACAATAGCATGCCCCCTCAAGGTCCTAAAGATCTTTCTTCCAAAATTCCTTAGAGACTCATGCTATCCCTAACTCCACGATCTTGAAAGTATGTCATGGGCCAATCCTCATGACCCCATTGCAGCTCTTTCTGCCCAGGTGTCCTGTCCCAGTGCTAAAAGAAAGAAAGAAAGAAAGAAAGAAAGAAAGAAAGAAAGAAAGAAAGAAAGAAAGAAAGAAAGAAAGAAAGAAAGAAAGGTATCTTTTTCTACCAATGACATCTCAAGAATTCTTTCTTGGCAGTTGGACTTGAACCCTAAGGTTCTCTCCTACATCACTTTCTACTAGTTTTGTTGACATTTTCCCTAGTCCCCCCTCTTCTTTCTATTTTTAGTGGAAGAGATTCAAGGAATTAGATTACAAAACAAAACAAAACCAAGCACACCACTGCAGAAATCTTGTTTTCTTGTTCTTTTGTTGTTTAAATGAGTCTCATCTACCCATTTACAATTTAGTATTTGTGGTGCATTCTGTATAATTTATTTTATTTTATCTTGAGAAGTGCCACCTTCAGTACCAAAGAATAATTTTATTTTTTTAAGATTATAAAATTTTATTTTTTTCTTTTTAAAATTATAAAATTATTTTATACCCATTTTTTTCTTGTGTATTATCCTTTCTCAAATATTTTGCAAACTCCTTGCTTTTACCTCACTTTTTTTGGGGCATGGTGTAACTCTGCTCTATATGCCTTCATTATCCATTAATAAGACTCACATAGGGTTTGATATTCAAGTGATAAAATTTATTCAGTAAAATTAAGATATAAATGATTTTATGGTGGTTTATCCAGGGTATCCAGGGTAGAGTTAGCTGAAATAGTGTAAAGTGATTTGTGTAACTGAGTATTAACTACTAAAAAACAAATACTTTGTTTGGTTTGGTTTTTTAGTGTATCATTACTTTTTCAAAAATCACTTAAAATAATTTATTGTAAACTTCTTGCATTATAGACACAAGATTTCAATTTTTTATTGTTGTCTTAGGAGAATGTATCCATTTAACAAATGCTTAGTATCTACCACATATAAGGCATTATTCAGGAAACAGTTGTGGATATGAGATGTGAGGTGTCCATTCTCTTACATTGTTGATAATTATATAAATTACTTGAATCTGGTACAGGTGGATTTAGAAAATTGACTAAATCTATTTAGAGCCAGAATATTGTTTTGAATGTGATTCCTTGTGATTCCTAAAAATCTGATTTTGGTATGATTGTTGCCATTTATATGTTTTAGTATAAATAGAATGCTATCATTTCCATTCCGAATACATACATCAGGAATAAAGTAGTTCTTCCTCAGTGACATGCAAGATTTACTTGGCTGCCTGAGGTATCTCACCAAATATTAGGCAACTTCCCCTTAAGTTTTTTTTTTATTCCTTCGCTAAAACAAATTCTCTTTGCTATATGTATTCACATTTTCAGGGGCTCCTAGGTGGCTCATTGGTTCAGCATTTGACTCTTGATTTCTGCTCAGGTCATGATCTCAGGGTCCTGGGATCAATGCCCACATCAGGCTCTCTGCTCAGCAGGGAGCCTGCTTCCTCCTCTTTGCCTGCCTCTCTGCCTACTTGTGATCTCTCTCTCTCTGTCAAATAAATGAATAAAATCTTTAAAAAACTGTTTATTTTTATTTGCATGTTTTAAATATGTCTGGGGGACATATTTAGATAGATAAACTGAAGATGACTTTTACAGTTCCACATTTAGTTTTGTACATTAATGGCTATAGATACTGAAAAATGCCATAGAAATTTTTAGATAGCAGAAGGGGAGTCCAGTGGTTACTTTTATGCATGTCTTTGAAAGTTACTATTGCAAAATTGCAAAGACATATGTATAAATATGCTTCATATAAAAATAAGCCTTTAGATCTCCAACAAAAACAAAAAAAATCATGAAAATTATCCATACTAATCTAAGAAAATTAAAAATTTACAAAGAATGAATTTTTTTGTATTTATTATTATTTGGTTACTTAACATAAATAGAGGAAAATATTGTTGCATTTTAAAATCCATAGGGATAATTATTTATATTTTTGCCAGAGAAACAATTTCTATTAACAAAAATGAGCCTCTTTCCTGTGGAGACACACCTCACTAAATTTATAAGCAAGTTGCTTGTACATTTAGTCTTGAATTAGTTTTATATTTCTGAATTCACAGGTGGGGATTTAGTATAGCAAGAAGCAGAAATGAAAAGGATATATTGATGCCAACCCAGTCATTACTTTTCAAACACTTACCAAATGTGTCTATAGAAAGTGTTTTCACACTTATATAATAGTTTGTCATTTTTACCTGAAAAATTTACCACCAAAATGAAAGACATAGTAGGTGTGAATTTAAGAGCTATCTGTTAATCCCAATTTATTAGCATTTCAGAAAGATGCTAGAGGTCCCTTGAAAAGTTTACTTTTTTTTTCCTGAATTATTTCATTTTTTTTATTACTACTAATATTACTACTACTATTTGCAGGTAAATGTCTTCCCATGAATTCAAACCAGTTAAAGGCGTGATATAATACAGAGCTTAAAATGGAGTTCAAAGCCTGAATGTAACTATTTAACTGTTAGCTCCCTGCTCACAGGCATTTATTTGTGTACTCGATAAACAGATAATGGATGAAGGGAGGAAGTCTACAACAGTTTATGAAACAAGCCAAAAGAATGAGTGGGTATGGTTGTATATGCACATATATATTTTTAAAACTTGTTTTTTGTCGCTTTGTTGTTTTTTTTCCACTCACTTTAGTTTACTTTTTTTGTGTTTTTCAATAACATTAAACATTTCTGACTATTTTTTATATAAGCATTTAAAACCACAAATTTCTAAGTATAGATTTAATCTCTTCCCACAAATTTTGACATACTATGTTTCATTTTCATTTGGTGCAGAATATTTTAAAATTCATCTTGTTTTTTTTCTTATGAATGAGTTTAATTATATTATTCAAAGTTTTTTTTTTTTTTAAAGATTTTATTTATTCATTTGACAGAGAGAAACATAGCTAGAGAGGGAACACAAGCAGAGAGACTGAGAGAGGGAGAAGCATGCTTCCTGCCGAAGCAGGAAGCCGGATGTGGGGCTCGATCCCGGGTCTCCAGGATCATGACCTGAGCCGAAGGCAGTCGCTTAACCAACTGAACCCAGGCGCCACTATTCAAAGTTTTTATAACACTTTTCTGTTATTGATGTCTAATCAAATTTAGCTATGATAAGATAATTTATTATGTATAAATTCAATCTGTGTAACTCAATAAAATTGATTTCAGGATGTGGTAATCACAGTCAATGTCCCTATGAACTTGAATAGAATATACATTCTTTTGTTGTTGGGTAGTGTGTTTTACAAATGTAAATTTGTTTCCCTTATTTGATGGTATTCAAATGTTCTATAGTTTTGCTGTTCTTAAGTCTACTTCTCACATCAATTACTAAGAGAAAGCTATTAAAATTTCCAACTACATGCAGATTTATTTTTCATTTCAGTTTATTTTTTTTTCTTGTATTTTGAAGCTTTACAGCAGTATACTTCCATTTCTTCCATCATCTTTTGAGGTATATTGATTTTCCTAATATATATATTTAAAATTCACAAAGCCTTGATAATAGTTTGCTTTAATCAAACAACTATCTTTTAAGATTTCTTTACATGATAAAATTATATTTACTAGCATAGTTTTGTCTGCCTATTCCATTATCTGTCATTTCTGGGATTGATTTTTTTCCAGACGGTTTTAATTAATTAATTAATTATTTAATTATTTTTTTACTGGTTTGGGTCATATCATGCTGCTTCCTCATTTGCTGTTGTTTTTTGATGTGAAATGTAATTTTCTGTTGTGTGATAAATTTTGGTTTTTTTCAAAGACTTAAAATATTTTTTTATAAGAAGATGTTATATATGTGGCAAGTTATCTACTCTCTGTCTAAATGAATTTTGAGCAATTCCCAATCCTTTCTGACTGCTGAGAATTGTTTGTAATATAAACCACTAATATTTTTCTTGGAGATTCTTTATCAGTTTCAAAGATATTCATGTGCAGATTGGTATATACAGGCTCAAGAGGTGACCATATTAAAATTTCTAGAACACTTTCTCCACATAACTTCCTCGTCTGTGGAATTGTACATTTAAGTTCATTAAACTCAAGTCTCTGTCTTTTCAATTCAGAGAGCATACCATGTTCTCCCCTGCATCGCATGCTGAAAACTGCCTCCACACAGAAAGCCTGGGCAATAGCAGAGTTTACCCTATTTTAAAGATTACCATTCTTTATTGGCCATTGCCTGATATCTGCCTTTTCTTTTTCATATATTGCTCATTATTTTAAATGCTTGTCAGAAAAGTAATTCCAGACTCTGATATTCTCTCAAGAACACAAGAGAAACTGTTGTACCTCACTTTAAAATAGTTTTTACTTTTACACAATTATTTATAAGACTCAAATATGACAACTCCCTACCTGAAATACTTAAATGGCAATGCAATACGTGTACAAAGACTCAAAATTAGTTGATTTTAAAATTCCATTCAAGATCTGATTCAGTTTACCTTTGTAAGCTTTCAGCTAACTACATCTTAATTGAAAATAATGCCCTAATGAATAATGTGTGGTTTCTCAAACACGTTTTGGGATTTTTCCCCAGTTTTAATTCCATTTATTTTGTATCATTCATCATTTTCTCAAAAATTCCTTCAGATTTCCCTTTCTTAACACCTACAGTCCTCTACAAGACACAAATTTAATATATATATGTCAAGTATTCAGTATTCACAATATTGGACTTTCCTTAACCATGCAATATAGTGAGAGAAATATCTTTGTCATTTATCTCTCCATTGCCAAGTCCCTTACATAGTATCTTATAAATAACCACCTGATTCCTTCCATTTAACTTTATGAATGCTTTCAGTCAGATAGTAGAAACATAAAAGAGAGGTCAATTCAAATTTTAGAAACTGATAATTTTCAGAGTTGAAATTAATTAATCCTTATAAGATTTCTAATTATTTATTGCATAAATTGGTGGATTAAACAGGAACAATTTTATAATTTCTCATGATTCCATAGTTTATATTCAACTAAGGGGCTGACTTGTCTGGAACACACAAAATGGCTCATTCACATGAATGGTAGTTGATTTTTCAATATATATCTCATATATGTATATGTGATTATAGGTGCATGCAATCCGATGGGTACAGTAAGATAGGACAGTCAAATGAAATACTTCTTTTCTTAATCACTTGGTCTCTGTATGTTGTTAGAGCTTCTCATGGAGTCCTGGCTCAATTCTAAAAGGCATAAGGTGAAAACTGGTAGTCTTCTTTGAAGTCTGAGTATGGGTTACCTGTGATATATTCCATTGTTAAGATCAGTCACAAGTCCTGCCCAGCTCAGGGCAGAGGAAATAATTTCCACATCTTAATGTGAGAAATGGCATGTATGCATACAGAAAGAAGGAATTGTTGTAGGACACTGCGTGAGACCATCTTTCCCAGACAAAAAGAAACTGTATTCTTGAGGTCTCCTTATATCCCTTGCACAGTGTAATTTTCTCTTTTTGGCAATGGACTTGGATGCAGGAAGATACAGGACTAGGAATGTTGATAGCGTGTTTGAGTCTTTATTCCAGTTGTGAAGAGGCAGCCACATCATCTCATCTTATCTATTTGAAATATCTATATCTCTTTCCTGGGAACAAAATCTGGTTAAGCTTTATATGTTCAGATGTTATTGGAGATCTTTATCTGTGAAATGATTCCCCCCCCATTCATTTCTGTTAACCATCCTGGGCTCAAAACTTACAGTTTTTAAGAATGTTATTTTCCATTCTTTATCACCAGGAAGAACTTTACCAAAAGATATCAGAATGAACTAAAATATATTAGACATGTTGTGGCAAAATAAAAATATTATTTTTTTAAATGTGTGATTTAAGCTCTTATAACATCTCCAGGAGTGAACTATAATATAAAAATATTTGCATTTTGCTTCTAAAAACAAAATCAATGCAATTGAAATATTAAATAACTGTAAACATATTTTGCTCTATTATTTAGGAAAAATGATAAAACAAATATAAATAAAACAAATTATTTTTCATAACTATAAAAATATATCTCAGACATCTACTAGTATTAGTCTTAGGCCATAGAATAATCTTTAAAAGGGGGAAATCAATTATTTCACTCATATTGTCAAGGATAATACCAAAAGATATGTTTTTACATATTTTACCTTGTTGTTGTCTAATTTTTCAATATTTATCTCATATATGTATATGTGATTATAGATGCATGCCATTTTAGACTTTGGAATATAATCATATCACCAAAATAAACTTTTATTGAGATAATAGAGATCATCATGCTTATTATATCTAACCACTCTGTAGTAAGAATTATTTAGAAGTTTGCTTCCTTAAATTGATGATTTTATATTGAACTCTTAAGAAATATGCAAATCAGAACTTGTAGATTCAGACAAAATTTGATATCAGGTAGAACATCTTCTAGCTAGGTTACCAAAAAGATAAACTAAATATGGCTTTAAAATTGTATAAATTTATTCTCTTATAAATGAAAATATGAATTAGGAGACTTAGTAAGGCTTCTAATTCTGTGCCAATAGTATCTTAAGTACAAAGTTTCTCTTCATATTTCCATTGTTTTCTCCATAGCATGTGTGGTTTTGCCCTGTAACTTAGCTCCCATCATAGAAAGAATACTAGCTTTTATAATTCTTAGCATCACATCCAGATGTCTAAACTAAAAAAAAAGAGATATCTATCTTCCAAACATAAAACTAAAAAAAAAGAGATATCTATCTTCCAAATATCTTTTCAAGAGCAAGGACATTCTTTTCAGTTATCCTATAGAAGACTGTTCCTCATTGAGCCAAATAGGGTCAAATTATTATTCCAAGAATAAACACTGTTAACAGAAATGGTTGTCTTTGACTTAGGCTGTTCCAATTTATTCCACATTCACAGGCAGTCACTGTTATATAGTATGCTAATCATATTTGTGTGTATGCTAATGTATGATTTTTTTCTACTTACATCTAGGGGCTTGTCAGATACTGTAATAATTGTTAAATCTGAGGTTAATATTCCATAATTCATCTATATTTGTCACTGAGCAGCCCCGGGGGTCTGCTAATTAATGAAATAAAAGTTCAAAATAATTTTCTATGCAATAAATTGATAGCTTGTTAATTAGCAAAATCAATATTATAAATGGAATTTAATTGGCTAAATTAGTGAATTATTGAAATGTGTGGATCAGCTAAAATTTTGTAGAAACACTTGCTGCATTTACATGAATAGGGTGTAAGAATTTATAGTAAGCCTTCCCTTTTAACCATTCAGAACGGTATCCAAGGTTTTTCTGGGAATACTCCTGTGTTCAGTCACAGGACAGTGGATACCTGCTGTCTTTTATAAAACTAACTGAACTCAGCATCTAAAGTAGGGTCGTTTGCCTGGAGAAAATCTTTGTGAAAAGGAAGTTTAAAGAGTGATATGCTTTGGCTAGAGTGTAGCCACTAGCAAGTGCCAATCTCTTCCCAGGGTCACATTCAAACAAAAAATATTTGTTGTTTAAAATTGGTCAGGATAAGAAAATCAGCAAATGTTATATATAAATTTTGTTTTAAAATAAATATTTATCTATTTAGCTGGCTTATCAGTACACCACTGGTTTAAAGCAACTAATTTCAGGAATCAGGATTGAATGAAATTATACAATAGATGAAATGATCAGTATACTGGCATGACTGATTATTAATATATCTTCTAAATGTAGTGAAAGAATTTGGTCTGAGACAGGCTTTCACATCTTCAAGGTTGTAAAAATAGAACTATAGTCTTTAACATTCTGTAAATATTAATTGCTTGTCTTTGTGCAAAAACAAAGCAAAGCAAAACAAATGCATACAGTAAAAAATTCTAGTAATTGTGGACAAATAAACTGAACTGTCTTAGAAATTCATAAACCATTTAGAGGTGGATCTCTGAAATAATTTGAGTTCTATTTGTAGGAATAAAGAACATATCTTGGGGAAGCAACCAAAAACTTTTAGTAAAATTTCAAATTTATTCTCTATTCCTGCAAGTATTCTTAACAGCCAGCTATTTCTAAATAATAAATACATCAGTGCTTATTTATTATTATTAGGCAGTATATAGGTCTGCTAGGGGTTGGACTAACCTAAGCTGGGTCTGGCTGAGCTCTTTTGCTCAAGGTGAAGCTCCATCAGGGTTCAGCTCCTTATCCTTGGATGGGTTTCAGTATGTATCATATGTGCTCATTCTATGTCCCAGTCTAAACAACAGCCAACCCAGTAATGCTATTTTTATGAGAGGATAGATTTGTAAGAGGCCAAACCCCAACTAGTAAGCCTATGACAATACCCTCCCACTATTCAAACCGAGTTATACAGCCAAGTCCAAAGTCAAGAAGTGGGATGTCTACTCCCACCATGAAGTCAAAATATCATATAACCAAGCTCAATATTAAAAAAAAAAAAAAATCATGAATGAATGAATGAATGAATGAATGAAAGAATTAATAAAAATAAAATAAAATAGAAAAAATTAAGGGAATTATATCCAAAGTTTCACTGAAATAAATATTTACAAACCTGGCATTTATGCTATGGATTTGTAGCAAGAGAGAATTTACTTAAAGTAATGAATGATCTTAATCAACTGGAAGCTTCATGGCCTGAGAAAATATTCTGTAAATGTGCTCAAAACACCAAAATTAAGTAATTAACTTCAAGCATGTATTCCTCCTTCATAAAAGAGAAATGGTTTTGACTCAACTTGAATGAGCAAGATTCTTCCCGAGCTAGGAAAAAATTATTCTATTCCCTCATGTCACCAAGGAGCATGAATTTCATCTTTCTTTTTGTTCCCCTTCTCTCAACTCTTATAGAGGGAAAAGAAATCATAAAGGTATGGCCAGGGAGATGGGTATTCTAACTATCTCAGAAATCTTGAGCATAGTAAACCACTAAGCTTATCAGGAAATTGAAAAAAAAAAAAAAGGAATTCCCATATATTTTTGGTAGGAGTGTAAATTGGTACAGCCACTATGGAAAACAGTATGGAAGATCCTTAAAAAATGAAGAATAGGAATACCATGTGATCCAATAATTCCACTTCTGGGTATTTATCCAAAGAAAATGACTTTAAAACAAAAAATTGTAATAAGAGACAAAGAAGGGCATTACATAACGATAAAGGGGTCAATCCAACAAGAAGATATAGCATTTATAAATATTTATGTACCCAACATGTGAGCACTTACATATATAAAGTAAATATTAACAGAGAAAAAGGGAGAAATAGATAGCAATATAATAATTGGAGGAGACATTAACACCCCACTTACATCAACTAATCAAACATTCATTGGCAAGCTAGAGGATTGAGTAAATTCCTAGAAACAGAGTGCCTGGGTGACTCAGCTCGTTAAGCATGTGCCTGCAGCTGAGGTCATGATCCTGGAATCCCAGGTTTAAGCCCTGCATCAGGTTCCCCGATCGGCAAGGAGTCTGCTTCTCCCTCTACCCCTCACCCTGCTCTTGTGCTTCTCTCTATCAAATACATAAATACAATCTTGAATAAAAATAAATAAATTCCTAGAAACATACAACCTACCAAGACTGAAGCATAATGAAATAGAAAATCTAAAAAGAATGATTACTAACATAGGGAGATTGAATCAGTAATCAAAAACTTCCCAGCAAACAAAGTCCAAGTCCAGATGGTTTCACTGGTGTATTCCACTAAACATTTAAAGATTTAATACTTAAATTTCTCAAACTCTTCCAAATTTATTTTATGAAGCCAATATTACTCTGATACCAAAATCAGATCAGGACATCTCAGAAATAGAAAACTACAAACTATTATCCTTGATAAATATAGATGCAAAATCCTCAATATAATATTAAAAACCAAGTTCAATAATATGTTAAAAGAATCATATACCATGATTAAATGGGATTTATTTAAGGGCTTCAAGGATAGTTCTATACCTGCATATCAATCATTGTGATATAACACAGTAATAAAACAAAGGATAAAAATCATATGATCAGAGTGCCAGGGTGTCTCCGTCGTTAAGCGTGTGCCTTCAGCTCAGGTCATGTTCCTGGAGTCCTGGGATCGAGCTCAGCTTTGGGCTTCCTGCTTGGCGGGAAGCCCACTTCTCCCTCTCTGACTCCCCCTGCTTGGGTTCCCTCTCTAGCTGTGTTTCTCTCTGTTAAATAAATAAATAAAATCTTAAAAAAAATGGGCAGAAGGAAAAAAATGGGCAGATCTAAATAGACAGTTTTCCAAAGAAGTATGCAGATGGCCAACAGGTGTATAAAACAGTGCCTAACATCACTAATCATCAGGAAAATGCCAATCAAAACCACAATGTGGTATCATCTCACACCTGTTAGAATGATTATTATCAAAAAGACAAGAAATAACACATGTTGGTGAGCATGTGAAGAAAACCTTTCTGCACAGTTGGTGAAAATATAATTTGGTTCAGCCACTACGAAAAACAGGATAGAGATTCTTCAAAAAATTAAAAATGGGGAGTGCCTGGGTGGCTCAGTTAAGAGACTGCCTTCAGCTCAGGTCATGATCCTGGAGACCTGGGATCCAGCCCCGCATCGGGCTGCCTGCTCAGTGGGAAGCCTGCTTTTCCCTCTCTCACTCCCCCTGCTTGTGTTCCCTCTCTGGCTGTGTTTCTCTCTGTCATTAAAAAAAAAAAAATTAAAAATGGAACTACCATATGATCTAGTATTTCCACTTCTGGGTATTGATTCAAAGAGAACAAAAACACAACTTGAAAAGATGTATGTATTCCGTGTTCATGGTAGCATTATTTATCTAGCCAATATTTGGAAACATCTTTATCAATAAATGGATGAATGGATAAAGAAAATGTGGTATGTAAATACATGATAGAATATTTTTCAGCTATAAATAGAAGCAAACCTTGCTATTGTGGCAACATGGGTAGACTTTGAGGGCTTTATGTTACATGAAATCAGTTAGACTGAGACAAACAAATACTATATTCACAAGTAGAATATAACAAAAAATAAAAACAAATAAATAACAACAACAACAGCAAGCAGCTCAGAGATACAGAGAAGATGGTGAGTATCAGAGGAGGGGTTTGGAAGTGAGTGAAAGAAATGAAGGAAGTCAAACATAGCAAACTTCCAGTTATAAAATTAATAAGTCCTGGAGATATAAAGTACAACATGGCAACAGTGTTTAATAACACTCTATTACATATTTGAAAGTCACTTAGTGAGTAAGTCCTAAGTTATCCCCCTCCCAAAATTCTGTATACATGGTGATAACATTAACTAGATTTATTGTGGTGATCATTTTTTTTTTAGTATATACAAATATCAAATCATTATGCTGTATATCTGAGATTAGTATAATTTGTATGTCCATTATACCTCAATTAAAAAAATAAAGTCAGATATAGGTAACCTAGCCTAGAGCACACAGTGATAAATGACACATAATCAAACAATGGTATGAAAAGAAGTAAGAAGGTCAAATGTAAAGTGTGACAAATGGGCATTGATTTCAGGTCACTGAAGTATATCTTCATCAGTACAATGAATATCTTAAGCTCTTAAAAATTTCAAAACCCATAGAAAGGACAAAATATTCTAATGCTGATATTGTGAAAAAATGTTAAAACACACTTTTCCTTACAATATATGAGAAATAATCATAATTCAATAATACTAAATATAAAACCCAGTGATAATATTCCATTTTTATATTTAAACTTGTTTATGTGTTTAAACTCAATGTTTGTAAATGTTGGTGTAACATGTAAAATGGATACAATTAGAAAAAGTATAAATAATCACTAATAATAATTGATTTACAAATAAAATTCAAATTTTATTCAGGGACTATTAAATATAACTATTAAATCAAAATGTAGTTTGGAAAATATTTTTTCATTTTTATAAATGCATGTTTCAGAAGGTATTATAAAAATAACTTCAGCCCATTAAACATAGTGGAAATGAAAAACAGAAATCAAATTTCTGTCATTTCTATTTCACTAATTTGGAATGCTACCTGTTCCCCAATCCAAGAAAGAAAAGTCAAAATAATTTCTACTTTATTTGCTCCCTTATCACTCAGAATTATTAACAATCATGTTTTGCTATTTCTAAATCCTTAAAAAACTTTCATAATACTCTACTCTTTCATGTCCTTATGTAGGAAATTTTCATTTCCTTATTTCTGACTTTCATTTTTATTTGCCTAAACTACTACACTTTCTTCTTACTAATCTTCCTAATTGTAGTTTTGCTTTCTAAAGTCTGAACTTGACATCTTATTTGCACCCTTCAGCAAATCACCATTACTATGTAACTTTAGATTCTTTGAGCACCATGCACAAGAAAGTATATAATCCTTATGCTAACCCTATAACTAAGTCTCATCTACTGGAATTGCATGAAACACACAACTATTTCCTCATCCACGCGACCACACTTGTGACACATTCCACTGCAATAGTCTTTGCTCTCTCTTCAACCTCGCTTAAGTAACAAAAATATTTATTATTGCCAATAACAGGAAGCCCCAAAATAAGGCAGATGTCAGAGCTGATTGATTCATCTGTATCATGTGTCATCAATATCTAGGCAATTCCCATCTTTCAACTCTGCCATTTTTGGTACTGGTTCCATCTCCAGCCTGAGAGTCATTTAAGCTTCATATTTGCACATGGCAATATTTCTAAGTATAGACGGTACTGGTACCATAATTTTCTGTGATTTTCCTTTAGGATCCAGAAAGTTGACTCCTGATAACCACCTGTACATATGTGGTTAGGTAAGGTAGAATCAGGTAATATAATTTCTGAATCAATCATGTGCAAGAGGAATAGGATTACCTACAGGATAATCAGGGCCCTGCTAAAGGTCAGATGTAGACAGTGAAAACTATTGGTTATGACTATATTTGGGAGATACAACACATAAAGAAAAGTAGCATCTTATTAAACAGAAAGAAAGGGGATTTGTTGCTATTTATTTTGTCCATGTTTTCACTAGGGAGAATTTGCTCATTACTAATCATCATGTTAAACATAAATCAGATGTTATCTTCTTGAATCAGTCCTCTTGACATGCCCTCATCCTCATGCCAAAGTATGTTAATAAGTATATAATTTATACCTATCATTCAGTATTATGTTTATTTGTTACTACAATTGGCTTTTCCACTAAACTGTGAAACACTGTTTGTGTGTGTGTGTGTGTGTGTGTGTTTCTGTTTTTCTTTTCTTTCCCTTTTTTAAATTTAATTTAAATTTTTTTGTTGTTTATGCCCCACACCCAGTGCTCCATGCAATACGTGCCCTCAGTACCCACCACTAGGCTTTCCCATCCCCCATCCACTTCCTTCCAAGACCTTCAGTTTGTTTCTGAGTCCAAAGTCTCTCACATTTTGTTTCTCTCCCTGGATTACCTTACTTCCCATTTCCTTTCCTTCTCCTACTGTCCTCCTACCTATATTACCCCTTATGCACTACAAGTAAGTGAAACCATGTGATACTTGACTTTCTCTACTTGGCTTATTTCACTCAGCATAATCTCTTTCAATCCAGTCCATGTTGCTACAAAAGTTGGGTATTCATCCTTTCTGATGGAGGCACAGTACTCCATTGTATATATGTTCCACATCTGCTTTATCCTTTCATCTGTTGAAGGGCACCTTGGCTCTTTCCACAGTTTGGCAATTGTGGCCATTGCTGCAATGAACATTGGGGTACATATGGCCCTCTTTCCTTCTTTTTTTTTTTTTTTTTAAGATTTATTTATTTGAGAAAAAGAGAAAGCATGCAGTGAGGAGGGGCAGGGGGAGAGGGAGAGAGAGTCTTCAGCAGACTCCATGCTGAGAGAAGAGCCCAACTTTAGTGGCTCCAACTCAAGATCTTGAGATCTTGATCTGAACAGAAGCTGAGTTGGATACTTAACTGGCTGCATCACCAAGGTGACCTAAGAAACAGCTTTGTTTTCATTTTACTCTATCCATTACATTTAGACAATATCTATTGAATGAACTAATAAAGATAATACTGCAAATTATTTATAATTTCTAGAACTCTCCAGTAGAACCACTTCTTTTGAGTAACTTAATAAGAACCTTTGGGTATTTGAAATCAGTAATAGAAATTTATTTTTAAATATTCTATTTCTTATGCTCCACACAAGCATGTTAAGATTATAGAATAAAATACAGAATATGGAATTTTCCTAAGCTTCCAAACTAGGTTAGAGGTCTCTAATATATTCTATGATTTTCAAGTTTTTCTTGAGGGAAGGTGTGCCAACAATCTTGTGATAGTTCCCCCAACATTTAGCCAGTGCATATTGCATGGGCACTCAATAAATATTTAGATTAAATAAATATATTAAGAATATTTACTTATTATTGAAGCATAAGTTTATACACCAATTATAACTCAATATTATATTTTTTAAGATTCAATAAACAATGAATCTTGGAACACTGAAAAAATAAAATAAATAAAAAATAAAAATAAACAAAAATAATTCAGTAAATAAATAAAACTCAAAAAAGAATATTTGCATTTAATTTACTATAATGCAACATCTTACTTAGCTCTTAACACATATACATTTTTGTTCAACAGCATGTTGCAGAAAATACCACCTGGAATCCCAGAGAAGAGCTCAAATGAATACGGTACCCATTGGCAGGAGTCAAGAGAATGTCCCTCAATTCAAAGTTAAATTAGCTAGTTGTAGGGCTCAACTGACAGCAAATGAGATATCCCCATTCTCAGACACAACAGATTTTAAGGCCTCCATCACCAAAAGGAAGCCTGTACTATTGGAATAAGATCTTCATTTTCCAGACTTAGTACCTATCAGCAAGAGTCATGCAGGACTAAGTGATTCTATTCAGATGACCTACTTCTCTCTCCCCTCCAATATTCTTTATCCCACATGCTCTGACTTGAGAACATGAGGTATAATTTCATTATGACTTTTAAACCTGTCTCTGTTAGTCACCATAAGAACCCCAATTCTTCCAGGTCAGTCCATTGGGATTCCAATCCCTACACAAATCTGCACAAGTATTTTGTTTCCATCTCCCATCCTTCATCAACTACCAAAATGCTTGCAGTAAACAATCTGTAAGTCATAGTCATCAACAGAGTTTGTGATGCTCTGTACCACTTCCTTGAACAATCTTTTCACTGTATTTGCTGACACTTGGTTCTGCTTTGAGCTTTTTCAATGAAAAAGTGCCAGTGTTTTGTTTTCTCCATACTTATTGACTTACTGAAACTTGAGGTGGGCTAGTATTCTTCCTTATATATATATTCCAGTGTGCTTCAATTGTTCTATTACTCTTTCTCATTCCAACATAAAAAGTCATTCAGATGTGAAATCAGATTCTGCTACCATGTTCCAATCATCTGCTGACACTTCAGTCATTCTCCCTCATGATATGGAGACTTAAGCTCCTGTCATACTGACACTGTCCAACACAACTGCTTTTCAAACCTTGGTAACTTCAATGTCCACCCAAATCGACCTCTCATTTCAGTGGATTCTCATTTCCTTGATGTTATCTCTTCCAACTGTCAGGCCTCCAACCCCATCTTAGACCCTCACATCCAAAGTCACATGCCAGGCTTTAGTATCATCAAGGGATATACAATATGTCTATAGCATTTTAAAAAAATTATCTCGAAAATAATTTTAAAACCAAGAATTTATAATGTTCAAATGTCACAAAGACCTCTAAAAGTTCTCTGGTATTTGAGAAGCACTAATATCAGGAATGAATTCATTTTCTTTGAGGTTAGATAAAAATGTTAAGGGCACCTGGGTGGCTCAGTGGGTTAAAGCCTCTGCCTTCGGCTCAGGTCATGATCTCAGAGTCCTGGGATCAAGGCCCGCCTTGGGTTCTCTGCTCAGCAGGGAGACTGCTTCCTCCTCTCTCTCTGCCTGTCTCTCTGTCTACTTGTGATTTCTCTCTGTAAAATAAATAAATAAAAATTTTTTAAAAAATGTTAAAATGTGAGCAAACATTCTATGATAGGAACACCATTGAATCAAGAATTGGATAGGTTGTCATTAAGCAGCTGTGAATTTCCTCATCTGTGAATTAGCATGCTCATCTGTGAAGATTTCTAGGGTCCCTCTTGGTTCTTAAACCCTATGAGACTATAAACAAAAAAGATAAAATATTTTCTAAGTGTAAATTTTAACTATATTTATAAAAAAATTTACACTCATTTTTTTCATTTTATGTAACATTGTAAGTTAATGAAATGATATTTTTAAATTTTAAGTTGAAAAAGGCAACTGTTTATTTCAACTGTTTATTATTGTACAATAAATTTGATTCACAAAGAAATGTCAAAAGAATAAATGGTTGAAATGGCAAGAAGGCTTCATGGGATTTAAATAAGAGACAGCATTTTTTGAGAATGGTAGGCATTAGAATATATACAAAATATAATTGTACTATTGGAAGGAGATCTATGTAATCCATAACTCCAGTCTAAGTAGTGGGTACTCACTGAAATACAAATGGGAAATGTAGACATCTTATATATTTCCACCAGAGTCTGTGGAATTTGATACTAGAAGTGTTATTTTCTGTCCATAAATGAATTAAGTTTTTGGAATGAAACTAGTCAACTAGTTACTAACCACTATTTTAAAAAAATACTGTTAAAAATTTAATTTGATCAATTAGTAACAGTTTATACTAATTTAAGTTAGCACCCATGAAGAAGGTGATTTGTTCAAAGTCAGCTGCAGAGAAGAATACTAACTGGTTATGAAATATTATAAAGACATAGAAAAAATATCTATACTATACTCTAGAACAATCTCCCTACCAATTGTTTCAGAAGATACAGGATGAATACCTTAAAGATTGCAAATGTGACTACCTATCAAATGCAATCATATTTTAGTCATTCATGTTTATTAGATTCACTCTGATTTCCAGATATATTTAGAAAAATGTTTTGAAAGCAATATTGTTAATAGTTCTCGACACAGTGATATAAGACAACATCTATCACACAAAATGCTTGCTGGAAAATATAAAATACTATGTTTCTGAAAATTACCTTTCTGTAATGAAATGCAATTACATTTTTATTTAGAGATTTTATTTCACTGTGTAAGGGCTCTAAGACATTAAATTAAAAAATGTGTATTTACCTCAAAAAAGATATAGTATAGACAAATTATTAGTTTAACTAATTACTCCTAATTCATTAATGTTTTAGTCTTCTTAGATTTTATACCTCACCCAATTAAAAAAAAAAATCGAGAAGCTTGAAGGAAGGGCTTCATGATATTAATCCTAGGAATGTAAGGCATCATGACTGACTGAAGAAAATTTGGTTAGAAGAGACCATTGGTATCCTTTGACCAACAGTATTTTGTATACACTGACATTAAGCAGATTTTAGAGATGGTTTAGAAACATGAATTAAATTAATTATTAAGACTTCTCTAAAACTAAGATCCTAAAATTCTAGGTATCATCTGTTTTTAAGTATATGCTTTTTCTTTTCTTTATTCTTTTCTTTTCATTGCTTTTCTTTCCTTTTCTTTTTTTTTCTTTTTTCTTTTTTTTAATCATCTCTCAGGAAAAGAAGAGACTGTTTATTGTTTTCAATAAAACCAATATGGTAGCTCCCCCAAAAAACACGTTTGTATCTCAACTCTAATATACTTTAATGGGTGTCATTCCCTGCCTCCTCCCCAACACTGACAGTTCCAAATTGTTATGAGTTGGGGGAAGGGCAAGCAGAGTACCTGTAATTTCCTTCCCTCCTTAGTTTCTTGTGAGTTCAGTAGCCATCTTTGACTCTCTTGTCTCTGAATCTTTGACTAAAATGTCATTTCCTAAGGTTGATGTTCTCTCTCTTTTTTTTTTTTTTAAGATTTTATTTATTTCACAGAGAGAAACATAGCTAGAGAGGGAACACAAGCAAGGGGAGTGAGAGAGGGAGAAGCAGGCTTCCTTTAGAGCAGGGAGCCCGATGTGGGACTTGATCCCGGGTCTCCAGGATCATGACCTGAGCCGAAGGCAGTCGCTTAACCAACTGAGCCACCCAGGCGCCCCTGATGCTCTCTTTTTTAATTCAAAATATTTTCATTGTTCAAAGATGGCTATTCAGTGATAGCACTTCCTTACTCATCTTTTAATAACTTCATACCAAGTTACCTGTGATTGCTTTGTGGCACGATTTAATGTGATTCTAACTAAACTAATGCTAACTAAACTTCTTTTCTATCTCATTCCATATCTTAGAGTTGAGGCACAACAGGTCTTCAAATATTTTAATCTTTCTCTGCTTATGATGTGTATCCTATATTTATGAAACCCTCTCCCAGTGGACATATATGATGTATTCATCTAGAAAAGTAAAGGGCAAGGATTAGTCCATTCCCTCTGCCTAGCTTTGGCATCAAGAAAAGATAGGAAATTGACCTCTTGGTGACTTACTTCCCTCCTTATCCTACCCTCTTATCTTACCATTATCAATATCCTCTAGGTGAGCATTGGTTAGATTAGGGAATGGCCAGTCTTATTAGCCCATGTGATTAGTGGGCACCTGAAATGCAATGTGAGATGGCCTTGAGAAACATCCCCCCATTCCTACTCTAACCTGAAGTCACCTTCTTTATACCATTAATTGAAAGATGATTCTTCGTCTTTATTTAACAATTAGTAGAAACTGCATGAGAGCAAATTTGTGTAAATATCTATCCTAAATCTCCAACACCTCTTTTAGTTCTAATACATATGCAGGGCATGAATTTTGAACACCAAATTAAAAGAAAAAGATAGAAGAATTAAGGCATCTTTATTATCTTCTTAAGCCCCAAACAGAAAATATGAGAAAAGAAAGTTATTCAGCATTTGAGATAATTAGGGAATAACTAGAAATCTTAATCATAACATGTCATAAGCAAAATGTCTAGCATAAACATTAAAGTCAGAATTAAAATTACAATACATATAATAACACCAATATTATTCAAAATGGTTTTGGCTAGCTAATAAAATTAGACAAGAAAAAGTTATGAACCATAACAATTAAAAAGAAGAAGAAATTTAATCATTGAATAATTTCTAGGTGCTATAACTTACCTGAAAACTTACAAGAAAATATATTAAAATACTAATCCAAGATAATACACTAAAAACCCTAAACAATATGAGGAGTAGGTAAATCTATCAAAGGAAGAGCTTTCTTATAGCTTACCCTCTCTCAAGAGTTGTGAGTTGCAAAGTGTAAGGGAAAAAAAATCTTGTTTACTACTGCAATAAAAGTATTAAATATCTAGGGATAATGCCATATGAAATGCACAAAAGGATACAAGAACTCAAGGCAAAATAAACACTCACTGGTATCCAGAGCATAAATTGGATCAAAAGGGAACAACGTGACAGTATGAATTTTTTAATCAAAATTTATGCTTATAGTAATTTATCTTACAAATATACATGTGTGCAAGAAAGTGTGATATGGATATTCATTGCAGTGCTATGTATAATAGTAAAAGATTGGAAACAAATTTCTTGTAAGTCAGAGGACACTCAACTAATGGTACATTTTTGCAATGAAATGATAGCTATAGTAATTATTTAAGTCACCTGATAAGAAATAACACCCGAAATATATAGATTTTGGATGTTGGAGATTTAGAAAATGGAGGTTTGTATAGTGCATACCTGTATATTTAAAAAGCTGTACAGCCATATGTGCATACATATACATACATGTACATACTCATATATATGCATATATTCTCACACACTTGCACGCTTGTATATATGTTAGATCCTGTGGATGTTTATGCCCTTAAATGAAAACAGTCTATTCAGGAGGAATATATAAGCAACAGTATTTTTAAAGTGGGGTTCTCTGTAAAAGAATCCATCACTAGTGTCCTAACATATCCATGTGTACAATGAATTAACCCTTCACTTTTTAGTCTATAGTGATACTAGTTACATATTATTCTAGAAAGAAATGGGACAATAATTACTCGGATTGCAGCCTAAGCTCCATGGTTCACCTGATGAAATCTAATTTAGAAAGACTAGGAAGTATGAGGGAGATAATTAAGTTATATATGCTTTTTGATAGTAGATAATTTTGTTTTTTAACATACAGTGTTTTATTAGTTTCAGATGTACAACATAGTGATTTGACAATTCCATACAACATCTGGTGCTCATTATGACAAGTGCACTCCTTAATCCCCATCACTTAATTAACCCATCCCCTCTGCAACCCCTGCTGGTAACAATCAGTTTGTTCTCTATAATTGAGTCCATCCTTTATTTCTCTTTCTCTCTCTCTTTTTTCCCCTTTGCTCATTTGCTTTATTTCCTAAATTCCACATATGGGTGAAATCATATGGTATTTGTCTTTGTCTGACTGACTTACTCACTTAGCATTGCACTCTCTGGCCCTGTCCATGTTATTGCAACTGGTAAGGTTTCATTCATTTTATGGCTTAATAATATCCCATTGTGTTATATATACCACATCTTCTTTATCCATTCTTCAGTCCATAGACCCTTGGGCTGCTTCCATAATTTGGCTATTGTAAATAATGTTGCTATAAAAATAGGGATGCATATATCCTTTTGAATTAGTAAAATTGTTTTTGTATTCTTTGGGTAAATGCTCAGTGGTGTGATTGCTGGATCTTGGGGCAGTTCCATTCTTAACTTTTTGAGGAAACTCCATACTGTTTCCCACAGTGGCTGCACCAGTTTTCATGTTATATACCATTTGATACTGCTTTTTTAACACTTGGTTATTTTTTTTGTTTGTTTTTTACAATTATAATTTTGTTATCTAAATAAGGTGATTAGTGGACAAAGAAGCAATCTTATGCAAAAAGGGGCTTATACAACCCAGAATCTTTTCACAGATGTCCCTGTATGGCTTAGCGACATTTATGAGGTCCATGCAACCAATTTCTTGGCCTGCAGTCAATTGCGTCATGGCTATAAGGCAATTCTGATTATAGATCTTGCCACTGACATGAGCAGCAAAATGGTAGATGCATTCTATAATTTTTTTTGCCCACGGTTTCTAAGTAGTGAGCAATGGACCCTTTCCCTTCTCTGCTTCTTCACTTCAATCAAAGTTGAATGTGAGTAACATTTCCAATTTAATTCTGAAAGTTGAAATAATGTTAACTGACAAATGAATGACAATTATAGTTCCTCACATTACAAAATAGTATGTTAAACAAATCTCCCTTGTGAATTCCTTATTCTTTGTTCACATTTGATCTCTCTTCTTTGTTCCCAGATCTTTAAATCTTAAAGGCAGCTATAATACTTGACCTAGTAATAATGATAGTTCATGTTCTTCAAATACTGAGTGGGTCCTACCGGCAAGGGTAGCACTTTGATGATTTCTTTTGGAAGACATATGGTCAATTCAGAGTGCAGAGTTATAAACTTTAGAATCAAAATTTAGCCTGCATCCTTCTCCAGCATGTGTTTTATTAAAACATTTCCCCATTATAATCATTATTACATTCAGGTACAGACTAATATAATGCATACACACATATTATTCCATAATTTAAGACAATGCTCTATAAAAATGTATGCCCTTTTTTTCCTATAATATAAGTCTCAAAGTATTTGATCAAACATGAATATGTAACTGTTGAAAGGTGCAATAAGAGGCGCCTGGGTGGCTCAGTCATTAAGTGTCTGCCTTCAGCTCAGGTCATGATCCTGGAGACCCAGGATCCAGCCCTGCATCAGGTGCTCTGCTCGGCAGGAAGCCTATTTCTCCCTCTCTCACTCCCTCTGCTTGTGTTCCCTTTCTAGCTGAGTTTCTCTCTGTCAAATAAATAAATAAAATCTTAAAAAAAAAGGAAAAATAAAAGTGCAGTAAAATAGCAAAATTGCTTATGAAAAACAATGTTACTAATTTAGGAACACATTTTAATTACATGAATGTGAACTTGGAAATACTACCTTTTTTACTTCCCATAAAAAATTATACTCAAATTTTTTATACACATGATGTCATCAGTATCACTCAAACTTTTTTTGGAGTCATCAAATAGTTTTTAGAGTGTATCATCCTTACATGCCTAAACAATCTAAGATATAGCACTTGTGGATATCATGTATTATGCTCTCACTGAAAATATGTTCCAAATCCATAAATACTAAGATTATGGTAATTTTCACTCATCCTTATATGTTTATTTGTGATCTCAAAAATGTTAACATTTATCAATTTTTCTAAAGTAACTATGAAAGATTTTTTTACAATGTAATATTACACTAGATGTGTCAAGTCACAGAGTCCAGTAATTACTATTTCTCTGATAATTCCTTTGTCTTCTATTTTATATGCTCTATTGATTAATGGCTACAAAACTCTACTACCTCTGTAAATGACACAAGGATTCCTTGAACTTATTTTAGGCTAAATGTCTTCCTAAATTTAAAATATTTTAGCCTATTGTAAATTTTTGGTAATAAGAAATCTCTTGTATTACTCAATAAACAAAACACAGTTTTCTTTTCTGAAAGATAATTTTTCGGGGGAAAATAAATATTTGTATTATTTTTTAAATACACTGAGGCTATTTATTCACCATGATGTTAGAGAAATCAAGAAAAGGTGTGATAGTTCAATCACATTTTTATTAGCACCTACAATTAACAGATATGATAGGAGACTTTTTCCTCCTCTTTCATTTTGTTTTGTTTTGTCTTATGTATTTTGACCGTATGATTTCTAATTGGAAATGTTAAAGGTGATGTAGGACAGCAGCAAAGAGGAAGTTAAGCTGCCTCTTACTTGAAAACTTTAAGAAGCTTCCATATCATCTTGTAGTTCCATCGATGTCCAGTGTTTGGAGTCTAATGTTTCTTAAATTCAGTCAGAGATAGACGGACAGGGAGATTGAACTATTTTCTCAGACTTTTTATCACTGATGAAATTCTAATTCTAATTCTAGCCTTATAGAGTACTTAGAAAATAATTGTATTTCAAACATGTAACTTGGGGCGCCTGGGTGGCTCAGAGAGTTGAGCCTCTGCCTTCGGCTCAGGTCATGATCTCAGAGTCCTGGGATCGAGCCCCACGTGGGGCTCTCTGCTCAGCAGGGAGTCTTCTTCCCCCCTCTCTCTGCCTGCATCTCTGCCTACTTGTGATCTCTTTCTCTGTCAAATAAATAAATAAATAATTATAAAAACAAAAACAAAAACAAAAATAAAAACAACAAAAATGTAACTTACCTGAAGAAGAAAGAAAAAGGAAGGTATGTTTGGAACATAGAAAAGAATCTATTGCCTTCTTTAAATGACAAAGAATAGCAAAGATTATATCTTTTACTTTTGCCAACACACTATTCACAAATTCATTTTACTTTAAATATATGGGCCAGAAATCAATTGTTTATATCTCAGAATCCAGCGCTGGTACATAGTGAAACAATAAGTTCTTATTTTTGAATACTTCATCAACATTTTCACTTTACATTGCTATGCGTGATTAAATGTGATAACAAAGATTTCTGTAAGAACTTATATAAACTATTATTTAAGGGTAACTTGGCTGGCTTAGTTGGTAGAGCATGCAAATCTTGATCCCAGGTTTGTGAGTTCAAGCCCCATGATGGGGGTTAAGATTACTTAAAAAAAATAAAATATTTTAAAAATCTTATCATTTAAAATCATATTAAAGAAAAAAACTTACCAAAATTCTAATAGTTTCTGAAATATGACATTTAATTTTATATATGGAAATGAAGAACATTGCTAACCAATGATATGATATAGTTGTCTGGGCAGACATATTAGACATTTAAAACTTTATTTTTTAGTGGAATTTTGGATTAACAAAACGATTGCAAGAAAAGATAATTCTGTCATCCTCTGCATTCCTCTCTGGGATCCTCTGAGCTCCTAGTATTTTCTTTTTAATTTGCATACATTTAAGTTCCCTCTTTGTGCTGTACATGTCTATAGGTTTTGACATATGCATACTATCATATGTTTACAAGTGCAGTGTCACAGACAATTGTTTCACTGTTCTAAGATTTCCATGTTTTACCTATTCAATCATTTTCTCCTTCCACCGAACCTCAACCAATCACTGATCTTTTTACTGTCGTTATAGTTTTGTCTTTTCTAAAATGTCATATAATTGAAATCATACAGTATGTAGTATTTTCTTTTTTCTTTCTTTTTTAAAGATTTTATTTATTTGACAGAGAGAAACACAGCCAGAGAGGGAACACAAGCAGGGGGAGTGAGAGAGGGAGAATCAGGCTTCCTGCCAAGCAGGGAGCCCAATGTGGGACTCGATCCCAGGTCTCCGGGATCATGACCTGAGCCCAAGGCAGTCGCTTAACCAACTGAGCCACCCAGGTGCCCAGTATGTAGCATTTTCAAAGTGACTCTTACACTATAGTCACAATCACTTAAAATTCATCCATGTCTTTTTGTGACTTGATAACTTATGTCTTGTTACCACTGAATACTATTCTTTGTATGAGTAGTACAATTTGTTTATTTATCTATTCAAGGACATCTTGCTTGCTCTCAGTGTTTAGCAGTTGTGAGTAAAACTTTTATGATCATGCAGTACAGGCTTTTGTGTGGGTGTGTTTTCAAATCCATTGGGTAAATTCTGAGGAGCAGGATTCTTAGGAATGTATGATACAATGCTTAGTTTTATAAAACTAACAAACTGTCTTCCAAAGTAGTTGTACCATTTTGCACTTCCATTAGCAACAAACAAGAGTTTATCTTGCATTCGGTGTTGTCCAGTTTGGGGTTTTTAACCATCCTAATAATCGTGAGTAGCACCTCACTGTAGTTTTAATTTGAGATTCCCTAATGAGAAAGGATGTGGAACTATCTTTCCATGTGTCTTGTATTTGAGTTTTAAGAATTCTACATATATTTTGGACACAACTCCTATATGTGTTCAGCAAATATGTTCTTCCAGTCACTGGATTGTCCTTTGCAGAGTAGAAATTCTTTATTTTAATACAGTCCAACTTATCAATTTGTTTTTTCTCTCTTGGATTATGTTTTCAGGATGGGATGTAGAAATCCATGACCAAACCCAACATTACTTAGATTTTCTTCTAGACGTTTATAGCTTTTTGTTTTTTATTTAGGTCTGTAATTCACTGTGAACTAATTCTTATGAAAATTACAAGGTATTTGTCTAGGTTCAGTTTTTTTGTTATGGATGTCTAATTGGTCCAGCATCATTTATTGAAAAAAAAATTATTCTTCTAGTTAATTGTCTTTGCTTCTTTGTCAAAAATCAGTTAAACTATATCTGTGTGGGTCTATTGATGGCTTTCAGAATGACTTCCTGATCTATGTATCATACTTTTACATATACATATATGCATATTTATATTTTGAACAACACTAGTCCAGACTACTGTAGCTTTAAGTTTACTATATTGGGTTTCCTATTGAAAATCTTCTGCTTTCACTATAATATTTAGAGTCTGTTGTTGACATTTTTGGTTGGGACTACCTAACACTAATCTCTGTACCCATTTTTTACACACTTTCTTTGTTTCTATCTTTTCCTTCTCTTCTCTTCTGAAAGTACAATCATTTCACTTAGGTCCTACCCTAACCCAGGATCATCTCATTTCTGAATCTTTAAAATAATTACATCTCCAAAGATGCTCTCATTTTCAAATAACATCACATTCACAAATTAGGGAGGTCATACCTTACTGTCATTTCTTACTTAAATGTTTAGTAAAACTCACCAGTGAAATCATCTGAAACTAGTACTTTGTTTTGGTTTACTTTTCCAGTGTTTGGAATTCTGTGACTTTCAAGAGATAATCCATTTCATCTAAGTTATAAAAATCATGGGCACTGGGTTGTTAATAGTTCTCTTTTATTATTTTATTATTCATTTGATGTCAGTGATATCATTAGTGATGACTTCTCTTTTATATCTGAAGTTCAGAAGTTGTATCTTTTTTCTTTTCCTCTTGGCTAGCCTGACTTCAGTTTTGTCAATTTTGTGTATCTTTTCAAAATACCAGTTTTGATGTGGGGCTTGATCCCTGATACTACAGGATCATGAGTTGAGCCAAAGGAAGACGCTTAATGACTGAGCCACCCAGGCGCCCCTGAGAAACTCTTGAATAATTTCCTGATCAATGACTCTAACTTAAAAAAATCAATGTGTGTCATTAGATATTTTGTTCATTATTCATATATGGCCAGATCCATTTTTTTTTCCTTTACCCTATCTTCTAAGGAAATGTATTTTGCCAAGCCTTACTGATACATGGATGAACAAGGAAATTTACGCTGAAAATAATTTTACCCATTGTCAAGCCACTTTATCTTTCATGTAATACTCAAATAGGCATGTGACTTTCCTCCTCAGATACAGAATGTGTGCACATAAAATGATCATATGTTGTGTCTATATTACAGCAGAAATAATCAAGAACTGAATTAAAATAATTACCTAAAAAGGAAAAATCACAATGTTGCTTCTGATTTTGGAATTTCACTGCTTAGACATCTGCTAATAGAACCTCTGTACTAGTATCTTGTTCTTAACACAGCATCCTTTCACCTGAACAACTGTTTTCCAAAGATTACCGGGAAGTAAACTGAACCTAGCTCACTTAAGTGTACATTTTCTACCACTTAATAAAAAAAATACACTGGTTTGTATTCATCCATTATCATAAATAGTACAAAAGTTTAAGTTTTTTTTTAAATTAGAATTTCTACATAATTCATTCTTACAGTGTTTAGGATAAGACAGAAAATCTTTGTACCTTCAACTCAATTTTGCTGTGAGCTTAAAACTTCCCTAAAAAGTGAAGTCAATTAAAAAAATTTAATATCTTATTCCTAAGAGAGCTAATTATTTAGTACTTGTGCCAGACTACTATTTAGAAAACACCAAAATCTATTTAAAAGTCCATATATGCATGCATTTTGCACTGGGAAACTAGTATAAATCTCCAAAAATAAAGAATTAAAGTTTATAAAATTTATCATAAATTTTCATTCATACATGACCTGCTTCAGATATTTGTGTATGTTTTAATTTTATGAAAACAACTTGAAAAATATACCTTTACCTTCTGAAAAGTAGTGATTTAATTTGCAAGCATATTATACTGTGTTTCAGATTATTTTTACTTTTTACACATTTTTTGTCCATGAATGAAATCTCATGAGACTTTTAAATATGAATGAATTAAAAAGGTACACTGGTCAATATTGGTTTTAATATAATATATATAACCTTTGATAAATATCATTATTTTAGAGTGAACAAATTAGAGTGTGCTTAAAGGCTTTTACTTCCACAAATTTGAAAGGAAAAACACTATTTTGAAGTTTTGGAGTTCAAAATGTCTTATCTGCACAGGACAAAATATTAAATTCTAGTGAATTCTGGTTATAAACATGCAAAACTTTGTTGAGTTGAAACCCATAAGCTAATTATTATATACATGAAAGAAAGGAATATAGTCTTCCTTCTAAATCTGTACCCAAGCTTTAAAGATACTTCTCCTAGAGGTGCCTAGGTGGCTCAGTTGGTAAGCGACTGCCTTAGGCTCAGGTCATGATCCCGGAGACCCGGGATCGAGCCCCACATTGGGCTCCCTGCTTGGTGGGAAGCCTGCTTCTCCCTCTCTCACTCCCCCTACTGTGTTCCCTCTCTCACTGTGTTTCTCTCTGTCAAATAATTAAATAAAATCTTTGAAAAAAAAAAAAGATACTTCTCCTAACATTATTTCAGTTTACCTCTCATTAAATATACAATATCTCTGTACATTATTGCCAACAGGTAAATGAATATTCAGTGCACATACAGTACAAGACTTCTTGTCTTCAAAGTGTGCAATACTATTTCTGGAAATCAATAAATGCCTTGTTAGATGAACATATATACATATATATGTTATATGTTAGATGAACATATATATATATATACACATCTACATCTTGATAAGGGATATCAAGTATTTAATTTGAAAGTGATTTGATAGTTGATATTTCAAAAATACCACTGAAGTCTTTTATTGACTATATATAGTCAAGCTCTATAACTTCAATATAATTCTTATACTCCATTAACTAAGTTAACAATTTTTATGGTAACATGTCTTAGAAATCTCTCCTGATTAGTTCTTTTTTTGCACACATCACCATGCTTTGTATTACACAACCTTGCTATGCTGATCATTGCTAATCAGACAGTAGTTTGATACCTGACCAAAATACAGTCATCAGTAGATGACCAATGATATATATTACGTACTCTAGTATGGGATTCAAGCCCAGACCAGGTATCTATTCTAGATGGTAATGAATAATCAAGTCAAACTCTTTTAACATTATAATTGTAAGATATACAATTTCAAATGGAAAACAATTTCATGAGAAAACAAATCACAAATACTGCAATATACAGCATCTATGTCCCTGTTGAAAATAGGAGTGCTTGTAAGGCATAGGCAAAGGAGATTTCTGCAGCGGGAATAGCAAAAGTAGAAAAAATAAATGAGGTTAAGTAAGCTATGGTTTTGATAGTCACTGGGCTAAGAAAACAGAGTTAGAGTTAATCTTGAGATGCTAGAACTGCTGTTGGTCTTTCAGATCTTCCCTTATATTATGCAACACATTCCGATTTTTCTAATTAGCATTAAAACTGTTAAAACTGCTTTTCATTCTACATTAATTTATTGATTCTAAACATTTAACTGAGTGACCTGTCCTTTGCTAGGCACAGTTGTGAGTATTAGGGATGGAATGATGAACAGGGTTAAATAAATACTTACTTCATTGAACATACATTCCAGTGGGGGAGGCAGAAAGCAATGAAGTGAATGTATAAATAAATAAAACATAGCATATGATAAGTGCTACAAAGAAAATAAGGTAGATGCAATTGGGCAAAATTATGAACTTAAAAAAAAAGTCCCTCCTCATCTCTTTCATAGTGTATGACCTTTATCCTAGTCATTGTAAGAAATGTCTCTGCTTGGAGTTAAAAATGTGGTTTACTGTAGAAGGAATACAAAGGAAAATAGAGATAATATTCCATTTCCAATGCACTAAATAGAATTTTTCAAGGAACCCATAACCTCTTTCACCCAGATTGTTGCCTTGAAGAAAGATAATCAAAAGTGCTTTATGGTCTTCTTTCTTCACCCACAGACTTCTGTTAAAGTACCAAGAACTGAGGTCTGAAAACGATCTCCTAGAAACCTTACCATCTAGAGAAAATAACCTTCTCCCTCTGATAATGGAACCACACTTCCCAACTTTTATGAGCAGAATACTTTAAAATTCTTATTATTAAGAAATAATAATAAAATAAACACAACAACAAGATCAACAACAAAAGAAAATATAAAGCCTGGGAGTTGTGAAATGAGAGAAAGAGAGAGAGGGAGTATTGTAAACTAGGCCCACTTTTCCATCTGGACCACTTTTCTCCACTTTAGGCTTCAGTTCAAGGCAATGCAGTGGTCTTAGACAAGTGAGGAGTAAAAGTTAAAGAAACCCTTGTATGCCCATCTACCATGTAGAATTCTGGAAAGACAGCTGCTCTCTGGCTTCCACAGTACCTGTCTATAGGGTCAATATAAATCAATCTATAAATCATGTCACTCAAGCAAACAGTGACCAGATGGACAAAGAAATATGAAAATAAATATGTAGGAAAGTATGAGAAAGCCAAGCCAATGAAGTTCCTCTTACCATCTTCTGCAGGTTTATGTGATGCACAGCTTTCCCTCCACATCACACAGGGAGATCACCTCAAAGAAAGGAGTTAATGGAAACTCACTAAAAAAAGTTAGTTTTTTAAAAAAAAGAACCCTTTTGTCCTGGAGACCCTCAATTTTAATAAAATGACAACTTGAATGTATTATTCAAAGAATCATTTCAATCCTTAAAATGAACACAGCATTTTCATTCAGGATAAGTGTAAATGTCTCACAGTTGATAATATTGTAGGCTACCAATCAGTAATTTTTAAAATGTCATTTATAATGCATACTTAAATTTAGCAGTTTTATTCTACATTCCTTTCTAGTTTCTTTTTTTATGAGACTTAAATATAAAATAAACTCAAGGCTTGATCCATTTTCTATTCTCCCATTTAAGTTTATTTTAACATCATTAATATTTTATGACCTTATTTATTTGTAGTTATTTATTAAAGAATATTTATTAATATCTTTTCTGCATAGTATCATGCTAGATTCTGAACATACAACAATCAGGAGTAAGCCATGGTGCTTCCTCTCACAAAGCTTATATTCTTTATATATGTTATTGTGCAAATGATTGATTGAACAATTAATTATTAAAATAAAATAGCAATAAGAACAATTGTTACCATTTATTAAATGCTGAAAAGACTGCCTATGCATTTGGCTAGACATTTATAATGTGTATATTATAATTTTAAATTGTTGTTAGAACTGATGAAGAAGCCAAGCAAACCCCACAAGAAGTTACATGAAGAAATACAAGATTCCATAAAACATCACTGGACTAAAATGATAAAATATAATTTGTCTTATTTCCATTGACATAGCCAAATTCCAGGAATATTATGAGAATCAGATTTTGGGGTAAAGTACAGTAAAATAGCAAAAACTTTCTAGCCAAACATCTCATTGAAGATCTTGCTGTGAGTATATATAGACACATTAACTTAAAGCCTAAAGTGTTTAAAATTTTGAAAGTGAAATAGTGCAGCAAGTAATCTGTAAGAATTTATAATTGAGTTTTTCCTTTTAAAAAGTCAGACTTAGGGGTGCCTGGGTGGCTCAATCTTTAAATGTCTGCCTTTGGCTCAGGTCATGTTCCCAGAGTCCAGGGATCAAGACACACATTGGGCTCCCTGTCTGGTGGCAAGCCTGCTTCTCCCTCTCACTCCCCCTCTCTAGTTGTGTTTCTTTCTGTCAAATAAATAAATAAAATCTTAAAAAAAAAGTCAGACTTAGTGAGGAATAATTTGTATATAGTAAAATATATCTCATTTAACTGTAGAGTTCTTTTCAGCTTAAACATGTAATAACGCACACATATACATATTTAATATGTATACATATAATATGTAAACATATATATGTAATATGTATTTAATACGTAATTTAATATGTAAACATATATACAAATGTATAATATATGTATCACAATTATTATATACTGCTTTATCACCTCCAGAAATTATCTTGCTCATTTTCGTTGTCAGTTCCATCATGTCTATCCCTCATCCCTCATCCCTAGCACTATAATGTGACTTCTATGCTTTTATGCTTTTGTTTTGTATTTCAGGTTTCTATTTCCATCACACTAGACCTTAAGCACTACAAGGACAGAAATATTTGTCTGTTTGTTCACTGATGTACTTCTAGTGCCCAGACAGTGCCTTCCACAAATAAGTTTGTTGAGTGAATGAGCAAATGAGCAAATGGATGAATGGGTGGGGTATGCCGTTATGCTATTTTATATAGGGTGGAACAAGGGCAGGTATGAGGATATTTGAGCAGGGACTGAGAAAAGTGAGGATCAGAGTCTTGTCCCTATCAGGGGGGGCCATCTGTGGGCACAGGAAGGATCAGACTTGGGCCTTGGGAAAACACCAAGGATCTGACTGTTACTGACATGAAAATGGGACAGATGACATGGGGAGTGAGAACAGCAGCACATCAGTTCAGGTGTTGATTTTCCAGGGGCAAAGTATTTCTAAACATTTCAAGAGCCTTTCTAAACATTTAAAAGCTTTCTGTTGTTTTAAGTTTAAGTACTCTTCAATTGTGTGACATAACACCATACTCCACAAAGACTTTCCAAGAGAGTGTAGACTTGGATAGTTTGAAAGCAATTCATTTCCTGAGCTTCAATACATATGCACCCCTTCCTACAATGTGTCTGACTAGAAACACAAATGCTGCTTCTTCATCCCACCTACTCCTTCACCATTGCCCCTCTGGCATCCCTCTCAGTTACCTGGTGATTCCTGCACTTTTAGTTTTGGCTTTATACATGGATTCATTCAGAATACATAAATAAAATCATTCAGGGGTACCTGGCTGGCTCAGTTGGTAGAGCATATGACTCTTGATTTTGGGGTTGTAATGATCCCCACAATGGGTGTAAAGATTACTTAAACATAAAAAGTCATTTATGTTATAGATCTTTTGATCTCTTTCTTATAGCTTTTGAGATATCTCAATATTACCTCATGTATTTAATTATTATTTCTTATTCTATTGTATAAATGTATCATAATTTCTTTTTTTTTCTTTTTTATTTATTTATTTGACAGAGAGAAACACAGCTAGAGAGGGAACACAAGAAGAGGGAGTGAGAGAGGGAGAAGTAGACTTCCCGCAGAGCAGGGAGCCCGATGTGGGACTCAATCCTGGGTCTCCGGGATCATGACCTGAGCGGAAGGCAGTCACTTCCAACTGAGCCACCCAGGTGCCCCTCATAATTTCTTTACATACTCACTAGCTGATAGATATTCATGATTACATTTTTGATGATAAAGTATAGCTGTTATAAATATTCACATAAGGGTCTTTGTGAGAATATATGTCATTGTTTCTCTTGGATGTACAATTTGAATTGGGATTGTTGAGTGGTAAGTGAATATTTAATTTTATAATTGACTACATCATTTTGCTTTCCTATTAGCAATTTATGAAAGTTACAGTTGCTTTAAATTTTCATCAGTTATTGAAAGTGCAACTTTTCTTCAACTATTCTAACAGGTGTTCATTTTGAATATGATGGTTTTTTAAAATTATCATATTCCATCCACCAAGCTGTATGGACAAAATTTCTCTAAAGTTGTGACTATATGTAATTAGAATTCACAAAATTTCAAAGTTTTTTGAAAGTTTCCCTTAACATAAATTGTATATTATTTTAAATTTGAGAAACAATGGAACAAATGTACATCCTGGAGCAAATAATTTATTATTTGCTGCTTGGGAATGTTATTAACTTAATCATTCCAATTTATACTCTTTATGTGCCTTATAGAAACTTATCAAATTTAGAAAAAAATTACAAATGAAAGAAAAATTACTGAAAAAAGAACAAGATGTATAAAATAAGGGACAAATATTTTGCCACTTTTTCATCTCTTAATTTTGTTTCATCATATAAAGTATATTAGTAAGTGAATCCATGTCAATATAATTTTTTAGCAAATAAATTTTTCCTGCCTAATAGACTAAATAAAATTATATGATTACAACGAGTCTGAAGGAATGTCAAACTTCTCATAGATACCAGGGTATCCCCATAATCAATCAGTGCCCAACCCTTATACTTTTAATTAGTGCAACTAAGGCAAAAAGGTTTATGCCAATGAATCTTATGGTTACTGAAAGAAATCTTTTCTAGAGGATTGTCTGGGAGTCATTTCTGAGTAATGACTCAGACTGAGTAGGAGTGTCTGGGAGTCATTTCTGAGTAAATGAAATGGAACAAAAGAATGCTCCAAGAACAGAGAATAAGGTGTGTTATTTCTATAAAACAAACACTACCAAAAACTTGATAATAATTCATCTTCTTTTTCCTTTCCTCTTTTTAAGTTGTCTGAACAAAATAATCTTGGACTGATGCTAGAATAACTTATATTTTAAGTACCATGATTTAAATACTACCAAATAATTCACCAAACTGATTTAGCAGTATGTGATGTATCAGACTCCCGGCCCCCTGCCCCAACCTTATCAGAAAAATAACCTTAAAACCCTTACAATTCTTGTAAACCATCTGGTGTTTTAGAATTAAAACCGTGATGCAGTATGCCTGAGTAAGGCCACGGAGTCTACATTTCTACCCACCTCTTAGGTGGCCAAAGCTGCCTGTCCATGTACCACACTTTAAGTAACAAAGCACTAGATCCTTACCCAAAGTCATTTCTTTATAATTCTCTCCCCTGTTGGATTATAATATTTTTCCTCTCTAGTGGATGTTTCCAATCAGCACAGAAGCATGCAGTTATTACTTTTACTTAATCAGAATTTCACATCCCAACTCAATCTAAACTGTTCTCAAAATCTGCTGTGGTGTGCATGTCTTCAATCCAGTCTTCAGTTCTCTAATCCTACTTGATCTTTTATATGCACTAAATTGAACACTATTTCTCATACAAATGCTTGGCTTCAAGCACTCTCCTGATTTTTCTTTCTACTTCAATGCTCCTCCTTAGATATCTTTGCTTATTCATATTTAACTCCCCAAATAGTAAATGCTGGAAAGCTCCAGAGTCCAATCCTTAACACTCTTCTTTATCAGCACTTATTCATCCTGTATATCTCCTGGCAACACTTCCCTGAAGTCATAACTTGAATATCCTATAGCATCCTTAACATTTCCACTTCCAACAGACATATATAGGTTTAAAAAAATACATAATGATCACCAATCCCTACTTTCCTCATCCATTTTTTTTTCATTCAATCAGTCTAAAATATCTAGAGGTCCATTTTAAAACTCTCCAGCTTTTCCCTCCTGGTCTCCTTTAATGAATCAACAAATTTGGACATACTTTCCTGCCACACCAGCAACCCTGATGATCTTTAAACATATCAGGCACCCTCAGGTCTCAGGTTCTTAGCCTTAAAAGTTTTTTCACACAAAGTGCATGACTTCTTAAGTTTTTTGCTTAAATGTCACCTACTAAATTAGAGCTTTCCTTACTTCTAAATTTAAAATTGCAATATAGTCTCCTCTCACACACCCAAACTCCATATATTCCTTTTCTGTTTTATTTTCCTTTGTAGTTCTTATCACCATATGACGTATTATAGGCTATTTCACTTCTTCCTTTTCTTAAATTTATTCTCTTTCCATAGAACGTAACCTCTATGAGAATAGGACTTTTTTACCTGTTTTGTTCATATCTTTATCCCCAGACTGGCACATAGGAGACAGTCAATAAATAATTGCTAAATAAATAAATGAAAATAGTAAGGGGAGATAACGAGTGAGTGCTTCAAGTTTAAGTGAAAGTATGCCATCATAATAGTGTGTTGTATGATATATTCATTTCTTCTAATATAAAGATTTAGCAATTTTTAAGTAGAGGGAAAATTAGTATGAAAGTTATATGTGATACTAAAAAGGGATAGTAGTTATTAAAGAACTATGGCAGAATGTTATTTAGTATCAAAACTAAATATCACTGTAGCACTCAAAAAATCATATTTGACAGAAACATTCTCCTAGAAATATATCCTCAAAGAACAACATCTATTTATTAACATACATATGCAAATGTGATTATTAAAATATAAAGTGAAGGAGCAATCAGTTGGAAACAATTTAAATATTCCTCAAAAGAGGAGTGAAAAAATAATTCATGATTTATATATGCTATGAATTCCAGGCCAGTAATTAAAAGAAAGAATAATCCCCACGTGGTCTGACAGAAAAAAAGTCCATAAAGTAGCTACACAGAAAAGAAAAGGTAAAAGAAATATGAAAGTATAGTATGATTCAATCTCCATTAAAATAAAATAACTGTGTAATACATGTGTATGTGTGTGTGAGTGTGTGTACATAAATCTATACAAATGTTAGCTACATTTATTTCTGTAGAGAAGTTACAGTGATAGTCCTGCATCATAAAAAGCTTTAAATTTTTATTCTGTACAATTTCACAATTACAGTGAGATTTCATTCATGTATTAATTTTACATTTCTTTTTAAAAAGAGCAGAAAATGTCAACCTAGGTTCAACATGTCAGAAACATTTAAATTTTAATAAAATTAAAAAAATAATAAATGCATCCACAAAAAGCAATACCTTTCTAATACTTGAAAAGAGAACTCTCTTTCAGTCTCTAGATACTACTTATTTTTCATGCGAATACTTAAAAAAGTTTAAAAAGACTATAGAAAACCATGCAAAAAGCTATCATTTTTCACTTTTGCTACTAGCTACAAAATCTACAAAATTTTATTCTTATCTTTTCACAATTCCCTATTATGTATACATAGCTTTGTCTATTTTAATTTATTAAACTATTCTCATCATTTTTCTTGTTTTCATTAACATAGATACATTCTTCCTTTAAAATCAATCACTTTCTTAGTAGCAAACACAAGTAATCCTAACAGCAAACAAAGAAGTGGTGTTATTGAACTCAAAATAACATATGACTTCTGAAACCTAATATCCCTAAAGAAAATGTATCTCATGTAGTGTGAGAGCATTTTGAACTGCTATGACTTTCCTAGTTTTTAATATAATGGTTTTCACGTGGGTTTCTATTGGAAAACACTTGTCATGGAGGTTAAATTTGAATTCCATTCAGAGTTTGTAAATGTCTTTGATTAATTATGCATATTGTTGACAATTTAATATTTAAAGATAATTATTTTTACCCATTCTCAATAATGCATGGTCTTTTGAACCACCACACCTCCCTTCAAAAGACTATATAAATTGAAAAATATATATATGTGACATTCAAAATTGCATTATATTTACAATAGTAATCTATTACATAGAGTACAAATACATTTCAAGAACAGTTTTAATTATAATAGTGTAAGAAAAAAACATTTGTGTTGAAAATATAAGGCAACACAATTTTCCTCACCCATCATATGACTCTATATAATATTGAAAAATCAATATGGCAGTGAGTATGTTAGAAAATAAATATTGTAGTCACTATCATGGCTTCTTAAGATACAAGTGTCTCCATTTTCAGAACCAAAGAGACCTTGCAAATGTAATAAATGTTAAGGAACTTGAAATGAAAATATTATCTCGGAATATCCACAAGGCAAAAATGACTACAGAAGGGAAAGAAAGATGCAGCATTTCTGACTTTGAAGAAGGAAAAGGGGGTCAGAGATCAGTCAACATTAGCAACCTCCATAAGCTGGAAAAGGAAAGGAAACAGATTCTCCAATGGAGCCCCAAGTAAGGAATGTAGCCTTATTAACATCTTGATTTTAGGTCAGTGAGTCTTCTGACCTACAGAAATTTGAAATGAAATTTGAAATAAAAAATTTATGTTAGATCACCAAGTTTGTGGTAAATTGTTACAGCAACATTAGATAACTAATACATCATAATACAAAAATTAGATATGTCCACTGTTTGTAAGTATGTTAAGTAGTATAATAGTGAAGTATATTATGCTGGTATCAAAAATGAAAATCATGAGGAGAAGGAGGAGGAAAAAGATAACTAATATAGCATTTACTGAGTGGTTATTATGCATCAGGTATTTTTCTGAGTGTTTCCTTAAGTAATCTTAATAGTAACAGTTGGAGGTAATTTTTTATGAGATATTATCTCATAAAAGGTGGGAATTGACAAAGAAATCCTCCATCACAAAGATGATGTGTAACTTGTCAAAGATCACATATACAGGGAGTAATTTTGGAATTCAAAATCAGGCACCAAACTGTGTGATAGAAGTATGTCTTAAAAGTAAAATTTTGGGGTGCCTGGATGGCTTAGTGGTTTAAAGCCAGGTCATGATCTCAGGGTCCTGGGATCAAAGCCCACATCAGGCTTTCTGCTCAGCAGGGGTCCTGCTTCCTCCTTTCTCTCTCTGCCTGCCTCTCTGCCTACTTGTGATCTCTCTCTCTGTCAAATAAATAACTAAAATCTTTAAAAAAAAAAAAAAGTAAAATTTTGGCAGACAAAAAGTAAAATGAGATTCCAGGCAAAACTTGTGAAATCCTTTGAAAAATTCAGTTTCCTAGTGATTTAAAATTTTCTCTTTAATGCAGTCATATTGGATTAGGGCCTGGCTCAAAGATACCACAACTATTCTATTTGGTTGGGGAGAAAGAGGTGAACTAAACAGATAATGGACATCATATTTTCCTATTAGAGTAGGATCACTAGCAAAAGAAAGGAGCAATGCAGAATTAAATTGACACATGCATTTAAATTGACTAATTATAAGGTTTTTAAAAGTTGATTTTTAAATGTGAGATGGTAGATATTAGCTAAAGAAGTTATCATTTTCTTGATTGGATGATTGGCAAATGTTTGCAACGGTTGGATGTTAATGACACTAAAGGTGAAAAAACAGAAACAATAGTGGAGGTACCAAAAAGTTTATATGCATTAAACTTAAGATACCTATGACCTACATAAGTAAATAGTGAAGTAAGTAGCTGAATGTGTGTATATATATATATATATATATGTATAATATATATATTCAGAGTAGATATAGTCATCTCAAATAGAGGTTACTATTTGAGAATTGTTCCCTATATCTCCTAAAGAGAAGAGAGGAGAATGGAAGGGTGGAAGGCCTGAATAACACTACTTTTGGGAGGGCAAAGAGAGCAAGTCTACAGAAATTTGATATGTGGCTAAAAAGCCTCTAAAGAGTGGGAGCAAGTCAAGCAATAGAAGAGTAATTTCTTGAAGGAGTGATTAATTCAGTTAAGGGCTGCTAAGATTTGTAAATTTAAGTCAGCACATACAGTCAAATGGTGGTGACTGAATTCCATGGAAAGATAGTTTTGATGGAGTGGTGGAAGCATCACCAAGTTTGTGACACCTACAATATACAAGGGTGACTTAGGAAATGGAAATAGTGTGTAGAAGAGAAGTTTAAGGGAATAAAATAAAAGTAATGAATGAATTTGAACAGTTGTCATAGAGGAATGTGGGACAAGAGTTTTCATTTTATTTTGTTTTGTTTTATTTTATTTTTTTTAAGATTGTATTTATTTATTTGACACAGAGAAACACAGCTAGAGAGGGAACACAAGCAGGGGGACTGAGAGAGGGAGAAGCAGGCTTCCCATCAAGCAGGGAGCCTGATGCAGGGTCCCAGAATCCCAGGGAACCGGGACATGATCTGAGCCAAAGGCAGATGCTTAATGACTTAGCCACCCAGGCCTCTGTTCCCTTTTGAAAATATAGGAATTATAATTCTAGGCCACTGATAAAAAAAAGTACTGCAGAAATGAAAAGCTCATAGTGAAAATAAGAAAATAACTGAAAAAGAGAAACCCTTGAGCATGTAAAATGGGAGAAGCATTTGTGGACAAGTTGGCAATTGGCAGGAAAATAAACTTTCCTTCCTTTTAGAACTTGAGAAGAAGGAATCAGTAACAGATGCAGGAAGAATAAA
Source organism: Spilogale gracilis (assembly GCA_004023965.1). NCBI lineage: Eukaryota > Metazoa > Chordata > Mammalia > Carnivora > Mephitidae > Spilogale > Spilogale gracilis. The sequence continues at coordinate 50,733 of PITA01000368.1, read as the reverse complement.
TTCATTGTTAGACAAATGAAGGATTTCCTTAACAATTCCCAAAAAAGATTAGAAATCATGAGAAAATTTGAGAGGTGAACTGATTGCTGTGGGAATGTGAAAAAACAGGTCAGAACAAACCAAAAGAATGGAAGTTGGTGGTGGAGGGAGAGGGAGATCTACTGGGACAAGTTGTAAGAAAAGATGGCTGTCAAACTGGTGTGAGGGAATTCAGAGAACTTCCTTCCTTCCTGAAACTATTGCTACTGCAGAGTCAAGTTGCTGGACATCCCACTTTTAGAGACATGTTCTGTAGTGTTTAAAATATCTTCTTCCAAATGGCAACTATCTTGGAAGCTTCATACTGAAACGACATTCAATTATCCTAGATTTTTAAGTGAGCATAAGTTAGTATGAATACATATTATTTTCACAATAAGTTGAGATCAACAACATGAATAAGAATATTGTGTTAGTGACTTGAAGAAGGAAGTACTGTACACAAGAAGCGATGCCTTGGTGGGTGCCCTTGGAATTATAAAATTACCTGGAAGAAGGGGAAATAGCAAAACAACTATTTCCTTTTTTTTTGAAGTCTAAATCAGGAAGATGATAATCAGAGGCAATTAGGTAGTAAGTCACTAGTTATGAATCCGAGATTTATGATGCAAATGTGATAATGGAGGAAAATCCAGTTTTCTTTTTTCTTTTTAAGATTTTATTTATTTATTTGACAGAGAGAGATCACAAGCAAGAGAGAGACAGGCAAAGAGAGCAGAGGAAACATGCGGGCCTTGATCCCAGGACCCTGAGACCATAACCTGAGCCGAAGGCAGAGGCTTTAACCCACTGAGCCACCCAGTTTTCTATGATATTAGCTAGCACTGAAGATTTGGGATCAGTATTGCATGGGAATTAACATGTATACTTTTGTCAGTACTTCTACATACTATACATCTTAAACTATATTCTTTATAACTGGTACTAGAAAATGCTAAATAAGACTCTAATTAACAACATAGCAATATTATTCGAGTACATCATACCATTTTACCTTTCTAAGAATACTAGGAGCATGAACCTAAAACCCATTTTGAACTTCTGCTTCTCTCTAGCAAACATTAAAACATCTTGTTATCACCAGATGCATAGTTCCAGTTTTGTGTCAATTGATTCATCAATTGCAAGGTTATACCTTACTGTTTTTATTATTCTCATAGCTACCCTTGAAATTCAAGAGGTGGCAGACAAATTAGAAATCAATGAACAAGATTCTTTTTTTTTCAAAAGAAAACATTTTTTTCTTCACAGCAAAAGACAATGTGTCCATGGTTTTAGAATCTGTCTTCTTGATTCTAACCTCAGATTCATGTAAACCATGGGAACCCATTTTTTAAAATTATTTTTACATGAAAAAAAGCTTTAATATTTAGGAAAATCTCCATTTTATGTTTAATTAAAAATTTTAAATGTGTTTGAGGTTCTCCCTATATTTTTAAGTATTTCCATTTAAGAAGGTAAGACATGGGAACAATCAGACTTGCTGCAATTATTCAGATCCAATTTATTAAAAGTGGTTTCTTGATGTAAGTTTGTTCTCTTTTCAGCAAATATGATGCTTGGTTGGAAGTGAAAATGGGTTAGTTTTGTTGTAGTGTCTTGATTCACTTTAATTTACTGAATGACTAAAAATCATGGCACTGGGAACAATTTGAAACCTGGAATTTTCTTCTTATAAGATGCAAAAAAAATTATTTTGATGGTGAAAATAAAGCCTTTGATGATACATTACTTATTTTTCCTAAGCCTAAGTTATTCATGTTCAACAAAATTTAAAATAAAAATAAAAGCCCCCTTGACATTTTGTGGCAAGATATTCCACACTGCCCCATTCTCATTTTCTTCAGGCTGATACTAGGGAATTTGAATGTTCTGGCTTTTTTTTTCTATTTTATTACTTTTAATAAGAGTATATTTTAAAAGCTATCTGAAAAAACAGATTTCTGTTTGTCAGGTGTTTTTGTGAATAATAAATAATACATATTTTTATAAATATATATTTATATGTAAGATAATATATACTGGAATATATATATATCTATGATATATATCATATATATCATATATCATGTTCCATATATACTGGAAGAGGCTGAGGTCATGTATAGGTAAATAGATAAATAACCTAGCTGAGTGCTGTGGACCGATTGTGTTCTCTCAAATTTCATATGTTGAAGCCCTGTCCCCCAAGTGATGGTGTTTGGAAATGGGGTATTGGGAGATAATTAAGTTTAGATTAGGTCATGAGGGTGGGCCCTTAGGAAGGGATTAACGCCCTTATGAGAAGAGACACCTGAGAGCTTACTATTTCTGCCATGTGAAGACACAGCAAGAAGGCCACCACCTGTAAGCAATGGAAAGAACCTTCACCAGACTCGACGTAGCTAACACCTTGAATTTGGACTTTCAGCTTCCAGAACTGTGAGAAAATAAATTTCTGTTGTTCAAGCTACCCACTTTATGGAATTTTGCCATGGTAGCCCAGGTTAAGACATTGAACATGCTTCCTTACTGTTCCTTGGGAGAGTCCAGGTTGAAGTATAGCAAAATAGCATTAAAGTTGCCTGTGATGCACCAGTAAAGGCAAGATTCAAGACTAAAACTCCAATTATCAGAAGCAATTATTCTCAGTTATGGCATAAAAGCAACAGAGCAACTAGACCAGAAGACAGTTTGTTAAATAAATCATGAGCATCTCAATAGTAACTGACATGGATAAAAATCTACTGACTGGAGGTCACTTCATGCCTGCAATGTGTATCTGAGGTACTGAACCTAGATTTGATAATGCCTACTACTTAGTTTCTTACTCTTACACCAGAATGTGAGTTTAGCAGCATACTTGACATACAAACTATGTATGTCTGTATAAAGAAAACAGATTTTTTTGGTATTCTTAAATTCATGAACTGAGTTCATATAATTTATATATGCATATCATTCATATATTAGATTGGTTGAAATTAAGGAAATTCTATCCATTGGCCTTAGCCCTTTATAAGCTCATTGAATATGGTATAGGGAAATGATAAATATACAGGCATTCTGTGGATAATATTAAATCAGATATTATAAAATATAATCTTAAAGCAGATTCAAATATAGAGAACTGATGATTACCAGTGGGGAGGTGGGTGGGTAGATGAGAAACAGGTGAAGGGGTTTAAGAGTACATTTATCTTGATGAGGACTGAGCAATGTGTAGAATTGTTGAATCACTATATTGTACACCTGCAACTAATATAACATTGTATGTTAATTACACCAGGACAAAAATAAAAATAATAAAACGATTAAGCAATTAACCTTTTATATATATGCATATATTTAGTGTTTCAGTGTAATTGTATTATAGTGGCTTGAACTAATACATTTGCATTATTAATGGCTTAACCCAATAAATTTAGATTATGTAAAACTAGTTTAAAAGAGAGACTTGAGTAACAAAAAATATGTATTTAAATTTAGCCATTAAAATAAGAGTAAAAATGCATTATTCAATAAACCCTGAGGTCAAAGTATATAAAGTTTAATTTTCCAAAGGTACTGGCTAAGCTATATTTAATAACAATTTAGATTTAATAGGACATTCTATTTCCTGAGAGTGCTCTACATGATGTCATGTATGTTCATAAAATCCACATATCTTCACCAGTGGTAACTATGCATTCATCTTTATATGCATGCATATACCTGTAACACTTTTTAATTGTATATACAAATACCAAAAAATCAAGTAAGACAATAAAATAGTCATGACTATTTTCAATGTAAAATGCAAAGAAGTTAATATGTCTGCAGAAGTTCACAGAAATAGGAGTCATACTCTGCTTATTTTAGTAGATATCTCCTTAACTAACAGACTTATATGCAGTCATTTAACAGACTTGTGGTATATTATCCACATATATAAATATACATATATATAAATATATAAAAGAGACTATATGATCTTCATATCACTTCCTTTTTTAAAATTACACATGCTTATGGTGGAGTTGAAGATAGCTTGAAAATAAATGCCTCAAAATGTTCCTCAGTTCATACAATGAATCACACATCTTGTATCATGTGATATGTTTTCTATCTTCAACTTCATTGATTTTTTAAAATATGAATTTGAATTCTCTTTTGTAGTAACAATATCCCCAAAATTTGACACAAAGGAATAATAAAACATTCTGTTGCATGTTAACAAGAAAAGTTAAAATAGTTAATATAATATCTCATTATGAATAACCAAACAATAGTATATCCAGTACACATTCTCAGAAGACAAACGCATCATGGTCTTCCATAACAACAACAACAAAAAAGAGATTTAAAGGCTTAAGTTGTAATCTTTCGTCCTTATCTACTGTGTATTCAGCCACACAACTCAATAAAGTTGACAAATCTAATTCTCTAAAAGACTAGATGGAGGTTATATTTTGATGCAAACAGTGATAGGACTATTTGCCAGTGGGTGTGGGACTCCACTAAGTCTTGCATTCTACCAACAAGACAGTAGACACATAAAAAAACATTCTAGCTAAACGATTCCTTTTTATATCTTTAGTAGTGTTTTCTAGTCAGGGTAAATATAATTCTAGATATTTTATCAATTTGCTAGCCCTTATATTAAATTGTAGACCTCAATCTCAGTCAGTCTTTGAAGTAATTAGAAGTAAGCAGAAGTATATGAGGTAGGTGATTAAATAATGGCATTAGGAAAGTGTTGGTTACTTTTAAAAGGTATAATGAATATCATGAGCAGAAAATTCATTTTAAAGCTGAAATCATTAAAATGTTGCCTAAGGCCATGCGTCTAGTTCCACAGTTTGAAACAAAAGCTGGCACTCATTAAATTGTCACCACAAAAAAGCTATAAAAATAATTCTTTAAAATATGATAGTGGTAGAAAAGATAATACAGAAACCTAGAGTGTCAAAACTTTGCTATAGGATTAGTTGTGCCCTCAGGATTTTATCACAAGAAGCTTCCATTTGGTATTACCATGGATCCATATACTATTGAACATTAGTCCAAACATATTATGACCAGAGAAGTAGTTATATATTATACTTATATTAGCTAGCTGCTCAAGTAACAAACACATCCATTCAAAAATAATATTAGTATCCAAGAATTTTGAAATAAGCTTTAATTATTATTATGTACAGTTAGCCACTGTATAATACATTAGTTGTTTTATGTAGTGTTCAATGATTCTTTAGTTGCAATATAACACCCAATGCTCATCACAAGGAAGACTGAAGTCATCTCTGCTATAATTTGCATGTAGAACTCAAAAGAAAGGCTAAGAATATTTTATAATTTAAGAAAGAAGATATCACTTGCAGTTTAAAAATTTTTCTAACACAGTACTTGTGAAAAAGTACTTTACTTTTCTATTCATCAAACCAAGGGAAAAGATGGCAATACTCATCAAAAGAGGAAAAACAAGATGTGCTCTACAGAACAGTGTAGTACAATATTATCATGAATAATAGACAAAAAGAAATGAGCCTTAGTCTGCACAGAAGCATAAAATTCAACAAAGATTTATTGAGTGTATACTACATCTATTCTAGATGAGAGGAATGCAGGAATAAAAACTGAGAATGAGATAGGAAAAATATGAACTATTTTAGGAAAAGAGAAGTATTACAAAGAAAAAATAGGTAAGAGAAGTACTACTTTTCAATGGGCTGATGAGGAAATCTCTCTCAGATAAGGAGCTGGAGCAATATGAAGGAGATAAAAAGCTGAACCATGTTGATACCTAGGAAAAATATTCTAGGGAAAAGGAAATGAAAATGTTCTTATGCTTCTCACTTGGGGGTTGCCATCTGATTTATGTATAATTATATTTGTACAAATATACAAATAATTATAAACATACAAATATACAAATAATTATATTTGCATGAATATACAAGTATTTAAGAAACGATTAATATGGGGGCACCTGCGTGGTTCAGTCAGTTAAGCAACTCCTGATTTTGACTCCAGTCATGATCTCAGGGCTGTAACATCAAGCCCTAGAGCCCCACATGGAACTCCATTCTAAGTGGGTAGTCTGCTGGAGATTGTCTCTCTCTCTCCCTTAGTGCCCCTTCCCCTACTTTCATACACACTCACTAAAATAAATAAATAAATATTTAAAAAGATGATTAATATGTATACATTTTAGTATGGGGTATTCTTTAAAAAAAAAAGCCATTTTACCTGGGAGCTTTGCAATATAATTTGCAGCATCTAAGTTTATTTCACAGTATATACATATATTGACAGATTATGTTTTATATCTGAACTAATATGTCAACTATATCTCAATATACAGAAAAGAAAAGAAAAAAACAATTCTTTGATAGGTTATAACAAATGAGTCATATGCAAATATATTAATTTGACCTTTTATAAAATCATTATACAAATTATAGTTATTATTCAAGATTATTCAAGATAATGTTTCATGTATCATGCAATTAACATACATCCTATGCTTTCTGCCATAATTGCATGTGACACTCAGGTGTTCAACTGTATGACTACTTTTCTGGATTCTTGTAATTTTACTCATATATATATATATATATATATATATTCTATATATATGTAAGTGAGCTGAAAAGTAACAATTCATATTCATGGTGAAAACCAGCAATGTTAAGGGCAGTGGAGGAAGACGTAGTAAAGGGCTGGAGCTCCTTCTAAGTTAATTCCAAAAGAACTGCCTTTTAAAAAAAATATATTATTTATTTATTTGACAGAAAGAGAGAGTAAGAGAAAGAGAGAGAGCACAAGCAGGCAGAGCTGCAGGCAGAAGGAGAGGGTTCTAGAAGCAGGCTTCCCACATAGCAAGGAGCCTGAGTGGGGCTCAATCCCAGGACGGTGGGATCATGACCTGAGTCCAAGACAGATGCTCAACCTACTGAGCCACCCAGGCACTCAGAGAAGTGTCGTTATTTTACCAATCCGTTTGTTTCCTGGTGACCCCACTTGCAAGGCTCTTTGTATTGAACATGACTTAGAGCTCACTTTGTGTGAAAAGGTTTTTCCCCAGGAGCATTTTTTTGGAAACAATTACCATCAATTGTTAAACTTCATAGCTTGAGACTGTGAACAAGAGTTGGAACAAACAACTGGCTAACCAAAAACTTTAACGGAAATCAGGGTAATGAAGTGCTCACAATGGACTCATAAAATTCTATATATTCCTGGGAATCGAGAAGGACACATGCACACAGAAAGCTTTTTGCCAACCCAGGATTGTACATGAATTTAGGCAAATATGAGAAGGCCCTAATCTCTACTCTTTAGCTAACCTTTATTTATTTATTTTTGTTTTTCTAAACATAGCTAGAGAGGGAACACAAGCGGGGGGAGTGAGAGAGGAAGAAGCAGACTTCCAGCTGAGCAGATAGCCCAATGTGGGGCTCGATCCCAGGACTCCAGGATCGTGACCTGAACTGAAGGCAAATGTTTAATGACTAGCAACCCAGGTGCCCCTTCAGCTAACGTTTAAAAGACACCTTAGAAAGAAGTTAAATCTAAGGCACAGTTGTCAGGCTGAATACTGAAGAGATAACTTATGATGAGGAGGACAACAGCAAAAGAAGTGTAAATAAGATTAAATTTCCTTACAACTTTCAGCCCATTGATAAATACCTGAGACAGGCATAGTAGGACACTCCTCAAGAAATTCACAACTGCCTAGTGTTAATGTTTTGCTAGAGGCAAAAACAACCTTAGCTTGACAATAGCCAGACTTCCAGGATCCTATAAAAATGTTCTTTAGCATATGAAAATCCTTTTAGATATTTCCTTTAACTCTATCCCTCCAATTTAAAAATATATAAACAGTCACTCCTCACAATAAGAAGGCAGTTCCTCTGACCAATGGTACTAACCCTTTGCTTTAATAAAAACACCTTTTTCATGGCACCTGGATGGCTCAGTTGGTTAGGTGACTGCTTTTGGCTCAGGTCATGATCCCAGAGTCCTGGGATTGAGTCCCACCTTGGGCTCCCTGTTTGGCAAGAGGCCTGCTTCTCCCTCTCTCACTCTCCCTGCTTATGTTCCCTCTGTGGCTGTGTTTCTCTCTGTCAAATAAATAAATAAAGTCTTAAAAAAAAAAGTTTTCCACCAAAAACATCTCAAGCATTCTTTCTTGATCAGTTCACTCCTGGCCTATATCACAGCAACTTATATTCATAAAAATTTGTCTACAAAGTTTGGGGAAATTATTGGCTCCAGGAAGTTAAGAAAATTTTTGTTCAATAATTGGCCAACCACTATATTAACTAAAGAGAGACTTCAGTAAACACAGATGACAAAGAATACAGATGTGCCAAAATCATTATCGAAAAGTCCCTAGACCTAACACACAAAGAAGCAAAAAACAAATCTACAGAAAACAGCAATAACAAAAAACCTTGGGGACATGATGTTAAGGTAACTATCTTCTATTATTTAAAATATTTATTTTCCAACCAAAAATTATAAAAAATGTAAAAACAACAAAATATGGCCCATATAGAAAAAAATCTATTTCATAGAAACTGTCCCTGAGCAGTTAATAAAAAAAAGACTTTAAGTGAGCTATTTTAAATATCTTCAGAGAACTAACAAAAACAATGTCTACTGAATAAATAAAAAAAAAAGAGAGACAAACAAAAAGACTCTTAAATATGGGCAACAAAGTGGTGGTTCCCAGAGGGAAGGTGAATAGAAGTATGGGTAAAATAAGTAAAAGGGGTTAAGAGTACAACTTATCTTGTTGAACTCTCAGTAATATATAGGATTATTGAATCTTTAATTGTACACTTGGAACTAATATAAACCTATATGTTAATTATACTTAAAAAAATTTTAAAAAATTACTGAACTTAAAGAAAGTATGAGGATAGTGTTTCAACAAACACATATTAAGGAAAAGAGGAAAAAAGAAAGAAGCAAATAAAAATTCTAAATTGAAAATTCCAATAACTACAAAGAACAATTCACTACAGGAGGTCAACTAAAAATCTGAAATTTGAGCAGGCAGGAAAAAAAAAATCAGTGAACATGAATATAGGTCAATTGAAATTATCCATTCTGAAAAATAGAAAATACTAAACAAGCCACAATATTTTCCACAATATAGCTTCAGTATACTAAAACTAATTGTATTTCTATACTACCTGTAAACAATTAAATTTAAAATTAATAATTCTTTTTACTATAGCATCAAAAATAAAATATCTAGGAATAAATGGAACAAATTATGCATTTACTTGTAAGCATAAAACTACAAAACATCATTGAAAGAAATTAAAGAAGACCTAAATAAATGGAAAGACATACCACATTCATGAGTAGGAAATTCATATTGCTTAATGGTAAGATAATCCCCAAACTGCTCTACAGATTTAATGTAATGTGATACTGGAACAAGGGTAAAAATATAGATTACTGAAATAAAACTGAAATCCGGAAATAAATCTTTACATTATTGGCAATGGATTTTCAATAAAGGTGCCAAGATAATTAAATAGGGACAAGAGTTGTTTTTCCAAGAATGGTGCTAAGACAACAAGACATCCACATGCAAAAGAATGAATTTTGATCCTTATATCATATCATATTAAAAATTAACTAAAAATGATGATATTCCTACAGGTGAGAGGTAAAAAAAAAAAAAAAAAACTTAAAAGAAAATATAGGAAATTGTGTTTGTAAACATGGTTATGCAATTACTTTTTTTTTTAATTTTTTTTTTAAGATTTTATTTATTTCACAGAGAGAAACATAGCCAGAGAGGGAACACAAGCAGGGGGAGTGAGAGAGGGAGAAGCCGAGCAGGGAGCCCGATGTGGGACTCGATCCCAGGTCTCCATGATCATGACCTGAGCAGAAGGCAGTCGCTTAACCAACTGAGCCACCCAGATGCCCTGCAATTACTTCTTTGATACGATACCTAAAGCAGAAGAAACCCAAGAAAAATAGATAAACTGAAATTCATCAAAATTGAAAACTTTTGTGCCTCAAAGAGCATTATTAAAAAAGGAAAAAGACAAGTCATAAAATGGGAAAAGTTTTTACAGATCATATATCTGAAAGGGGGTCTAGTATCCAGATTATTTAAAGAATATTTACAAGTCAACAATAGAAGGAAAAATGACTCAATGAAAAATGAGCAAAAGGTTTGAATAGGCAATTCTGAAAAACAAAGCAAACAAACAAATAAATAAATCAGATGTCCCCTAACACATATCAAAAAACAATGGTCAAACTGCACTGAAGGATTCATAAACAAACCTGAGGATATAGGAGTTTGACTATATGCAACATCACATTTTCCTTTTTCTTTCTTTTCTAGAATTATCAATCTTTTAGCCACTTATTCAATAGCTATTTTCCCTCTAATAAACAAATCTCCAGAATAACAGGAATCATATCTATCTGTTTATATTGTACTCCCTGTATCCATCACTGATTGCATAGTATAGTACGTGTTCAAAATTTGGTAGTTAAATGTATGAACTGGAACAAGAGGTCTCATCACAGTCAAGATAATTTAGGGGATCACAATAACCCCTAAATACTCACAATCATCAAAATGAAGTCCACATATCATCAAAATAAGGTTACAGTCAAGATACTAGTTCTTCCCAACTTGACCTGTAGAGTTGATGTAATCCCAATCAAAATCCTAGCAAGTTGTTCTATGGATGTTGACTGATTCTAAAGTTCATATGAAGAGACAAAAGAGTTGCAATAGTCAAAACAATATTGAAAGAAAAACAAAGTTGGAGGATTGATGCTATACAGTGTGATGTCAAAACTTACCATAAAGCTGCAGTAATCAAGACAGTATGGTTTTGATAAAAGAATAGACAAATAGATCAATGGAACAAACCAGAGAACTCCATAATTAGAGGCAACTGATCACTGATAAAGGAATAAAGACAATACAAGGGACTAAAGATAGTCTTTTCAACAAATGGTGCTGAACAACTAGAAATCCACATGCAAAAAAGTAAATCTAGATAAACACCTAATATCCTTCACAAAGATTAACTCAAAATATATCAGAGAACTAAGCATAAAATGTAAAACTATGGAGACAATAAAAGAGATTTGGGGTTGAGAGGAAGATAAATAGGCAGAGTACAGAGAATTTTTAGGGCAGTAAAATTACTCTATATAGTATTATAATAATGGGCATATGTTATTTGTCCAAATCCGGAGAATGGATGGTAAGAGTGAATTCTAAGGTCAACTCTAGACTTTGGGTTATAATGAAGTGTATACATAAAAAAATATACCATTCAGGAGAATGATGTTGAAAATAGAGGAGGCTATGCATGAGGTATATAGGAAATACCTGTATCTCCTTTTCATTTTTTGTTGCAAAACTAAAATTTCTCTAAAATATACTAAAATGAGATTACATATAACATATGTAATATTTTTTGTTTGCTTGTTTCTAAGGTATGCAATCATGCAGAATTTTAGAAAGTTTGGAATTTATTTTTTCTCTCATTAATTACCTGTGGGACCTTGTAAAATTCTAGAAATCTCCTTGGGATTCATCATTTTCACAGAAAAGAAAATATGAATTCACATGTCTAAAAATTATCTCCAGACCAAATAATATCTTTGTTCTTTGTCTTTCTTCAGAGCAATCTCTTGTGTGTGTGTTTTCGCTTATTTAGGAGGGTGGAGGGTTGGGCTTTTGTTTTGTTGTTGTTTCTGTTAGTTTGGGCTTTTTTTGAGAAAGGCAGATTGCCACAAATAACACCACATTTGGTTATAACTGGAGTTTGGAAGCTTGACTGCATTCTTCTTACAAATGGATTGCGAAGGCTTGTATGGAGGTTCTTTTTTTTCTTTTTCTTTTTTCTTTTTTTTTAGATTTCATTTATTTGACAGAGAGGAAACACAAGCATCAAGCAGCGGGAGTGAGAGAGGGAGAAGCAGGCTTCCCAATGATGCAGGGCTCGATGTGGGGCTCCGATCCCAGGACTCCAGGATCATGACCTGAGTTGAAGGCAGAGGCTTAACCAACTGAGCCACCCAGGTATGGAGGTTCTAACAAGGAATACAACTACTCAAATACCCCTTGACCAAAGATTTATTCTCCTCAATAGGGGAAATTGTCCTTTTTAATCCAGCATACAACTTTATGAGGAATACACATGGATCAGTGAGGGTAAGTGGACACCAACTTAGCCAGCCAGATCAACTGAATCAACCCTGGAGATTAAGAGTGAGAGATGTCACAGACTGCCTTCTTATCCAAAAGTCATTCTTTGATTAAAGTCCCAGAATTCCAACCCCACCTATATAAATAATGAAATTATTTATATATATATAATATTGTTATAATTATTATATGTAAATTATATATAAATCATATATATAATTTATATAAATTATATTTCATTCTCCTTTTTTCCATTTTTTTCTGTCCTGTTAGAAATAGAAAATCTTACTTCTTGTTGACCAATGTTCCTGGTGAGTATTCCATATTCTGGACCTATTTTTTACCATATCTTTCCCATTAGTATCATATTGTTTTACTTTCAATTTCCTATGATTGATTGAATTATTAATAATACAAATTCCATCTTAATGTCTAACACACCAGAGTTGAACTTTCCTCTCCACGTGCATGCCCTGTGATGCTGAAATACAATTCTTAAAAGTCAGATTTCCCCAAAATGTCCATTATACATTTCCATTTCCTTTGCTCATGTTTCTCCATCTGCCTGTAATGTGTTCCAATGTCATACTTCCAAATTTCAAGACTCAGCTATAATGTTTTTCCTAGTTTTCACAGATAAATATAAATGGCTTCATGTTCCTTAAGTGGCACATTATATAGTGGCACATATTTTCATGTCGTTATAATATGTTTTATTAACTGATCTTCCTGTTCCAGGTTATAGAGACTTAGAGGATGGTATGTAAATAGTTGGCCTCTTAGCACCTGGCATTAACAGGCACATAGTAAATATACATTTGTGAATAAATGAAACAATTAAATTAGAAAGCAATTGGGTATGCTAATTTATTTATTTATTAATAATCTATCCATTTATTTGTTGCTTTTATTGTTATTGAAACCTTCTAAGGTGTAAAATATGTGCCCTAATAGAATGGAAGATACTGAAGATAAATAAGAGGAAAGATCACAGGTCCACCTCTGAATTGTTAATGAGCTAAATAAGCATGAAAAATCAGGAAAAAGTCATTGTTATTATAACAACTATGAAACATATATTAAGAAAAAAATTCTCAACACATTAAGATTAAAGGAAAAAATGATAATGGAAGAAGAATTTATAGAATAGTTGGTGAAACTATATTTTTAAGACAACTATGTTGGCTAGCTCCTATTAGACAATCTATTTTCTCCTGTGATGATTTCATATTGAATCTCAATTTTCAGATGTTAATGTGTACATTTTTTAAACTAGTTGGGAAGTAGCAAACAAAAGTAGTTTTGTTTTGTTTAAGAATATAGTCACAGATATTCAATAGAAAACCACTGGTTTTGACAAAAAAGTAAAAAAAAAATCTATACTTTGCATTCAGAGTATAATTCTGGATAGTTCTAAAAAGACAAGTAGTATTATAACAGGGTTTTATGTTCAGTGTATCTTCAAAATGCTCTTTCTTCAGGTGTCATCTGCTTTCTGATTTTTCAACTGAAATAAAACTATTTTTTAGAGATTCTGATATCTTATATGTGTAGAGATTGACGTTTCAGGTTCAGGATACATCAATGCATCCACCTCGAAAGCCACAGAAGGTATTGAAATAGGAAATACTTAAGTTTGACAGTCAGTTGCCCTCTGGACCTGTGAATATCACTTTGGGTCTGGGCAATGATTGTACAATGTTAGACAAATATTTACATGAACTCTGTTGGGTCCATTTTATTATTTATGCTTTGTTATTTTCTTTTTTACCTGTAACCCAAACAACATCATACATTTTTAAAATCTTGTATAGCATTTTAGATACTAGATGGAATATATTTTTTCCACAAAATCATCTGCCCTCTTCTATTAAATTTGTTGGCTTACTCTTTCCTAAAAAGGTTATTTCAAACAACTAGAGTAACTTTTTTTATGTTCCGATATGCTTTTCTTCCTGAGGGAAAACAATATCCAGAAGTATAAAAGAGTTTTGAAAATTGTGGACGGAAAACTCTGCAGGGTATGTGGACAGAAGAACTAAGTGACTTCCCTATTCTTCACTCCCCAGTACATGTGCCCTGTATGGTCACGGAGGGACCTATTAGTAAAGAGACACAGTCTCTGACACACACACAACTAGTGTCCATTAGCTGGATGCTGAAAGGCTATGAAGTTATTTATGTGTTTTACCCACACTCTGTTTCTGTCACCCAAACTGTTATAATTTCTCAGAGCAACTCCATGATATCTTTTAACAGTTAGTCATTTGCAACATTCTTTTCTACAGGGGTCCCTGAAGTTCATCATACCTGAAGGTATCCTTCACATGTAGCCTTTCTCATGTGTGTGTGGAGTGTACCCGAAAGTACAGTTTCCAGTCATACTCCCTTGTATCAGAGGCATGGGTTTCAGTGTTGGGAAACACAGCTACATATGATATAACACCCACCAAGTAAACTGAATCAGTACTAAAAGACCTATGGTTTCAATTTTGAAAAAAAATATTTAAGGAATTATTATTTCCTATGATGACTAATTTTTGACTATCCTCAATTGTTATCCTAACAGATTCTAACTCAGAAAAAAACTGCACAGTATTGAATCAACATAAATAAGTATATTGCTGACATTACATGGATATAAATAATGAAGAACTCACTGTAAGTAATCTTTGCTTCTCATTATATATGGATAAAACATTAAATTTTGTTTACTCTGCTATCTTACGCAATCAAAATATGTGTATTAAGGGCCAGTTTTATGCTAGTCACTGTTCTGGACACTTGGAACATCTTCGTTAATAAACCAAGAAGTATGAATATTAAATTATAAATGGGGAGACACATAAAACAAAAGAAAACATATAAATTGCATAGTAGTTAGGCATGTTGACACGAATAGTGATGGTAAAAGTGAAAGTGAGAAAAAATAAGACTCTAGATATATTAGTAGTTACAACCAATTTGCTGCATGGATTATATTTTAAAATGTAATATATCAAGAAATATATGGATACCGAAGGGTTTTTTGTTTTGGTCATGTAATACTTTGACAGAATTTGGAATTTAAACTATTCAGAGCATATGATATTATTCTACTGTCTTGCATTTCCTCTGGTGAAAACAATCACTGCCAAATCTTTACTGTATTTTTCTCTCCTTATTCAGATCTCTGTTTCAATATTACCTCCTCAGAGATGGCTTTCCTACCATTCTCTTTAGAGCATCATTTTCCATCATTCCGTTATCCCCCTTAATCCTTTTTTTTCTTCATAGTCTACATTATTAACATATTTTTATTTCATGATGGTGAGGATTATTTTTCAAAATTTTTTAAATCACTGTGTCCCTAATATTTAGATAGCACCTATCATATAGTAAATGACAATAAATATGTTAAATATATTTCTAAATTTCTAAACCAAGCTATTTTTTCTTAGCCTTTTATCCTTTTATTAGACTTTTATATTACATAGAAACTATATTTTGTTTATAACTGGTACTACAACTAAAATGATCAAATATAGTAAACTGCTACATTTGTGGTTTCTGGATGTTGTCTGAGTTCTGATTTGGAACCATATTCAAAGGCATTCTGCAGCACCTTTGTAAATAATTCAAGTAGAATAAAATAATCTGAATATCTTCCTTACATAGTAGACTTGATAAATAATCATAAGGAGTTAGTAGTAGTATTTTTTTTTTAATTCTGCGAACATTCTGTATTGGCAAGGCTTATTGTTGGCCTTTCTAAATATGTTACACAGTACTTCTTGGTGTAATCATTTTCATATCACATAAGAAATAGCATTTATCAGGCCAACTTTTTCAATGACAAATATCTACTGCAAAATTTATTTTAAAAGAGCTAAAAGAAAATAAATCTAAAAATAAAATATGCTGAAAATTCCATTGATGACACATATAAGGTCTACAAAAATTTTAAGGTTTTTTTGGTTATTTTTATTGAAGTATTATTTACATAGCATGAAATGTACAAACCTGACAGGTATAGTTTTATTAATTTTAATGCAAACCTCCTTCCCCCACTATCCTATCACTATATTGTTGAATGTCATTACCTGGAATATTTTTAAGCTCTTTTTTGAGGTCAAAGTTTATTTCTATTGAAAATGTTCATGAGTCCTTAAAATGTCTGAAGTCCCAACAATATCCAGGTTTAAGATGATATTACAGTCAGGAGGTGACTGATGACCTCAGAAGGATCCTGGCCAATTCTCTACCTCAAAAATTTTATCTTGTATGAAAGATGATGTCTGCTTTGCTTAATACAGGTACATAAGCCAGCGATAAAGAAAACACAATGTTGAGACCAGTAATTGTCCTTATAAGGGAGAAAGGTATATGATCAGAAAACAAAACCATCAAAACATTGCTGAGTCACAGTATTATTATTGCAGTAAAGAACAAATAGAAATGTGTGTGGAATCTACATGAAAAACTTCCTTGCATTATTCTTTGAAACCAGGTCCTCCAATCTGAAAACCTGGGATCATGATGAGTTTTAGCTGGTTTTAAATGCAGCTTTTTTTTTTTTTCTTACAACGGAAATAAGCAAACACCATTCAAGATAGAAGTCATTACCTTGATTTTATAAGTAAGAAATCCTTAGCACAATATTTCAGCCAGCAGTTTTTCTTGGGTTTGTGGTCGGTTATTGGCATACTTGTTTAGTGGTTGCTCCTGTAGAAAGCTGTGGATATTTTTAAAAAGCTCCTGATACAAATATTATATGTCTTAATGGTATATAATATTAGAGAACTGGAGCTCTGATGAACTAAAGATTTTATTTTTTGAATAGAAAATTATGATTTAACTCAGACGTAATAGGTTTCTTAGAATGAAAGGATTTATATATCCATTTGGATGACTTAAGGAAGGGAAAAGACCAGCTAATAAATATAGTCCAAATCCCTGCAAAATAGGACATCAGATTAATTCTCTTCCTTTTGATGTGAATGGATGAACAGAAAGGCTGATTTTCTCTGCCCTGAAACCTTGTTAAGGCTTATAAATGACACACTAAGCAATTGATGAAAATTCCTTTTAATTCAGCCAATTTCCCCAACATTCATTTCTATATTGATATATTCTCTACTCACATGTTCAGTGTCCACAAGTTTCTATTTTATTCTTATGAAACATATTTTTGGATTCTTTATTCACATTTTTATGTAGAGGTCAGCTTAAACTCCTGTGAACTATACAGGTTTTAGAACTGCAGAAAATTATAAACTTGATTTAAATTGATGATGTTCTAAAAGGATGTTAGTCATAATCCTGTGTTTGATAGTGGCCTCCTTAAGCCTTTAGAACTTTTGAAATAATTCCAGAAATTGAAAAATTTACACAAATCAATATAGTTGAAACAATGTCAAAGATATATGAGAACATATGGGAAAGTTCTTGACAAATAACTGAAAACAATGAAACTGCTGAACTAGATTTGTGTGTATGTGTGTGTCTATAGACAAGAAATTTTGCTAAATATTAATAGTATCATAAGGGTTTAAAATAAATACAAAAATGAGTTTAAAAAGCCTCTTAGTGTTTTGAAAGACAAATGAGAAAATAATGGTATTTTACTAAAAATAAGGCAACTTAAAATATATCTAGATGTGTACAATATGAAGTAGTAAAAAGTAATAGGAAAGAAATCACATGGCCAAATCTTCAAGGGAAATAAAATTTAAAAGATGAAAATAACACATACAAAGCTGCAAAAAGAAAGTTAATCTCTATATGCTCTCCAAGCCCCCATTTTTGGCTGTCTGCATGATATCTCTACTTAAATATCCTGCTGACACTTAAAACTTTACATAGCCAAGCTCATTATTTTCTCTGTCTTCTCTGTGTTCCTATCACTGTCAATATCATCATTATACTCCAGAATCTCCAGGCTAATAGATAGTCATCTTTGATTTCATCTTTTCCTTAGTCAGCCATATCTCATCTATCAAAAATCTTCTTCCAAAGCATTTTTTCAAATGTAGTATGTACTGTTGGATATTAAAATCAGAACCCTTTCCCATGTCATAACCACTCTTCTAGAATAAGAACTATAAAAATGCTTTTACCATCAAATTAGATCTTTTATTTGGCCAAATAGTAAAGCAAATATAATTTTAATCTGGTATTTCTGAAGTCTAAATGAAGCCCCAATTTATACCTTTAATCAGATTTAAACCACAATTAACTGAAAAAACTTAAAACCATAATCAATTCCCCCAGATTTCATGTTGGTTCTCCTTACACATTTTCTTCTTGTGTAATTCTATACACTTCCAAAACCTCAACTAATTGAATAGTGGTGACAGAAAAATACATTTCCTCTTCTCATATCCTTTTAAGTTCTAGAAGCTCCAAAAACAAGAGCTAGCAGTTGGTTCTACTTTAGTATCACAGTCTTTTAAGCTATTTACATATAATACTCAACCTTTTAAGTTAGGTATTATAATTATCTATATTATGGAGAAGAGAAATAAAGGCCCAACCTGATTAAATTAATATGTGGTAGAGACTGGATATGAAATAAGAAATGATGATTCGAGAATCCACAAGTTATTAGCAAGGTGCTCTTCTCCCTTTCCTTTATTCAGGGGAACCTATAGTTAGTTCCCTATGGATCATCTCCATTTGATTGTCCCATACTCTCTTCTGAAAAGCTTTATCCAGATTAAATATATTATCTTCATAAACCCTACTTATTTTTAAATTTTTTTTATTTAAGTTCAATTTAATTAATTTATACTATATTATTAATTTCAGTGATAAAATTCAGTGATTCATCAGTTGCATACAAGACTTAGTGTGCTCATTATTTCAAGTGCCCTCCTTATTGTCATCACCCAGTTATCCCACCCCCACATCTACCTCCCCTCTAGCAACCCTCAGTAGGTTCCCTATAGTTAAAAGTCTCTTATGGCTTGCCTTCTTCTCTGCCTTTGCATTATTTTATTTTTCCTTCCCTTCCCCTATGTTCATCTGTTTTTTTCTTAAATTTCACATATGGCTGAAATCATGGAATTTCTCTTTGACTGACTTCTTATGCGTACCCCTTAGTTCCATCCACATTATTGCAAATGGCAAGATTTCATTCTTTTTGACGGCTTAGTAATAGTCTGCTGTATCTGTAAATCAACATGAGGATTATTACCATCCTCACTCAAGTCTTCTAGTCCATGAACATGGAACTTCTTTCCATTCATCTAGGGTTTTTTTTTTTTGTTTTTTTTGTTTTTTTAAAGGACAGGGAGAGAGAGTCTTTTTTTTAAAACTTTATTTATTTATTTGACAGAGAGCGAGAGCTCACAAGGAGGCAGAGAGGCAGGCAGAGAGAGAGGAGGAAGCAGGCTCCCCACTGAGCAGAGAGCCCTATGTGGGCCTTGATCCCAGGGCCCTGAGATCATGACCTGAGCTGAAGACAGAGGCTTTAACCCACTGAGCCACCCAGGTGCCCCATTCATCTAGGTTTTTAATTTCTTTCAGCATGTTACAGTTTTCAACATAAATGTCTTGCATTTATTTTGCTAAATTTACTCCAAGTATCTTATTCTTTGATGCTAGTATAAATGGAATTATTGAAATAACTCCAATTTTGATTGTTCATTCCTAGTGTAAAAAGTACAAATGATTCTTGTATATTATCATTTTATCCTACAAACATACTGAACTTTACTAGCTCTCATAGCCTTTTGCAGATTCTTTAGGATTTTCTATATATGAGTTTGTGCCATCTGAAAGTATAGTTTTATTTCATCCTTCGGAATCTGGATGTTTTCTCTTCATTTGTTTTGCTTTATTTTCCATACTAAAACTTCCAGTACAATCTTAAATAGAAGTGTAACAGTAAAATGTTGTCTTATTCCTGGTATTAGAGGAAAAACTCTCAATCTTTCACCATTAGATATGTTAGCTAAGGGTTTTTCATGGATGATCTCTATCTTACTGACAAAGTTTGCTTTAATCCTAATTTGATGTTTTTATTATGAAAGGTATTGGATTTTTGTCAAGTGCATTTATTTGCATAAAATTATCATGTGATATCTTATATTCTATTAATATGGTATATTCCACAAATTGATTTTATGACATTAATCTATTATATATTTTTGCATTTCTGGCAAAAATCCTATTGGTCATAATACATAATCCTTGTTATGTTGCTGGTTTGCTAAAATTTTACTGAAAATTTTTGAATCTATGCTCATAGAGATATTTATCAGAAATTGTCTTTTCTTGCAATGTCTTTACTCACTTTTCTTACTAATATGGTCCTCATAGAATGAGTTAGAAATTTTCCCTTCTGAGCTTTTGAACTATTACATGAAGTAAATGTTGATTCTATATTTGGTAGAATTCACAAATGAAGTCATTGGATACAGAGCTTTTCTTTGAGGAAAGTTTTGATTTCAAGCTTTTTTTTCTTTCTTTCTTTTTTATTTGACAGAGAAAGAGAGACAACTAGAGAGGGAACACAAGCAGGCAGAGTTAGAGAGGGAAAAGCAGGCTTCCCGCTGAGTAGGGAACTGGATGTGGATGTGGGGCTTGATCCTATCCCTCGACTCCAGGTTCATGACCTGAGCTGAAGGCAGACACTTAACGACTGAGCCACTCAGACTCCCCTATAATTTACATTGTTCCTACTTTATGTTTATCATTAGTCCAAGATGTAAAATAAGGGTTTTTTCCCCAGCATTTCTTGACATGTATATCCTACTGTCTCATTTGAACTTTCTCTCATTCTTAGAACATGATTTCTACTTTTAAAGTAGAATTCTTTTCATGCTAATATGTCAGGAATTGAAACAACTGAATTTCTTTTTTAGTAATTCTAAGTTGCATGTGGTATGTTAATTATTTTAGATAAACTTTACTTTTTTAAAGATTTTATTTACTTATTTGACACAGAGAAACAAAGCTAGAGAGGGAACACAAGTACAGGGAGTAGGAGAGGGAGAAGCAGGCTTCCCGCCCAGCAGGGAGTCCCATGTGGAGCTGGATCAGGGACTCCAAGATCATGATCTGAGTGGAAGGTATACACCTAAGGACTGAGCCACCTAGGTGCCCCTCTAGATGAACTTTAAAATTGGATAGCTCCGTTTTACAAAACTTCCTGTTAATATGATTAAAATTACATGAAATTTTAGATAAATTTATGTGACAGAGTATAATAGCTATACAGATCTGGCTATGCTTGAATCTCCTTCACCCCTTTCCAGATGTTGGAAGGAAGTAAGTTAGTTCAACTCATTCTGTATCTCCATTTCCTTATTTAAATTAGGAATCACATTAACATCTGCCTCATAGGACTGCTGAGAGTAATACGTGTATTAATTGTTATAAGTCAAAGAGTTTAATTTCTATCACAACTCAAAATCAGAAAGTACTACCTGTTATCATTATTACAAATTATTCTCATGCTGATTCTTTCCATTTAGTTACACAAACTATCTGTATATGCGAATCGCTTGGGGTCCCTTAGTAATATTTGTAAGTTTTTGTTCTAAAGATTTCCAAGTATTTCTCGTAATTTCCATTCTAGTTTTTTTGTTTAACTACTTTATTTATCAAGTCTTATATTTCCTGATCCCTTTCTAAAAAATAGAACATTTTTATTTTAAATATCTGAATTCAATATCTTACTTTCTAATCAGAGTGACTATATCAGCAATTGTAGCTGTAAGATTTTTCTTTTAAATTTATATCACCTGCAATCAATAAAAGACTTTCCTAGATAACTTTGAAATTTTGGTCTCTTATTCTGTCATATTGACTTTTATTAGACAGATATTCTGCAGCAATTGAAAGTGTTAATGGACAACCTTAATCTAAATTCTGATGTTAATAAGAACTGCTGTAATTTATATTTTACAATATGAATGAAGTGATGGATTATACAAGATACTTTTTAAAGAAAGCTTTATAATAATATATTCTGTGTATCTAAAAGCATTCTAAACTTGGAAAACATGTTATATTTTGTTCAGAGCATTTGTTTTTTGACAATTTGATTACTTTTCAAATTTCTACACTAATTATTTATACAGTAAAAGTATTTTTTCCAATTCTTTCTGAAATATTTTGATGGTTTCCAAATTATGTAATTTAAAATTAACGGGAGAAACTGCTAACATGTACTGGCCTGACAACACAAAAGACATTGTTCAAAGTATTTTACTCAGTCTAACGTCTAAACTTAAGGCAGGTACAATTACAATTTTCTCTACTTCACTAATGAAAATATTAAGCCAAAGATAAAATAATTTGCTCATGGTTATATAATAAGTGATAGAGCCAAGAATTCATCATCAAGTAGCTGGATTCTAGGGCCATTATGCTTTGAATAAACCATTATAAATGGTATATGTACATATATCCCTTCATTTAACTAATGGTAATTGTGTGCTTCATATTAACAAGGAAATTTGCAATGTCCAAGCAATACAGAGATAAATGTTTTCACCTTCTTTAAACATTTTCCCATATAGCATTGCACCAGTTTATATTATTCAATAAAATGTTCTTACCCTATAAAATGTTCAAGTCACATTGTAAGAAAAAAAGAAATGAAATGGTATTTTAAAGATAACATCCAGAGAAAAGGACACTGTACAGTTTCTATCTTGATTGTTTTCTATATTGTAGGAATTTGTTGCACACACAGGTAATCAAGTCCCTAGTGAAAGCTTTTAATCATCAACAGCATTTTTTAAAAGATTATGAAACACTTGCAGAAAAAAAAAATGCTGTCAACTTCTGATATGATATTGGAACTTGAATGACTCTCTTTCTTGCTCTGTAATAGAAGAATCATGTAAACCCATACTGGAAACTAAAAGATATCCTACCAATAAGATTATAATAGTAAACATGACTTGATTATTGATACTATGTGTATTTTAATGTCCTAATATTTTAATTGCCTGAAATCACATGAGAGTATATCACATTTTAATAAGTTAGAATTCAATGTAAGTTGTTATAAGTGTTCTCTAATATGTAGTATTATATGTCACTTGTAACTTATTTTCTTTATTAAAAAAAGCCATTTTACTATTCCTCCAATAATTCAGTTCAAATGAAGACTAAAATAAAAAAAAAAAAACCACACACACAACACATTTTAATTACAATGAGTTTTTCTATTCAGTTTGCACAGCTTTCCTTGTCAGCCTTATTTTTTTTCTTAAAGTCACCATGCTGATACTTTTACTTTTTAAGAGGATTTTAGAAGATAGAAAAGCTAGAAATGAGATAAGTAAACAGAAGCTCAAAAATAGGGGGAAAAACATACTAACCTCTGGGGCATCCAATTATTTTCACTGTGGGATAACCTCTTGGCATTCATCTGTAGACCCTTCAAAACAGTGTTTTGTACTGCATGGTTCTAAAATGAGTGCTTTTAATTTTTTCAGTTTATGAAGCAATGAGAATAAGGAGAGCATATGGCCCCAAATAAACTTTCTCCTTTCACATGCTGCAGAATAAACTGCCACTAGGAAATGTTTTCTGCTTTGTAATAACTGATTTGATTTTTCTACCTATCTATTCTGTAAGTGAAGTTTTATTGTTATGGTCCTTGATACTAACTTATCACTTCATATTATGTTTAAAAAAGGACAAGAACCTATATTATTCTTGATACCTTATTTGTTTCATATCACGGCAATTTCTTTCAACAGGATAACTTTATTTTCTAAAAACCATAGATGGGCAATGATTCTAGAAATTATATATATTAGACTTTTCCTACAACTACAATTGTGTTATGAGATATGAAATACCCAAAAGTAAGCCGAAAGACATTCACTTGTAAAATTTATCCAAGCTTAAAAGGACAAACTATAGTATAGGGCACTGATTTATAGTTATTGATAGAATAAAATAAAGACATCTATTGGCATCTTTCTGACAGTTTTTATCTATTTGACAATTTTTATTAAGATATTGTTACTTTCATATCATTTTAAAGATTCTTTTTCAGCAATAGGAGATACTTTTAAATCATTGCTGTTTAGAGCTCTCAGCATTATTTGTACAGTGAAGATTCTTGCCTTCTCAAAACACTCTTGTTTTTCCATCTTGGCTACTATATACTTCTGGTTTTTTCCTTTGCTCTCAGAAACCTCAATTTGCCTTACACTTTTCTGCATCCTATACTTAACCCTTAACTAGTGTTGCTCCTTAAGTTTCCATTCTGAGCATTCTATCTTACCCTATCTACAATTTAGCTCTTAGTAGTCCCATAAATTCCAGATGAATTCATACTTACTAAGTTTTAATAACTCTCAAATGTGTGTCTTCAAGATATATTTGTATTCTGAGCTTTATATAAACATATTAAATTGCTTATTAAATATCACCATTCATATGTATCAAAGGTATGCCCAAACAATACTTTGGATCTGCACATATGCTCATAAAACTATGTTCTTCATTTTAGTAAATTTTGCCTTTATATAACCATATGTGAAAAACAGGAACCTAAATCTTTTCTCTTCTTTTCCTTTTTATCTTTCCTGGACTATAATATACATAACTTCCTAAATGTTCTAATTTTTATTTTTCTATCTTTACAAAAAAAATAAAGAATGTGTAACTATGTGGAAGAAACTAGCTTTTAAAAAATCCTGCTTTATCTAAATAAATAGGAAATAAGTAGGAAACTAGATTTTTCAGCTTTCTGTACAGATTGGAAGGTCTATTGGACTGATATCCACTCAATGGAATGTGAAATAAAACAATGAACCTCACCTCTATATCTGACCATATAAACTCCTACTAGATATTAATGACCCTCTTTATTTGTTGGCTGGCTAGAGGGAAGGAATCCAGTGAGGAATTTTTAGAGATTCTACAAAAGCTCTTAACCAGAAAATTTACTGCAGTGAAAGAAGAATTCTATAGCTGCACTGTTCAATACACTCACCGCCAGCCACACATGGTTACTGAGCATTTGAAATGCAAGTAGGGACACTGAGGACAGAAAAGTAACTTTTTTATATTACTATTATGTTAGTCACCATAGAGGATGTCATTAATTTTTGATGCAGGGTTCCAAGATTCATTGTCTATGTATAACACCCAGTGCTCCATGTAATATATGCCCCCCTTAATACCCACACGAAGCTCATCCATTCCCCCATTTCCCCTCTAAAACCCTAGGTTAGTTTCTCAGAGTCTATAGTCTCTCATCATTCATCTCCCACTCCAATTTCCCCCAATTCACTTTTCCCTTCCTTCTCCTAATGTCCTCCATGTTATTCCTTATGTTCTCAAGTAAGTGAAACCATATGATAATTGATTTCCTCTGTTTGACTTATTTCACTCAGCATAATCTCCTCCAGCCACATCCGTGTTGATTCCAAATTTGGGTACTCATCCTTTTTGAGGGCTGAGCAATATTCCATTATATATATGGACCACATCTTTATCCATTCATCTGTTGAAGGGCATCTTGGCTTTTTCCATAGTTTGATTATTGTGGACATTGCTTATATGAACACTGGGGAGTGCATGTGCCCCTTCAGATCACTACGTCTGTGTCTTTGGGCTAAATACATGGTAGTGTAATTGTAGGGACATAGTGTAGCTCTGGAATTAATTTTTTGAGTAATCTCCACACTGTTTTCCAAAGTGTTTGCACCAACTTGCATTCCCACCAAGAGTGTAGGAGGGTTACCCTTTCTCCACATCATCTCCAACATTTGTTTCTTGTCTTGTTAATTTTTGCCATTCTAATTGGTGTAAGGTGGTATCTCAATGTTGTTTTGATTTGAATTTTCCTGATGGCTAATGATGATGCACATTTTTTAATGGTTCTAGTAACCATTTGTATGTCTTCTATGGAGAAGTGTCTGTTTATGTCTTCTGCCCATTTTCTTTTTTTACTTGATTATCTGATTTTTGAGTGTTGAGTTTGAGAAGTTTTTTATTGCTCTTGGATATCAGTCCTTTGTAGTGTCATTTGTGAATATTGTCTCCCATTCCATGGGTTGCCTCTTTGTTTTGTTGACTTTTTCCTTTGCTGTTCAGAAGTTTTTTATTTTGAAGAAGTCCCAAAAGTTCATTTTCACTTTTGTTTCTCTTTCCTTTGGAGACTTTTTTTTTTTTTAAGATTGTATTTATTTATTTGACAGAGAGAAACACAGCTAGAGAAGGAACACAAGCAGGAGGAGTGAGAGAGGTAGAAGAAGGCTTCCCACAGATCCAGGGCTCAATTCTGGAACTCCGGGACCATGACCTGAGCCAAAGGCAGACACTTAACGATTGAGCCTCCCAGACGTGCCGTGGAGACATGTCTTGAAAGAAGTAGCTGTTGTCAAAGAGGTTGCTGCCTATGTTCTCTTCTAGGATTTTGAAGGATTCCTGTCTTACATTGAGGTCTTTCATCTATTATGAGCTTATCTTTGTGTACGGTGTTAGAGAATGGCCAAGTTTCATTCTTCTGTATATAGCTGTCCAATTTAGCTGTCCAATATTCCCACCACCGTTTACTGAAGAGATTATATTTTTTTCCACTGGATATTTTTTCCTGTTTTGTTGAAGATTATTTGACCATAGAGGTGAAGGCCCATATCTGGTTTCTCTACTTTCTTCCACTGATCTCTGTATCTGTTTTCATATCGGTACCATCCTGTACTGGTGATCACAGCTTTGTAAAAAAGCTTGAAATCAGGCATCTGGGTGTCTCACTTGTTAAGCATCTTCCTTCAGCTCAGGTTGTGATCCTACAGTTCTGGGATCGAGCCCCACATTGGGCCTCCTGCTAGTCTCTAGCTGTCTTTCTTTCTGTAGAAAAAAAAATAAAAAATAAAAAGCAAGCTCAAAATCAGGCAATGTGATGCCCCCAGCTTTGTTTTTATTTTTCAACATTTCCTTGGTGATTTGGGGTCTTTCTGATTCTATACAAATTTTAAGATTCTTTGTTCCAGCACTTGAAAAATGCCATTGGTATTTTGATTGGGATGACACTGAAAGTATAGATTGCTTTGGGCAGCATAGACATTTTAACAATGTTTATTCTTCTGATCCATGAACACAGTATGTTTTTCGATCTTTTTGTGTCTCCTTCAATTTATTTCATGAGTGTTCTGTAGTTCCTGGAGTATAGATCCTTTACTTTGGTTAGGTGTATTCCAAATTAATTAGTGTGATAGAACAAATTCATAAGAGAAGAGAGAAGAACTACATTGTCCTCTCAATCGATGCAGAAAAAGGATTTGACAAAATACAGCATCTGTTCCTGATTAAAATTCTTTGAAATATAGGGATAGAGGGAACATTCCCCAACTTCATAAACTCCATCTATGAAAAACCCAAAGCAAATATCATTCTCAGTGGGGAAAAGTGGAGAGCCTTCCCACTGAGATCAAGAACACAACAAGGATGACCACTTTCACCACTATTTTCGGCATAGTACTAGAAGTCCTAGGAACAGCAATCAGACAACAAAAAGAAATAAAAGATATTCAAATTGGCAAAGAAGAAGTCAAACTCTCTTTGCAGATGGCATGATACTTTATGTGGAAAACCCAAAGACTCCACCCCCAAATAACTAGAATTCATATAGCAATTCAGTAATATGGCAGGATACAAGACCAATGCACAGAAATCAGCTGCTTTCTTTTTTTTTTAAGATTTTATTTATTTATTTGACAGAGAGAGATCACAAATAGGTGGAGAGTCAGGCAGAGAAAGAAGGGGAAACAGGCTCCTTGCTGAGCAGAGAGCCCGATATGGGACTTGATCACAGGACCCTGAGATCATGACCCAAGATGAAGGCAGAGGCTTAACCCTCTGAGCCACCCAGGTGCCAAATCAGTTGCTTTCTTATACACTAATAGTGAAGCTGTAGAAACAGAAAACTAACTTTTAAACTTTTAAAAAATTTATTTATTTATTTGAGAGAGAGAGTGAGTGAGAGAGAGCATGAGAGGGAAGAAGGTCAGAGGGAGAAGCACACTCCCCACAGAGCAGGGAGCCTGATGTGGGACTCGATCCCAGGACTCCAGGGTCATGACCTGAGCTGAAGGCAGTGGCTTAACCAACTGAGCCACCCAGACACCCCTAACTTTTAAACTTTCTAAAATTGTAATTAACAGCTGCATGATGCTAGAAGCTACTGTGGTAGACAACACAGCTTTAGAGGATGGTGCACCACAACGTTAAAAACACAAATCCTTTACTTTTTAATCACATAAAGGAGAACTCTCTGTGAGAGCTACACTATCCATATCAGAAAGTGACATTAGTGAAAAACAGATCTTGGTTATATATTAAGCTACTGAGACTATGAGGCTGTTTATTATTGCAACAAGTATTAATTTACTGATATAAGAAATTTGCTTTCAAAATGAGGTATATTGAGGTGCCTGGGTGGCTCAGTTGTTAAACACCTGCCTTCAGCTCAGGCCATGATCTTGGATTCCCAGGATAGAACCCCACATTGGACTCCCTGCTCGGTGGGAAGCCTGTTTCTCACTCTCTCACTCTCCCTGCTTGTGTTCCCTCTCTAGCTGTGTTTCTCTCTGTCAAAAAATAAATAAAATATTTTAAAAATAATGAGTAAATAAATACATACATACAAACATAAGTAAATAAATAATAAATAAAATGATGTATAATAGCGACTAAATATAAGTAAATGGTACAAGTTTAGTGGTTGAATTAGAAATGGAGGAGGCAGGGAAAACAATATGTCAACTTTGAAAACTAGGTATTAAATTATGTAGTGGACAAATACTGAGAAAATAAGCAAAAGCCAATAGAAACAGACCAAAGATGATCTGATAATTGAAGACAATCAAACAGGAGCATGAACATAACTACAGTCATTCAGTTCAAGAAAATATATGGAAAGGAAGATTTTTCACCAGAAACTGGGCTCTTTGAAAAATAAAAATATAAAACTGATTATTTTTTCTATTTTTTCAATTTAATATTTACTACCATTTATTAGAATTTCTGTTTTTTAATGAAATTTCCTTTTATTTTCTAATCACAATAAAGAACCTATCAGACAACATTCCCACAAGAAACAAGTCTCTATCTGAATAAATTAGATAAATAACCAAAAAGGCTCTGGCTGGAAGTACGTATCTGGAGGAGTTAAGGGAGAAATACACAGAATAACTTCCTTTATTATGCAGCTGTTGGCCGACAGTTGAGTGCAGGAACATGAGACTTGCAGCATAGGTACAAGGATACCAGCAAAACAATAGAACAAAAAACTTGTAGTCTCCTTACCATGGAAACCAAAAATATGAATAAATCTGTGGCAGATGGAAATCCCAGAATGAAAAGAGCTAAATATGACTACCTAAGTAATGATTTTTCACCTACAACGTATGTGAAACAGAATTACAGATTAAAGTGTAAAGACAAATTATGAATTAAGACAGTCACCATCACACAAAAAGAAGAATTTGCACTTCAAATCCAAGAAAGATTATTGTTCAGCTGAACAAAAGCAATAGCACTTATCAGAGAATAACAGCAAATCCACAATATCCACAAGTTACATCGTAAAGTTTAGACTACATTTCAAAATACCTGATATATATAAGAACTAAGAGAAAAGATAATCAACTGTGTCTGACAACCAAAAGAAAATGCATATTGAAACTACTAGACAAAAAACTCATATTGGCCATTATAACAATCATCAATCAATGAAGCAAAGCAATATAAGTAAATAATAAACAAACAAACAAATATCCTTCAATTAACGTCAAGAAAATCTATGGGACTTCAAGCAAAATTACTATAAAGAAAATTAATGAATTAGAAATGATGGAAAAAGTAATTCAATGGGAATTCTGGAAAAAAAACAAATCTGAAATTTAAAAACTCACTAAAAGAACTTAATATCTGAACAGAGATTTCAGAAAAAATGAGTAAATGAAGACAGAACAAAAAATTATTCAATGTGAAGAATACATAGAAAAAACAATGGAAAGATAAACTAAGCCTCAAGGCACATGTGAAATGATATCAAATAGTCAAATATACATGTAATGAGAATCCAGGAGAATTTAGAAAGAATAAAAATAATGGTTGAAAGTTCCCCAAATATGATGAAAGCAGAAATTCAGATGCAAGATGCTCAATAAAAAATTAAGAGTAGAAAGAAGCCCACATAAAGAGGTATCATAGCAAAGCTGGTGTAAGCCAAAGAACAAGTCATGAAAATAGCTATAGAAAAATGGCATAAATGGGTGTGTCTCTTAAGTCGTGTGTGTGTATTTTGATTAATGTTCAATTCTTAGAAATCATAGACTCCAGAAGAGAGTTTACAGTAATTTTAAGTAACAAAAAAAATATTTTCTCAGGATTCCTGTATAAACATCCTTCAAAACAAAGAAGAAATAAAGACAATTTCACATAAATTAAACTTAATACATTTGTCCCCAGTAGTTTTGCTCTCTAGATAGCACTAAATGAAATTCTTTAGGCTATAGAAAATCCATACCAGGTGGAAATGCTGACCCTCAGAAAACAATAAAATGTATCAGAAATAATAACTATTAAAGTAAATACAAAAGATCATTTCTGTTTCTGCTTTTATCTTCTTAAATTCTTTAAAAACAATCTTTAAAACAAAAGTTTTAGTATTATCAGATGTTATTTACATGTGTAGATGCGATCTGTATAACAATTATAAAATTTGGTGGGAGGTAGTCTGCAGATTATTTTACATAAAGTTGTACAATATTAATGATAAATTAGTATGTGAAGTTAAGGAGGTATATTGTATTCATGACAGAATTCACTATCATTTCAAAGAAGTATAGCAAAAAGACAATAGAACTAATTAAAATTAAAATAGAATTCTAAAAGCCTTCCAATAATTAAGATGAAAGGAGTGAGAAAGGAACATAACAACAAGCAACAACAATAAACAATAAAAAAAAGACAAGTAGAAAACAAACAAAAAATTAGATTCAAACTCAAGTTTGACTATACTGCACTAAACACTATGAGGTTAAGCATTCTGATTAAAATACAAAGATTGTCAGAATCTTTATAAAAATCAACAAATCAATAAAACAATAAGCTCTAACTCTTTGTTATCTATAAGACTTACTTCAAATATAAGTCACAGAAAGGAAAAAAATTGATGGAAAATATATCATTTAAGTTTTAAATGTAAGAAGGCTGGAATAACTTTACTAATACCATGAAAATATGTCTAAGGAAAAAAAGTTTCCGATGGATGCCTGGGTGGCTCAGTCAGTTAAGCATCTGCCTTCAGCTCAGGTCATGATCCCAGGATCCTCAAATCAAGCCCCAGATAAGGCTCCCTGCTCAATGAGGAGTCTGTTTTTCCCTTTCCCTATGCCCCTTCCCAAACTTGTTCTCTCTCTCTTGTTCTCTCTCTCAAATAAACAAAATATTTAAAAAAAAAAAACTGTTTTCCAACCTAAAGAGAAACCCTTTATTATAATACATTATAAAAAGTCATCAGAAAGACATAATAATTATAAATGTGTATGTTTATTCATTTGTCTGTTAAAGGGCACCTTGGCTCTTTCCCATACAAATGGCTAACAGACACATGAAAAAATGTTTGTCATCATTAGTCTCAGGGAAATTCAAATCAAAACCACAGTGAAGTACCAGGACCTTATACCAGTTGGAGTGGCAAAAATTAGCAGGACAGAAAACAAGTGTTGTAGAGGTTGTGGAGAAAGGGGAACCCTCTTACACTGCTGATGGGAATCCAAGTTGGTGCAGCCACTTTGGAAAACAGTATGGAGATTCCTAAAAATATTTTTAAAAAGGGGTACATATGACCCTGCAATTGCACTACTGGGTATTTACCCCAAAGACACAGATGTAGTGAAGAGAAAGGCCATATGTACCCCAATGTTCATAGCAACAATGGCCACAATCACCAAATTGTATACAATGGAGAATTATGCTTCCATCAGAAAGGATGAATACCCAACTTTTGTAGCAACAGTGATGGGATTGGAGAAGATTATGCTGAGTGAAATAAGCCAAGCAGAGAAAGTCAAGCATTACATGGTTTCACTTACTTGTGGAGCACAAGGAATAACATGGAGGACAGTAGAAGGAAAGGAAATGTGAACTGGGGTAAATCAGAAAGGGAGATGAAACATGAGAGACTTTGGCTCTGAGAAACAAACTGAGGGTTTTGGAAGGGAGGGGGGTGGGGGGACGGCTGAGCCTGGTGGTGGTTATTAAGGAGGGAATGTATTGCATGATGCACTCGGTGTGGGGCATAAACAATGAATCTTGGAACATGGAAAAAATAAAATGAATTAATATTAAAATAATAAAATAAATGTGTATGTTAATAAGCTAATATTAAAACTTAGTACCAGAAGTTCAAATTATTATTATAATAATTACATATAAGTATATTATGCTTAATATATTTATAAACTATCATCATAGTTATATAATATATATTATATATGACTATAAAATATATATCAGCAAATATGCTATAAACATAAATTTACATTATATTATAAAAATATGTATTATAAATATCAAATATAAATAATTATACAAAGTTATATGTAACATAATATTTCAGTGAAATATTTCCTTAAGAAAAAGAAGAGCTAAGATGTTTTTACTATAACTAAAATGGCACTTTAAGTACAAGCAGTTCAATAAAGCATTCAAAAGTAAATAAATAAAAGGCATATAAATGAAAAGGATGATATAAAACCCTCCTTGAGGCACCTGGGTAGCTCATTTGTTAAGCATCCAACTCTTGATTTTGGCTCAGATCATCATCTTGAGGTTGTGCAATAGAGCCCTGTGTTAGATTCTACACTCAGAGGGGAGTCTGCTTGGGATTCTCACTCTTCCTCTTCCTCTCCCCTCCCCACCACATGCATGCTCTTTCTCTCTCAAATAAAAAATCATATACCTGAGTTTATTAAGGTTCTAAAAGGAAACAGAAATCTTTGTGACATTGAATCTGGAAAAGATTTTCCAGTTATAGACAAGAAATTTTATAAAAAGATGAAGTTAATGAAATTTACATTAAAAACTTTCTACTCAAAATCCAAAAAAAAAAAACAAACTCAACCAGACTATGCAAATCACAGAGAATACATATTTACAAAGTTAAATTTGCAAGATAATTGTGTCCACAATATATTATAAGCATTTATACACATTGATAAAACAAACCTTATATTTAAAAAAACTTATAAAGTAAACTTGAATAATAAGTTTATAAAAGCAGATATACAAATAACCAAAAGCACATGAAAAGAGGTCAATATCATTACTTACCAAAGAAATGTAAATTAAAACCATAATAAAGTAATTCTACATATTCACTGAATAGCTAAATTAAAAAAAAAAAAATTGACATGGGGCACCTGGGTGGCTCAATCATTATGTGTCTGCCTCAGCTCAGGTCATGATCCCAGAATCCTGGGATGGAGCCCCACATCCAGCCCCCTGCTCAAGGGGAGGCCTGCTTCTCCCTCTCTCTCTCCCTCTGCTTGTGTTCCCTCTTTTGCTGTGTTTCTCTCTGTCAAATAAATAGTCTTTAAAAAAAAATTGACAAAAAAAAAAAAATTGACAAACACAAGTGTATATAAGATGTGGAGCTTTTTAATTTTTTTGGTGAAATCACATTTAGCAACTTTTAGAATAAAGTTACCACAGTAATTTATAAAGCTAAATGTTTATCTACTATAAGACATCTACCTTAAATTACTTTGAATTACCAGAGAAATAAAAACAATATATGTCACAAAGTCTTATGCACAAACATTACCAAAAACTAGAAACAACCCAGATATACAGCAATTAGTAACTAAATTGTAGACTATCACTACTATGGAGTACTACTAAGTGATTTGGAAAAAAAAAAAAAAAAGGAATATTAACACATAAAACTACACTGAAGAATGAATGAATGAATTGAACACACAAAACTTATATACTGTATGATTCCACTTAGAGGGAATTTTAGAAAAGGCAACAATATGGTGGTAGAACACAGATCAGTTGTTTTGGGTCAGGGCTTAGGGAAGTGACAGCAAAACACATGAGGGGACATTTCACAGTGATGCAGCTCTTCTGTTTTGGGTAGTGCAGGTTATAGGAGAAGATAAACTTACTAAATTCATTAAACCCTACACTTAAAGAGTGATTCTTGAATGAATATTATCCATATTAAATGTGAGTTGCTATTTGTTATGCACTCAAACTTTTCTATATCTAAATATAAATCCTGACCAGAGATTCCTGTCTCCATGTAATTCTGTCTTAGACATTCACAAACTTAGAATTAGGTAGGATTAATTCCATCCCATATTAGCAGTTAAAAATGTAAATATCGTCCATTTTCCTTCAACACATCTCATAATCACATTTTCACTAGCATTTGTTAGCATGTATGTATACAATAGTATAGAGTAGAATTTAAACATGACTTTTTCCTACTTAGAATTTCTCTAATACCATTTTAAGTTTATCTATTTTTATTTATTTTTAACTTCTTTTAGATGACATTTTACCACTTATTAATATTTATATTGTCTATTATTAATGTGCTTTTCATTCTATATATGCAGACAGCTAAAAGCCTATGCTGAGCCCCACTTACATAAAATATGGAAAGTTTTGGGGCACCTGGGTGGCTCAGTTGGTTAAGTGACTGCCTTTGGCTCAGGTTATGACCCTGGAGACCTGGGATCGAGCCCCACATCGGGCTGCCTGCTTGGTGGGAGGCCTGTTTCTCCCTCTCTCACTCCCACTGCTGTGTTCCCTCTCTAGCTGTGTTTCTCTCTGTCAATAAATAAATAAAAATCTTTAAAATAAATATAAACAAACAAACAAATAAATAAAATATGAAAAGTTTTATCACTGTGATATCTATTTATCAATCACATACTACTTCACGTATGTTCACTTACTTAAATGATTCCCGATTGGCTGAATTTGACAGAATCTGGACATCTGGAAAAATATTTTGTGAAATTTACTATTAGTGTTATTAATATTACTTTAAAAAGTATGTCATATAAAAATGTAATAGCATATCTGAGTAACATGTATTCATTTTATTAGCATGTCCTATGTTTTTTATTGATATCATACATTTCTGATGTATTTAACAATCATGTATTGAACACTATGTTTTTTTGAATATAGCATATGTATGTTTTTATCTGAGTTCACATTGGCAATCTGTTGAAATAAAATGCTTTTCCCTAATATGTTTCCTTTTGGAAATAATTTTTTTTTAATTTTTTCACTTCTAAATTATAATTTAGAAGATTTAGAAAAATTAAAAATTAAATTTAGAAGATCACGTTGACTAACTCCCCTTGTTGCTATTCTTTTCTGGGAAAGCTTATTATTGGGCACCTGGGTGGCTCAGTGGTTTAAAGCCTCTGCCTTCGGCTCAGGTCATGATCTCAGGGTCCTGGGATTGAGGCCTGCATTGGGCTCTCTGCTCAGCAGGGAGCCTGCTTCCTCCTCTCTCTGCCTGCCTCTCTGCCTACTTGTCATCTCTCTCTCTCTGTCAAATAAATAAAATCTTTTAAAAAAAGCTTGTTATTCATTATTTCCAAAACATGTCTGCTAAAAACTAAATCTGTAACCAACCCAGTAGTCTGCTAAATCAAAAATAAACCCATTGACATAAATTTTTGAAGTGGTACATGGCGTATTATATGCTCAATAGCTCTTATTTTTATTAATATGTTTCTTCATGCAAAACTTTGCAAAATGTCTCAAATGTGAAAATGTTTTGCAATAGCTGTTATGTCAGCTGATGCTCATCATACCCTAAGGCCAAAAGGGATATGACACATCCTCCATAATCTTTCCTAATTAAACACAACAAAGCTCAGTAGAAGTAAATTTCTGCTCAGCAGCTGCACTTAAAGCAGTTACTTGTAAAAAAAACTCAGTGCTTTGTGGACTTAGGGTGCTATCATTTACAAATCATAGTATCTTTATCTTTAATAAGGAAACATCATGGTTATGTATTATGAAGTAGTTCTATGTATAGATTATAATTCTTTAAAAACAATAGTGAATAAAAACTTAAAGTAGAAGGGTGCCTGGTTGGTTCAGTGGATTAAGCATCTGCCTTCAGCTCTGGTCATGATCCATGCTCAGTGGGAGTCTGATTTTCCTTCTCCCTCTGCCCCTCCCTCTGCTCATGTTCTCTCTCTCTTGCTTTCTCTCTCTCTCTCTCTCAAATAAATAAGTGATATTAAAAAAAAACAACAAACAACCCTATAAGTAGAAATCACATATTAATTATCATTCAGCTCCCATTCCTATTTTGCAACTGCTGAATTCGCTATCCTATTGTCTGAAAAAGAGTAGATGCTCAGATAATTTTTTGAATAAACATAACTAAAGTGTTCTTTATTTAAAAATCTCTAAATAATTAGAAATCACTGGATAACATAGCTTACTACTCTTCGAAGCTGATTGCCTCATACAAAATAGATCTAATATGAAAAAAGGTACTGTGTCTGTTTCATCATCTATAAAATGAGTAGAATATTATAATCAAACTCATGGTTATTTTTTAAATGAAATAATATAAATAATATGCTTGCAATTTTGTATGTCAAATATATGTCCTACATGTATGCTTTCGTATTATTATAACTATTATTATAGTTCTCTAGATGCCCAACACATATTTGGCAAATTATCAACTAAATTTCTTCACCTGAAAAAAATCACAGAAGACAGAATATTTCATTTGCATCTGGCCACATTCAGTAGAAACCCAATGAATAGTTGATACCTTCTGTTGATTTCTATGAATTCTTTTAACATTTTAGATATGTCTTCTGTCAAATATATATTTTGTGAATTTTCTTTTATTGATGACCTGCCTCCTCCCTTTTATACTCGGGTCCTTTTGTAAAATGGATAGCCTTTATTTTGATTAATCTAATTTATGATTTTGTATTATTAGTGCATTTGTCCTAGGAGCTCTTCATCTCATCATAATAACAAAAATAATCTCCTATATTTCTTGTACAAAATTTGGATTTACATTTTTCTTTATGGTAGTGATGACAAGTAATTTAGTGTGAGACAGGAGCCAATATTTTTTATGTAAATCTATCTAATATAATTTGTTGAAAAGACTGTTCTTTTCTCATATTTTCTAGCACATTGGTTAAATAAAAGATTGTATATCTACATCTATACCTATATCTATATGCCACTTGTTTTATAGCACTTTCTGGACCTCTCCATTCTCTTCTACAAATTTATTTTTTTATACTTCTGTCAGTGACACAATATATTATTTACTTAGGTTTTTGTAAAACTTGAAATCAGGTAGGGTGAGTCTGCCAATTTTCTTTATTTATAAAAACGGAAAACATTCTCTTTAATGTGTTTTTGATTTTATATATGTTTTAGAAGAAGCATAGAAATATTTACAAAAAAAGAAAATTACCTAGTGAAATTTTGACTAAAATTACATTAAGTCTATAGATAAATTTGGGGGAGAATAGACATCCTGTTGATTGATTCTTCTGATTCTTGTTCATGTCCTCCTCTTTCCATCAGCAACATTGTAGTTTTCTCTGCTGGAGTCATACGTATCTTCTTATTCTTCACTTCATCTTGTACAAATTTTTAGTATTTTGATTCATTTTTACCTTCCTGCTATTTTCCTTTCTCTGATGATTAGTATCCATTTTTATATCCAACAAAATATTCAACTGAAGTATCAGAACTATATGCAAATATGTCTCTCTGTATATTCACACTGTTACAGGATTTTTTTTTCCTTTGATGCCCATGGTTCTTAGGCATGCTACTTCAAAGAATGAAGAGGTAGACCAGACAGAGCGATGGGCAGTAAAGCAAGGTTTATTGAGCAATAAAGTTTATTGAATGACAGAGTAAAGAAGGAAGGAACCCAACCTAGTTGCCACCAGAGCTTCTAAGTTTTAATGGACTTGTTGGCAGGCTGTTTTGATCTGATTAATCCTCAGGGCTCCTCTCACTCAATCAGGTTTTTGTCATCTATCTATCATGTTGGAAAAGGTAGAGGTCTTCTTCCAGGTTAGTGTAAAATCCTTTTATGGGTGATTTCCTCTTGGGGTGGGGCCCCTTGTCCCTGCCTGCCTTTCTTCCAACTATCCTTCATCAACACGAACTCTCCCAAGAATATTTCTATTTCTAAGGGCAGATATCCTCCAATATACATCTCCAGGCTGTAATTTTCCTATATGAATTTTGCATACATAATTTCTGTGGTGCTGCCATTTCTTACTCTTCTCTTTTTCAACAGTTGCTGCTATTGTCTTTGTTATCATGTTCTCCTCATGTCCCTAAAACTTCATCAACTCTTTGATGGTCCCAGTGATCACAACTTTTATGTGAGGTTTGATCACCTACTTCTCGTCTACTGTAAACAAACACTGAAACTATTTAGCCAAAATTGCTGACAATAATTTAATCTATACAGGCTTCCTGTTCTCCAAATTGCAATGATTATTTTTTGTATAATTTATCTGAATCCCTAAAATCTTAAAAGTATTTTTATTCAAAATCATCATTGTGTATTTGTTTATGTGGAAATATTTACATTAACTTTAAAAGGCAACACTGGATTGAGGTAGCATTTAAAGTTATTTTAAAATATCACAGAAGTACTATATAGTGACGTGAGATGGAGACTAGTGTGTTATCAGAAGTCATATCTGAATATACACATATATATGTTTGTGTGTTTGTGTTTATAAGGGCTATTTTCAGTAGTTATATGTGGTAGATATCTAAAAATTTCAAATTTATATCATACTTCTTTTAATAGTGGTGGATATAGGACTTTTTATTTGCTGAGTTCATAGTAACATCTGAGAGGCTGATTATCTCCAATGATAATTACACCTTTTTTTCCTCTATCATGTACTCAGCATCTTTTCAAAAGAAAGAAAGAAAGAAAGAAAGAAAGAAAGAAAGAAAGAAAGAGAGGAAGAGAAAAAGAAAAAGAAAAAGAAAAAAGGGAAAATGTTCAAATACTTAATGTCTATCTAATTGAAAGTATGGAAATATATTAGCCTGCCTTTCATGGCTACATACTCCCAAAATGAGAACTGTATTTAAAGAAAAATAGACAGGCAAATGTGAGAGAAAACATAGGAAAATTATTTGATGTTTTACATATAAATGTAAGATTACATACTCAACTGTATTATATAATGATGTTCTGATGTCCAATGCTTCTTTCTCTTGAGTAACTAATAATGCATACTATTGCAATGTAGAAAATAGAACGCTATTTTTTGCATAGGACATGTTCTTTATAGCCAAGATTTTTCTTTCAGTGCTTCAATACATTCCTATACCCAGAAATTTGATGTTAGGATATTGCATTCTTGTATCAAATATATTACTTCTATTTTCAGATAGCTCTTAGTCTTCATATCTTCAAATGTTCAATTTGAACTTTAAGAAGATTTTCTATGGCATTTTCCTTTTCTAGTGCCTGCAAATTACCTTTGTATATGTTATATGTATCCAACGTTACACAGTATCCTTTTGATGTCCATGTCAGTCTTTTTAGCTGTTGTAGCAAAATAGCATAGACTGGTTTGCTTATAGGCAACAGAAATTTATTTTTCAAAGATCTGGAGGCTGGAAGTCTGAGATCAGGGTGAGAGCCCTTTCCTGGGTTGCAGACTGTCTACTTCTCTTTATGTCTTCATATAGTAGAAAGAGTGAAAGAATGTTCTGGGGCCTCTTTTATAGGTCACTAATCCCATTCATGAGGGCTCTGTCTTCATGTCCCTGTCACTTCCAAAGACCTACCTCCAAATACCATCACACATGGTTACAATCTCAACATATGAATTTTAAATATTCAGTCCATAACAATATTATTCCTATCAATTATATTTTAGATATGTCCTGTCCAATACAATAGTACTGAGAGACATTTCTCCATGAACATGTTAAAGTTTCTGCATAGTTTGGGCTTTTGGAGCAAAAGGCATTGGCAACCTAATAGAATGGTGACTATATATTGAAATTAGGGATAGTTTATCACTCTAGAGTTATACAGAGACTTCTATCCCTACAGCTACTTAAATTCCATGGTAGTAAAATTGTATATTTTCCCTTTCACTCTGTGGCATATCTATCATCTACCTATCATCTATCTTATCTATCATCTATCTATCTATCTATCATCTATCTATCATTTATCTATCTCATTATCTATATGTCATCTATCTATATTATTAAATATATATACATTTATATATACATTACAATATACATTTATTATATTAAATCTATATATTTAATTGCAAAGTAAAAGTCTCCGTGTCTTGTCTTTGTCATTTCTATCACCCCACTCAAAGGAAA
Source organism: Spilogale gracilis (assembly GCA_004023965.1). Taxonomy (NCBI): domain Eukaryota; kingdom Metazoa; phylum Chordata; class Mammalia; order Carnivora; family Mephitidae; genus Spilogale; species Spilogale gracilis. The sequence continues at coordinate 10,127 of PITA01000368.1, read as the reverse complement.
CAGTTTGAAAATGTGATAATCATCTTCTATGAACTTGAATTGTCAGAATTCTGGGCTTACTTTCTTGAGAATCAATTCCCCTATATGTGGAGGTGATGTCTTCATTCATATAGCATGTGGAAAATTAGGAACTGACATAAACTGTAAATAACAATGTTTTATTTTTTTATGATTTCATTCATTTATTTATTTGAAAGAGAGAGAGAGAGAGCAAGCATGAGCAGAGGAGGAAGAGACGGGGAGAGCAAGAAAATTCCAGCAGACTCCATGCTGAGTGCCAAGCCTAACACAGGGCTCAATCTCACAATCCTGAGATCATTAACTCAGCAAAAACCAAAAGTCAGGCCCTTAACCAACTGAGGTACCCTGGTGCCCAGTAATAACTGTGTTTTAGTCTGATCCATAAAGCTTGTGTCTTCTGCCAAAGCATTCTTTCTCTCTCCTTTCCATGTCCCATATTTGTCCATATAGACTTATATGGGCATACCTCACATTCATTTTTTTTTTTTGGACATATCTCACATTAAAATTTAAAATTGTACTGTACTCTTCCTGAGGATCAGCTGCTCTAGGTATTTTACTTGTCACTACTACACACACACACACACACACACACACACACACACAAACACACATACGTTATTAGTTAGTTAGCTTGCAAGTAGGATACCATTTCAGGCCCTTCACAATTTTTGACTTAATGCTAGCCATTAGCCAGATGTGGCTATCAAGCACTTGATCTGTGGTTGTTCCAAATTATGATGTGTTCTAAAGATAAAAGACAACTTTATTTCTAAAACTTAGTATAGAAATGTAAAGTATCTTGTACTAACTATTATATTAATTACATGTTAAAATGTCAGCATGTTAGATACTTAGGTTAAATAAAATCTATTAAAATTGATTTACCTTTTTAATTTTCTTTAAATGAGGATCCTAGAGAATTTAATATTTAATATATTCTTGAGTTATATTACTGGACAATGCTGCTCTAGACTCTGTTCCCTTGGGAAAGGCATTTTAAATTCATTTTGGCTTCTACCAGATGTTATTTTTACTTGGAGAGAAAATGAAAATGTAGTGAGTACTTCCATGGCGCTTCATGTTTAACACTTTTAATACTTCTAGTTGGTAGTATCAGCACAGCGGTGGCTTATGGGCATTACTATTTAATTATTTCAAGCTCTCTATCCTATGGGCAGCACACGTTCTCATCACACTTTTCCCCTCTTGCTTTCATTTGTGTTTACACAAAACTAAAATAAAATATCACAAAAGACACAGAGACATTTGAGGGCCAACTTGAATTGAAAGGACAAGAGTTGTGGTAGAGTACAGTTAAGAATTTAAGTCATTTTGAGAATTTTATATTAAAAGCTATAAAACTCAGTGAAGTTCCTAGTTGCAATTAGGAAAAAGAAACTGATTTCAGTCATTGTGAGAAATAATTTACCAGCTTTTTCATTGTTAGAATCAACAAGTTAACACTGGAAGGTAAAGCAATAGTTCAGCATGTTAATATGACAAAGGTAGCTCTATTAAGCCACTAAATTGCCAAAATTTATTATTTTTCTCCAGAATTATTCTTATCTAAAATATACATTTTCCTATTGATAGATAGCTCATGCACTTTCCAGAAACAGTATCTTTCAAAATTTTTAAAAGAGTCAGACTGCTAAGAAACAGAAAGAGAAAACACTATTAAAATAGCAGTAAAAATAATGAATCCTTATGACACTTTAGAAAATATAGTAAATATAGTGTGAAAGTATATATATTATTGGTGCTTTATTCTGAAAATGGTGACAGTTTTAGACCAATTTTTAACGTATAATTATTTGGCTCAACAGAGTGTCAACGCTGACATCACACATTCTTCTTAATCAGTGAGAATGTTGGTATCCAAGAAAATTAACAATGTCTGGGATATTTTAAAAAATTCACAAGTGATAAAACCTCAGTGAGAAAAGTATTACAGAAATGATATAAAAAATTCAGAGCATGTTAACCTATGCTTTGTTGTGTGAAGTGCTTCACAGAGCTCAATATCAGAATTTTAATACAAATGATTTACAATATTTATGCCCAATCCAACTTTTAAATAATTAATGAGCATATGCTTTTACAAAACTAGATTTAAAGGCGGTAAACGAAAAGTAATTCATTAATGTTAAAGACTTTTTAAAACTTTATCTGCATTGTGATTTTGAATAGATTTTCAATATAGTACCTTATCAAGATTTTTTTAGGGGACTAGGGCACCTGGGTGGTTCAGTTGTTAAACGTCTGCCTTCAGCTCAGGTCATGATCCCAGGATCCTGGGATTGAGCCTGGCATCAGACTCCCTGCTCAGTGGGAAGCCTACTTCTCCTTCTCCCACTTCCTTTGTTTGTGTTCCTTCTCTGGCTATCTCTCTGTGTCAAATAAAAAAATATTTTTAAAAGAAGATTTTTTTAAGGGACTGTAATTTTCATTTTTGGTATCTCATAATGGTCACATTGAAATGTCAACATTAGCAGGCACCTGGGTGGCTCAGTTGGTAAGGCCTGAGCCTTTGGCTCAGGTCATGATCCTGGAGACCCGGGATCAAGCCCCGCGTGGAGTCTCTGCTCAGCGGGGAGCCTGCTTCTCCCTCTCTCACTCCCCCTGCTTGTGTTCTCTCTCTAGCTGTGTTTCTCTCTGTCAAATAAATAAATAAAATCTTAAAAAAAAGTCAGTTGAAAAAGACTTCCACTTAATCTTATAATTTCATCTATTCACAACTAAAAAGCACCAAGATTTAAAAAAAAAATGCTTTTTCATACTATTACATCTTTAACAATTTACCAAGAAAAACTGGCATTTAATTTAAAAATACTAGATTTTTGACAAAATTGATTTTCAATTAAAAAAATTAAACAACACAGCAATATATATATGTGTGTGTATGTACACACACATATACATTCTATTTTACATATATAAAAATATTTTTCTCAAATCCCCATAGGTGTATGAAGATTAAGGCCTATTTGCCTTTCTCTTGTAGATGCCAAATTAATTTGATAGTTTCTATAGCTAGATAGATGACATTATGTATCACATTGAGTAACCATGACAGACATAGCTGTATTATCAGCTGTCTTGGATGTGAAAGTACACAATCAATTTAATTTAATTTTAGATGTCATTCTATTTTAGAGTCAACATGGTTATTAGATTTTTTTACCTTTATTGAAAGATTTATTCATTCATTCAACAAATATTTGACTATCAACTATGTAATAGCATTTTGTTAGGTACTAAGGATATAGCATTATAAAAACAAATTTTCAACTTTATGGAATATATAATTTAGTAAATGTATGATAAATTAAAAATTATAAACCTTTACATTTTTATTGTATTTTATCAAGCTGCTTACTCATTTAAAGCTGTAATAAAAGTAACACTTGTTGTTATACCATTTGGGCTTAGTGTAGAAATACACAAACATTGGATTCATTATTCTCAAAACAATGATTATTCTAATGTGTTGTTTTCAATGCTATGATTCTCTATTTCTCACTTTATATATGTGTACCATTAAGTTTAAAGTTGTACTATACTCTTCCCTGAGAATTACCTATCCTGTATGTTTTACTTGTGATTAAGTGAATTTTGGGTGGATTTCTACCTACTTTAAATAGATACTTTACTTCTCAAAAATATTTTACTTCTTTATGTCTTCAAATTATTTCAAGAATTTTCTGTTTCTGTTATTACTCTTCAGTTATTTTATTTACCCCAAACATTTAGTGCCATCATCAAAAAATATTTTATTTATATCTCCCTGGACATGCAGGAGATTGAACAAAATTTGATTAATTACATTTTTAAACACAAAACATTACCCTAACATTTTCCACATAAAAGGAAATATAATCCAGAAATTATGGTCTATGAGTTATCTGAGTTCAGAAACACGGGGAGTTAAAGAGAGAAAGGGGACAAACACAGTATCATCTTCAGATTATTATAAACTCAGGCTCTCCCCCAGCTAAAAATCCCTCTTCTCACTGTCTTGCTTGTGTTTTTTCCCCCTCATTCTTCAGCCCTGACAGAAAGAGTAAAATAAGGGATTTTAACAATCCCTTCTGACTATATCCCCTCCTTGTGGTTTCCCTGGAGGAAGTAAATCCACTGCCCTTGTAGAGAAATCAGTTTCCAAAATTTTCAAATAGACACAGCTTCCTACTAAGAAAAATACTAGTACTAGATAATATGTAGGTGTTATCTTCTGGATATCAAATGTAAGGCAAGCACTTCACATGCATTTTTCATATATAATTCTCTGACAGTAAGACCATGAGATAGACAATACTCAATTATACAAGTGAGGAAGCAGAGGTATGAGTAGAAAATATAATTTACCCTGGATCACAGAATCAGTATTTGAAATCAAGATTTATTTTTAATCCATTAACCTTTGCTGTTAATTACTACAATTATGGCATATATAACCAATTACCATTTGCCAGCATACAAGGAAGTTTACATTTATTCTAAAACAAAAAATAACTTACTGGAAGGAAAGTCACTTCAGAAGGACTTTAAAAACTGGCAAAATTATTTTTGTCCTTTTAATCAAGTTAATTTTATCTATCCCTAGAGAGAAAGTACTACAGGATACTTAAAACTTAAATCAATAAAATAAATATGCATGTTTCACTAATTTTATATTTTCACATTTTATATTAGTGAAATTAGTGAAATACCTAAAAATATAAATGTTTATATTTATTAGTTGTATCTTTCCCTTCTCTTTGCCTTATTTCCTTATTCAATTGACTCTTTTTTAAAAATCTGTCTTGCTCAAAAATTGAAGTTAAAATGATTTTTTAAAAATATGTAACAAGTGTTCTGAAGAGAGGAAAAATATGAAGAAAATACTAATATAGACAAATTCAGTGTGAAGATGTCTGAATCAGTCAAATAAATGACTCAGCCAAAATGACCTGAAAGTTTTTCTCTAAGCTTATTTTGAAAGAAGCCTGTTATACAAAATGAAAAGAACATTAAGTGAAAGGCTGAGATTAAAATGTAGAAAAATGGACTAATTTCGTAAGTATGATAGGTCATTGAGTTTGGACAATAAAGGATTGTTGAGCATCAGACAGCACAGAATGTAGAAACAGGATTATATACACAGGTAAGAAGCAGCTGAGGTAGGATTTTTAAAGATAAGAACCATTTTGGAAATTATCTTTTTGTTTTTTGAGTAACAGTGTGTAATGTGGATGCAAGTAGAAAGATTTCAACTACCCTTGGAGGGTTAAGATTTCTCATTGGCATTATTATCACCTATCTTCTTCCCCTGGTGTGGTTAGAGAAAATTGTTTAAATCTCTTGCATATCCTAAGTAATCAGTGAATGTAAGAGAGGTTCAAAGCACTGGCAAATGAAAGATCGTAAAAAATACTGTCATCTTGGCGAGCCTGGGTGGCTCAGTTGGTTGGGCAACTGCCTTCGACTCAGGTCATGATCCTGGAGACCCAGGATCGAACCCCACATCGGGCTTCCTGCTTGGCAGGAAGCCTGCTTCTCCCTCTCTCACTCCCCCTGCTTGTGTTCCCTCTCTGGCTTTGTTTGTCTCTGTCAAATAAATAAAATCTTAAAAAAAAAAAATACTGTCATCTGTCAAAGAATATTTAATTTATAAGATGATCACCAAAAAGCCATAAACAGGAAAGCTTAAATAAAACAGTGTAATCAAACAGAGTAGTATTTATTTAAAGGCAAGAGAAACATTTAAATGTTTACTAAATGTCCTGTTTGTACAAGTAATAGAAATTTTACTATAGTTTTAGTCAAGTGGATCTTCACTGAACCTTAAATCATAAGCAAATTCTAAAATTGAAAACATAAAAACTAGTATTTGATTAAATCAGATCATGCTCTAATAATGTATTACTGAGACTTAATAAGCGAGTTAAATCATATTTTTCTCATTATGAAATTAGAACTCATCTTTCCTTTCTAAAGGAAAAAAAAGAGGGGTGTATGTTGCAGCATATGAAACTGAGAAAAAAATCTATGGATTTATTTGAAAACCTTTTCCAGTATTTAATAGTAAATAATTCATGGTAGTATGGTATTTATTTCAAGGCAACTCTTTATAAGCATAAAGACAAGAATTATCTCTTCAAACCCAAAACTATACTTCAGGTCAAGATGGAATCCCATTACAAATAGAATAAAAAATATATTCTGCATTTAAAAGCAAAACAAAGAAAAACAATTTTAGTATTTCTATTGCTTGAAATTTACTTCTACTAATTTTTCTACCTTCTTGAATCCAGAACTAAAAATTCTAAATGATCGGTAAACACAGAATTTAGCTTATGAAATTATTGTAGACTTCATTCTATGACCAAAAGCATACACCAATAAAATTTTATCTTTTTTAAATTCTCATTATTTACTATGGCAATAGTGTCACCTAAGTGAAGCTGAAGTGCTCCCCCATTTTATCTATGACTTTAGGCTCAGAGTATCAATCACTCTTAAAGCCAAGAAAATATAGTAGAAATAAATTAAGTAATGATTATGAGCTGATTATTAAATCTATAAATGTTAAAGGAACTTTAAGTAACCCATCATGATATTTCTAAACATTTTAATACCTTATAATCCTTTTTTTAAAATCCTTTTTAAAAATCCTTTTAAATACCTTATAAATGTCTTTTAAAAATACTATAAATTTCTAAACAACCTATATGTTACAAAGTAAAAATAACAAAATTGTATTAATGGGAGTAATTCAAAATTATTTGTCAAATTCAATTTTGAATTTAATTTTTTCTCTTTATTGTCCACATATCATAATTTGTTTGGAAGGTTATATATATTTTTAACTCTCTCAACTATTCCAAACACTGAATTTCTGGTTCTTGAGTAAGCATGTTCATTTAAAAGCATGTTTATGTTATATGTAATAGAGAACACAATAATAGTAATAAATATTGATATTAAACCATTTTTAAAGTGAATACATTTTCTTTTAAAAATATTTAATTTACTTATTTGAGAGTGTGTGTGTGTGTATATGTATGTGAGAGAGAGAGAGAGATTATGAGCAGTGGGGAAGGGTAGAGGGAGAAGCACACTCCTTGCTGAACAGGTAACCTGATGTAGGACTCAATCCCAAGATGCTGAGATCATGACCCGAGCTGAAGGCAGATGCTTAACCAACCAAGCTACCCAGGCACCCTAAGATGAAAATATTTTAATAGATTTAAATACAAAATATTCCAAACAAATGTCTAACATTTCAAATTACACAAATAATGATTTATATAAAACGTGCACACACAAGAATAATTTTACCACATGTCAGCCTTGCTAGTTGATATTTTAGTCTAATGAAGATTTCTTTTTTTTTTTTTTAAGATTTTATTTATTTATTTGACAGAGAGAGAGAACACAAGTAAGGGAGCAGTAAGCAGAAGGAGAGGGAGAAACAGGCACCCTAGCAAGCAGGGAGCCTGATGTGGGGCTCAATACCACGATCCTGCAATCATGTCCTGAGCTGAAGACAGCTGCATAACCAACCTGCTACTGAAATTATAATTTTAATTAACCTAATGAAGCATTTTCTACTGGTATAAATGTTTGGAACAACTCATTTAAATCTAATGTTATGTCTATTTTTATATAGTCTGCATTATGACTTTGTATTTTCTTTATGTCTAGCATTAATATGTATATAATCCATCAATATTCTTAGAATTCCATACAATAACCTAGAATTCTGAAAATATCTAAAGAAATCCTGTCAAAAAAGTAATATGTGCAGAAAAATATTCAAGTTTATTAATTAAGAAATTTTCAGTAATTGTATATTTATTCTATTATTTATAATAGAGGGAGAAGCACACTTCTTGCTGAACAGGAGGGGAAAGTCCTCTTTTATTTATAAGATAAATAAATAAATCTTATAAAAAAAAGATAGGGGAAAGTCATCTTACTTGATAAAATCTAAGGGTAATTTGAAATGGACAGAAGTGTTGAATCTCTGTTTTGTACCCCTGAAACTAATATTATACTGTGTCTTAACTAATAGGAATTTAAATAAAAACAATAAAATAAAAGGCAGCATGCAGGGTACTGGGATCAAGTCCCAAGTTGGGATCCCTGCTCAGCAGAGAGCCTGCTTCTCCCTCTCTCTCTCTGCCTCTCCCCTTGTTTGTGCCCCTTGCTGTGTCAAATGAATGACTGAAAAAATAATAAATAAATAAATAAATAAATAAATAAATAGAACTTAAAAAAAAAAGAATTCTAAAGCTACTCTCCCTTAGATTTTATCAAGTAAGATGACTTTCCCCTATCTTTCTTTCCCTCTTTGGTTGACTATGCCTTTTCAATAAGTGGTCAGGTGCTCAAAATTCATCCCTTTGACTGGCTCAGAAATGCATTCTTAATCCAAGAATTTTAGCAATTTCAGCAAAGATTTCTGAAGATTTATACAGTAACAAAAGGGAGAAGTAGAGGACATTTTGACCTTCTGACATCTTCAAATTTCCACTTGTGCTTTTGACCACCCACTATCTTCTTTACTCCATTCATTCCAGTTTAACCTTGGTACTTCCAAATTCTCTCTTATGTTGTAAACATGTCTGCTTTTCCCATATATTCTTCCAATGCCTATTCCCAAACTCAGTAGAGGACACAGCAAAATAATAAAACAGACTTTTTTTTTTTCCTAACTGAGAATACCTGTCCTGGGGAAGAAGACTGCATGCTGCCTTTTATTTTATTGTTTTTATTTAAATTCCTATTAGTTAAGACACAGTGTAATATTAGTTTCAGGGGTACAAAACAGAGATTCAACACTTCTGTCCATTTCAAATTACACTGTGATGCTCAGCACAAGTGCATTTCTTAATCTCCATCACCTCTTTAACCCATCCCCCACCCACACACCTCCTCTCTGGAAACCATCAGTTTGTTCTCTATGCTTAGAGTCTATTTCTTTGTTTGTCACTCTTTCTTCCCCCTCCTCTCTTTACTCATTCGTTTTCATTCTTAAATTCCACATATGAATGAAATCATATGGTATTGTTTTTTCTCTGACTTATTTAGGTCTGCATAAAATTCTCTTGCTCTAACTGTGTCTTTGCAAATGGTAAGATTTCATTTGTTATGGCTGGGTTATATTCCACTGGACATATACACCACTTCTTTATCCATTCATCAACTGATGGACACTTAATCAGTTCCCATAATTTGGCTATTGTAGGTAAAGCTGGTATAAATATCAATGTGCATGTATCCCTTTGAATTAGTATTTTTGTGTTCTTTCAAAAAATACCTAGTAGTTCAATAGCCAGATTGTAGGGTGGTGTTATTTTTAATTTTTTGAAGAAACTGCATACTATTTTCCCGAGTGGTTGCACTGCTTTGCCTTTCCACCATAAGAGGGTTCCCCTTTTTACACATCCTTGCCAACACCTGTTGTTTCTTGTGTTGTTGATTTTTAGCCATTGTGAAAGGTCAATATCTCACTGTAGTTTTGATTTGTATTTTCCTGATGATCAGTGATGTTGAGCATGTTTTCATGCATCTGTTAGCTATTCATTTAAGTCTTCCTTGGAAAAATGTCTATTCACATGTTCTTTTTTTTTTTTACTCATTTTTTTACTGGATTTTTTTGGGGGTGCTGCATTTTATAAGTTTTTTAAAATATATTTTGGATATTAATCCTTTATCAGATATGTCATTTGCAAATATCTACTCCCATTCCAAAGGTTGCCTTTCAGTTTTGTTGATTGTTTCCTCTGCTGTGCAGAAGGTTTTTATCTTGATGACATCCCAATAGTTTATTTTTGCTTTTGTTTCCCGTTCCTCAAGAGACATATCTAGAAAAAAGTTGCTATGGCTGATAGCAAACAGGTTACTGCTTGTGTTCTCCTCTAGGATTTTTATGGTCTCTATCTCACATTTAGGTCTTTAATTCACTTTAAGTTTATTTTTGTGTATGATGTAAGCAAGTGGTCCAATTTCATTATTTTGCATGTTTCTGTCCAATTTTCCCAACACTGTTGAAGAGACTGTTTATTTTGTTGTTGTTATTTTTTGTTTTTTTCTATTTCCCCCCCATTGGATAT